>OZ030007.1:77487202-77807202 GCA_964023405.1 Apodemus agrarius | reverse complement strand
TCTCTTTTAAAACCTTGTCTTTCTACTAACAACAGCCACCAGGGTCTGGAGAGTCATCTATCCCAATGGTTAGATCTTGCTGACACCTGTATCCATCCCAGGTTAACTGGCAGCGTTCGGTCATAAGACTTGGCAGCACATAAGTTTACTCCATACTCAGCCATCTTGTTAGCCTTCCAGCCACTACTTCTAGCGGCACGTCCTTAAAGGTTCCAGAAAATCCTCTACTACAGGACATGGGTAATTTTCCATGTAGTAAAAGGTTTCATTTTGAGTATGCCTTTAATAGAGCTAGTGATGGTGGCGCATGCCTTTAACCCCGGCACTGGAGGCAGAGGCAAGCAGAAGAGCAAACTCTTGAGTTTGAAGCCAGCCTGGTCTACAGAGTGAGTTTTAGGATACCCAAGGCTACACAGAAAAACCCTGTTTTGGAAAACTAAGAGAGAGGAAAGAGAAAGGGGAGGAGGGAAGGAGAAGAGACGAAGAGAAGAGAAGAGAAGAGAAGAGAAGAGAAGAGAAGAGAAGAGAAGAGAAGAGAAGAGATGAGATCAACCTAGTAGAGAAGGGAGAAGGCGTGACTGACAGACCCAGAGCCAAGAGTGCAAATCTAGCTACAAAGCTCTACCGGCCCCACATGCTGGCTAAGGCTCTTCTTGTGCTTTAACATTCATGAGACTGTGGGTTGAGCAGTTTCTCTAGGCTCCACCCAATGTTCTAAGCTCTGCTCAGAGGCCTGAGTCAATGTTATGGGTCAGTGCCCAGTCGAGAATGGATTCTTAAAACAGGGAGGCCCTACTAAGGATATAGAAAGTAGAGTCCAGAATTTGAACGAACAGACAAACTCAATGACAAAAGAAACATGAGGATACTTCTTTTCAAAGAACAGAAGTACAGACAAAAATTACTTTTCTGGATATAAAAAGTCTTTAAGCCAGGCGTGGTGGCACATGCCTGTAATCCCAGCACTTGGGAGGCAGAGGCAGGTGGATTTCTGAGTTCGAGGCCAGCCTGGTCTACAGAGTGAGTTTCAGGACAGCCAGGACTACACGGAGAAACCCTGTCTCAAAACCAAACCAAAAGATACATATTTAAAACTGCTCCTGGTGGTGCATGTCTGTAATCTCAGTGCTTGAGGGGAGGCAAAAAGGTCAGGAGTTCAAAGCCTGCCTGAACAAGCCAAAACAAACAAATCAACAAACAAGGAGAGAAATTATCAGGAATCATTAGAGTGAGAAAAGGACCATTCCCTCAAAGGCCACAGAAAACCAGATGCACAACTGGGTAACAGTGCCCTTTCCCCATAGTCTCTGAAGCTCTTAGAAACGATGAGGTCACACACGCAGCTGCCAGCAAGTGCTGGCAGGATGGCTCTGTTCAGAATAAGCTATGACAGTACCTCAGAGAGCTCAGTAAATATTTATCATCTCTAGGAGCTCTGGAACTCATTTTTCTAGAACTAAAACTACCTGGCCATGATTACAGCCGTAACAGTGTGGAAGGAGGGCAGCCTCTCTGCTTAGTGTACGTGTGAAGCTGAAGCCTGAGATCCCGCTAACCAGTCCACTTCCCTTGCCCCAGCCAGGTAGAATGTACACTCTAGTAAGAGTGTGGCCTATGGCTCCCCTCTAAGAGGGGGGCAGTCCAGAAAATGAAAATGTGGTCCAACCTGCACAACCTCTAAGAACCCACATCAGTAAGAAGTGATTCTCATGCTGGGCTCCAAGTACAGCCACTCTGTATTGGTGAATAGAGCGGAATGGCTCCTGTGTCCTCTGAGAAACCTGGGACAAACGCCCTGGAGAGTCCAAGGAATGACCTATATCTCACAATCAAAAAGGTGTGCAATGATAATTTAAGGGGCAAAAAAAAAAAAAAAAAATTAAAAATGACTCAAAGTTCATTCCTTGGAGATTTCTCAGACATGGAGTTATTTCTTGGAGTAAATATGATGAGGAGATATACCCACCTTGCCAGATGTAACTTCGAGACCTATCTTTAAGATATTCTGATTTCTTTGGGGCACAGTTCCTGCTTTTGGCCCGACTTCAAAGTGACTGGTCCTTCCCTGGCATAGGACTAGCCAGGGCTGTGAAGCCTCACAAGACTAGGAACTACATGTTCTAAACTCCAATCTCTGGCACTATTTTTATCTCATTCCCTCCCCAAATTAGGATTGTGATGGTCAAGTATACTCCTGTCTTCAAAGGAAGGAATGGGGCCAAAGAGGAGAAGGGATACAACAAACACTCCCCAGGGAGCAGAGTCACAGCCCCTGCCCAGGGTGAGTGTGTCAAGTGCTTTCTGCTCCAGGCCAGTGAGGGCCTCTGCAAATTAAGTTCAACTGTGATCACCTCTTTTACACCCTCATCTACCTTTTTAGAACTTCCTGCTGGGTGGTGCTTTGTCTTGAGATGATAAACTTAGGGTGCACACTTCTTATTTTCCTATCAGACTCAACATGCTCTAAGCACATAGAGGCATAAAAGAGGACCTATTTTCCGGGAAAACAGATAGGCCTGTGATGGAAAATTACCAAGTGAGAACGAGCAGGGGTCAGTTGGTCAACAACAGGTGTTGATAACTTCTGTGTGCGAAGATCTTCAGGGAGGCACAGAGGAAGAGAGGCCAGTAAGCCTTGCCCTTACATACTATGGTCTAGTGGGATAACAGAACCACACCCATGGGGGGGTGCGTAATGTAGCAAGACTTGCTGGAAAATGAAGATGCAAAGGACAAAGGGCAAGTGGAGTGTGGAAGGGGGAGATTGAGACTCCCTGGAAGCATCCACACCATCAAAGAAATCAGACAGAAACAAACAACCCCTCCCTTTTCTCCCTAGGAAGTTGAAAGTTCATTCTCAGAGTCTAAAATGGCAAGAACACGAAGGCTTCTGATCTCTCTTTCATCTTTTCCAGCCACATCACTTACTGTCCATGGATAGATGCTGTACTATATCCTATGGTACAAACTAAATTGGGGATTGATACAGGATTCTATAGGAATGGAGATCAGAACCAACAGACTCTGATCCAACCTTGGAATCTCTTGTCTTTCAGCTGCTCCGATGGAAGGATCAGAGACAGTCTGCTACCTACTGACTGTCTGGAGTGCTGCTGCTAGAACACCAGGCTCAAGACTTGACAGTCAAAGTGGTCATAGTTAAGTTCCAGATGTAACTGGAAAGAGGTGGTGCACACCTTTAGTGCCAGTGCTTGGAAGGCAGGTGGATCTGAGTTAGAGGCCTGGTCTACAGAGTGAGTTCCAGGACAGTCAGGGCTACACAGAGAAACCCTGTCTGTCTAAACAAACAAACAAACAAACAAACAAAAAAACCAAACCAAAACAGAGGGAAGAAAAGTAAGTTTCACACTAGGCAGATTACATATTCAGATATTATCTCAAAAAATAAAACAGGGCTGCTGAGAGGCTCAGCAGATAAAGAGCTTCGCTGTACAAACATGGCAACCTGCAAAAAATTGGAAGGAGAGATCAACTCCATAAAGAGAATTCTCTGCCTCTCTACGCACACTTCAGAATGCATCACACACACATATTATCACTCACATACACACAAAAAGTTTTAACTGAAACAGGGAAAAAAAATGTAGCTGTGGAAGGGCATGGTGACGCAGTGGTCGTGAACCTACAGTCATCCTGCCTCAGCCTCCACTTGGAGTGTTGGGATTACAAACCTGTGCCTGAGCCACCATGCCTGGCTTAGAAGTAATGTTTACATTTCTAATTATGCCTACCTTTGTTGATTAGAAGAAGAAAAAGGAGGAGGAGGAGCAGGAGGAACAGAAATAGCAATCTTTTCTAAATGCATATAGAATTATAGAGTGAAAACATAACTCACTCCAGCCAGCCAGCCATCTGCTGGTAGATAAACCACAAAGTTGCTATACGGCCACTTTGATTCAAGCTCACTTCTTTCTTTTGAGACAGGGTCTCTCTTTGTAGTCTTGGCTCTCTTAAAGCTCGCTATGTAAACCAGGCTGGCCTTGAACTCACAGATACTCCTCTGCCTTGAGTGCAGGTCCATAAAGTTTATTTTTGTGTGTATGTGCCATCATCTTGCCATCTACCGTATTTTTTTCTCTGTGTCCTTTGTTTCTGGTGACAAGATCTAGCTAATGATGCCCCAGCTAGCCTAGAACTCAGTACACTCACCATTCATTCTCATTCATTTCTCTCTCTCTCTCTCTCTCTCTCTCTCTCTCTCTCTCTCTCTCCCCTGATTCAACCTTCCAAGTGCTAGGATTACAGATGTGAACCACCACACAAGGCAATCTAATAACATTTTTTTCAACTATGAGTTTACCTGTCTACTCTAGCATGCGATAAAAGACTATGACCGTGTCTATGACGGTGTCAGAGAAACAGCCTGTGAAGAAACAGAGCCTGTGAAGAAACAGGGCCTGTTCATTTCCTCCCTTGTCCTTGGGTAACCACTGAACTGAATCCATTAGGCTTTACAAACAGTACAACAATCATGCCCCAGTCTGTCATATATCCTAAGTAAGTCTTCCTGTGTGTAAGTTGCGGAAGGGGCTACACTGATCATCTCTAGTTAGTCAAGCACAGGGTGAGAACAAGCAAAGCCTCCTCACTCATGTTCTGTGTGTCTGTGTTTCGAGGCTGGGTTTCTCTCTGTAGCCCTGGCCATCCTGGAACTCACTTTGTAGACCAGGCTGGCCTCAAACTCACAGAGATCCACTTGCCTGTTTCCCGGATCTCTCTTAGTGTGTACTCTCTGGTATGTACTCTCTGGAAAGCAGTCCCCTATATCCTGGCTCACCCCACTGCTATGACTGATATTACCAAACTAGATACTACTTACTTGTAAGTCTTCACTTACTCTATAAATGCTCGGTTAAAATCACTGACAACTGTCTGTATCCACACACAGTCAATGATACCATCTAAGAAGAGGGGCCAAGTCTGTAGGAAGTTGCCAATCCTCAGACACCTGCCTGTAAACACATATATACTTTTCAACTTAACACTCTCAAATAGGATGGATATTTTAGATAGCTATTGGTGTGTATGTGGGAAGAAATGAAAATAACTTTGGTCAATATGGATGCTACATCCCTTCTGTAACCAACACCCCTCACACCCATTTTCTTAATAGCGGCAGCTGTTACTAGGGCAACCTGTCCAGGAAATTGACCCACACTTCTTCCTTCAGGAGCAGGAAGCAAGAGCAATGTTTCTGCCTTAGAAAAAAACTTGAAGGCCTCTTCTCCCCACCCCCACCCTATATCCGATCCAACATCCCTCTCAACCCAATTCCTTACTCCCTTCCCCACCCCCCACACCTACCTCCTCTAACTCATCCTTGGCATCCAAACTGGTTGAAAGTAGCAGCCTCCCCCCTCCTGGGGCTCCTGCTCCCGCTCCTCCTCCTCCACCTCCCGCTGCTCCTGATGCAGCAGCTGCTACGGTCCCCTTTCCCTTCTGTAACTCCATGGCTGCAGCCAGGAGACCGGAAGAGGTCAAGGGAGTAGACGGGTGTTAAGTCCTAGAAATGAAGAACTCTGGCTTGCCAAGGACGAGGAGCAAGAGGAACAAGTGGGAGGGAGGCCGACAGGCCTGGCTTTCCGCACTCTTTCCTCCTCTCCTGCGGAGGGGGAAGGCTCGGGTTCTCTAGATGCTCCCTCTGGAGTAGCCGTGCTGGGGCAAAGCTTTAGCGCAGAAGTACGGTGGACTAAGGGTCTTATGCCCTGCACGGAGGTGGGCAAGGCTGCCGCCCTTGCAGAAGTGGAGGGGGAAACCCTCTGGCTTCTAATCCTGAAAGAAGGGGAAACCCTAAGTTTCTGCCTCTCGAGGTGTGGGAAGGAGTCCTGGCCCTGAATTGGAGGGTGGGAAACCTTCCCGGCGGGATTGGGAAATGCGGTTCCTTGGAATCCGGCCCCTAGCGGGTGAGGATGCGGCAGGAGCGCTATGGGAGGACCAGCTTTTCCCCACACCACACAGAGGCGGCCATGGTGGAAGGGCGGGGGAGGCTGAGAGTGCCCGAGCGGGCAGAGTCGTCGCCGGCGCCGGAAGTGAGCAGTCGCGGTCCCGGGCGTCCGCCAATAGCGGCTTCCGCGGTGGCGCCAGGTCTCTAAGGAGTAAGCCGACGATGACGGACTGGCCTTTTCCCGGGCTGCCAATTGTAGGGAGAAGAATTGAGTCTGGTCTGACGGGCAACAAGAGTGCCCAATCGCATCCTTCCTCTGCATCTGGAGGCGGGACGGGAGGCGGAGTGGGTGTTAATGCTGGGCGATCCGGAAAAAGCCGGGCTGCGCCTGCGCGCGCCAGCACGCATGCGCGACGTTTCCCTCTTGCTCCACTCCCTACAGGTGTTCAGAACGTTGCCCTTGGGTAGAATGGAAACCTAGCCTGTAAATGGCAGTTCAGGAAAAGGAGCAGCCGAGCTCCAACCCTTCCGCAGTCCCTAGCAAACGCCCTCGGGGTCTGAAGCTACTTCCTGAACTACGAATGCTCCACGCAGCCAAGTGTGAGCTCTTGGGTGTGCGATTGTTAGTAAAGAATTTGAAAACAAAAAAAAAAAGTGCATTGATTCACTAGTGTAAACCAAATAATTAGGATCGTACCAGCACTAGCTTTAACACAGTTTACTAAGTAATGGGACCTCGTCGTCTTTTGAGGCTCTGGGACTGACAAATGTCTTTGAAGCCTTTTGTATTTACACACACACAATCCTTTGAGAGTGTTGCGGTTTGTTGTGGTCATAGGGCTTGCTTGTATGAGAGTTCTTTTACAGCGCGTCTCAACAGAACTTTTTAGGCATATGAACGGATTGCTGTACACAGCTCTCAGGTGGGTGTGGGGGTATATGCCTGCAATCCTAACGCTTGGGAAGCTCCCCTTCCGTCCGCCATTCGTAGATACAGGCCTGTTTTCCTGCATTATCCATTTCAAGGCCAGTGCGCAGGTAAATTGTTAACAATGTCCTTGGAAGAATTCCAAGTTCCATAGCTACTGTTTTGGGAGTGAAGCACTCTTGAACCCAAGCTGGCCTCAGTGGTGGCATTCCTTCCCTTCAGCCTTCCAGGGACTTCTGTACCCTAATTACAAATAAATAAGACCTTGGCGATCTCCAAATACACTTTCAGCATCCTACAATCCTCCCAAGTAAGCTTTGAATGATTTCTAGATGTAAAGGATTGATTCAGCCTCTGAACTACAGACAAGTCATTACAATAGCTTAGTATACCCGGGACAAATGTACTGGATGGAAAAAGGAAAGAAAGGAAGGAAAATAGATGTATAATACTGCATATTGTTTCCATTTTTTGAAGTGTTCTGGGTTCATTTGGGGTACTGATGATTGAACCCAGGGATTCAAAAATAGGTAAATGACCTGCCAGTGAACTTCCATGTGCTTTTTCAATTTTTAAAATTAATTTATTGTTTTTTGAGACACTTGTTCCTATGTAGGTGAGGATGACCTTCCAATTCCTGACCCTCCCAAGAGTTAGGACTGCAGGTGTCCACCACCACAACTTGTGCCTTATAGCATCTTTAAATAAGCACTGTATAGAAGTTAGTATAGTGGGGGGCTGGAACGGGGAGCTCATCTTCCATCTGCACAGCTGTTTTAAGTCCCCAGCACCCTCAGTGAGTAACAAGCACCAGGCAGATAAAAGGAGTGTGGGGAGGTGGTGGCACACGCCTTTAATACCAACACTCAGGAGGCAGAGGCAGAGGCAAGCAGATCTCTGTGAGTTCAAGGCCAGCCTCGTCTACAGAGTGAGCTGCAGGACAACCAAGGCTACATAGTGAAACCCTGTCTTGAGAAAAGAAAGAAAGAAAAGAAAAGAAAAGAAAAGAAAAGAAAAGAAAAGAAAAGAAAAGAAAAGAAAAGAAAAGAAAAGAAAAGAAGGAAGGAAGAGGAGAGGGAAAGAAGGAAGGAAGGAAGGAAGGAAGGAAGGAAAAAAACCCAACAACAAAATTGCCTGACTCAAGTTTTTTTCTAGGAAAGTTTGCTTCCCGTCATGGTGCTTTGGTCAGGAAATAAACTACAGTTCTTACATACATATTAATTAAAACAACTGAATTACCAAAGGTTTGCTGCATGCAGAAACGCTGTTTTCATTCATTTACGCCAGAGTAAGTACTGTTTTCTTTACGGAGGGCAGAACTGAGAAACAAGCTCAGTGCAGCTCGTCCCTGTAATCCTAGGATTTGGGAGGCTGAGGCAGGACTGCTGCAAAGTCAAGGCCAGACTTCATTACGTTGTGAGTTCGAGAACAGCCTCATAAAAAATAAAAATAAAAGAAGAGGAGAAAGAGGAGTGGATTGCTGGAGAGATGACACAGTGTAAAAATTGTCCTAAACTGCAAGAAGTGGGCTTTGGGTCTCAAGAGCCCGTGTAAAAGCCAGGTAGGAGAGTGCTAGCCATCTCTAATCCCAGCATACAGTAGGCAGAGGAGCTCTGAGAGTTCAAAGCCAGTGCTACCAAAAACAACAAAACAAAGAAAATAGAATGATTAGGGATATATATATATATATATATATATATATAGTGTGTGTGTGTGTGTGTGTGTGTGTGTACCCGAGCAAGCATCTGTTCACTCAAAAGTATATGGTATTATTCCTTAGGGACAATCCACATTGTGTTTTGTATTATTTTTTTTTTCGTTTGTTTGTTTGTTTTGTGCAAACCTAGGGCTTGTGTTTGGGCTGGGCCGCGGGCCAGCAGGCCCAGGGATCTGTGTACCTCCACCTCCCTGCCGCTGCATCCCAAGCTTCTTGCCATGCCCCATTTTCAACGTGGGAGTTCACGCCTTTAATCCCAACACTTGGGAGGCAGAGGCAGGTGGATTTCTGAGTTCAGGAGGCCAGCCTGGTCTACAGAGTGAGTTCCAGGACAGCCAGGGCTACACAGAGAAACCCTGTCTTGGGGGTGGGGGGAAGCAAGCAAACAAACAAAAAAGTAGGAGCTAGTGATCAAACTCAGACACCCACTCAGCTCAGTACCCCACGGAGCGCTCCCTCAGACCCACTCCCGCGCAGTACCCCACGGTGCGCTCCCGCGGACATTGGTTCATTTATGTGTTGTTTTCTGCACTGCAGAGGCAAAGGCAGGCAGATCTCTGAGTTCATGGTCAGCCTGATATAAAGAGCAAGTGCCAGAACAGCCAGGGCTATGCAGAGAAACCCTGTCTCAAAAAACAAAAACAAAAACAAAATGAAACAGTAAAACAAAACAAATAAATCTTTCTGCTTTAGCCTTTTAAGTGTGGGGCTTAGAGGTTTATTCTATCATTTTTAAATTTTTATTTATTTATTTTCCTGTTTTGTTTCTTTATGATTTGGTGTTTGTATGCCTGGGCTACAGATAACTCTGGCCAAGATAGGGAAAATGATGAGGCCTGCCTCAAAATAAAAGTCAAACAAGGAGCGGGGACAGGGCTCAGTGGCAGAGGAGGGATGGCCTGGCCTGGTGGAGACGCCCCAGGCTCAGTTCCCAGGAATTCCCCCAGAAAGGCAAATGTCATTTAACTGCTGGAGTAGCATGGGAATAACTGAATTATCTTCTATTCCCTCTTAGAATGTGATATTACAAAATACTTTTCAGGATATTCAACTAGCAAAGCAGGAATTACATTATAAGCTTATCACAGGCTGGGGCATAGCTCAGGGGTAGGGCAGTTGTCCAACTGTTTGGTGCCCTAAATTCAATATCCAGTACTGAAAATCAGAAAACAACAAACCTATTTCCCCACAAGAACACTTTCCTTAAGCCGGGCAGTGGTGGTGCACGCCTTTAATCCCAGCACTTAGGCAGTCGGATTTCTGAATTCAAGGCCAGCCTGGTCTACAGAGTGAGTTCCAGGATAGCCAGGGCTACACAGACAAACAAACAAAAAGAAGAAGAAGAAGAAGAAGAAGAAGAAGAAGAAGAAGAAGAAGAAGAAGAAGAAGAAGAAGAAGAAAAGAAAGAAGGAAGGAAGGAAGGAAGGAAAGAAAGAAAGAAAGAAAGAAAGAAAGAAAGAAAGATAGCATGATGCTTGCACAGAGCCATCACCAGCATGGAAACAAGCAAACAAACAAAAAACAGGGCATAATGGGCTTGAGTCTTTTGTCAAAAACAAGCAAAACCATGATCTTATAACTGGAAAGTTCCAGTAGAACCTAGAAAACCACAGCTATTTCCTTGGGTTTGTTTTCTTGGCTAGTTATGTAGCTGAGGATGACCTTGAACTTCTGATCCATCACCTCCCAAATGTCAGGATTAGAGTGTACCACGGCATCCAGATTTTTCATAGCTGTTTTGCAAAGGGTTTAAGACCTGATTGGAACTACACAACCTCTGCTTTCTTTCCTAAATGTAGATTTTGAAGTCATTCTCCTTCCTCTCACTGAAGGTCACAACCATGAATGAATATATGCCTCTCTCTCTCTCTGTTTTTCTTTTCTAGTTTTTAAAGGTTTATTTATTTTATGTTTATGAGTACACTGTCACTGTCTTCAGACACACCAGAAAAGGGCTTCCAATCCCATTACAGATGGTTGTGAGCCACTGTGTGGTTGCTGAGAATTGAACTCAGGACCTCTGGAAGAGCAGCCAGTGATCTTACCTGCTGAGCCCTTTTCTAGCTTTTCTTTCCTTCTTTTCCTCCTGCTTCTTCTTTCTCCCTATATCCCAGGCTGGCTTTGAAACTCCACATCTAGCCAAAGATGACCATTGACCTGGGCCAGCAGAGCTGGCTTACATCTTTATTTACTGTTTAGAGCACATGTATGTGCTTATGGAATGCCCACATATGATGGCACATGTGTGGAGCTCAGAGGACAACTTTTTGAGAGTCAGTTCTCTTTGACCTTGCTTTAAGGCCAGGTCTCTCTTGTTTCTGCTGCTGGCACTATATGTGCCAAGCCAGCTGGCCTGTGAGTTTCCAGCCAATTCTACTGTTGCCTCCTTCTATCTCACTGTAGGATTGCTGAGATGGTATACTAGGCCACTGTATCGAGCACTTTATGTGTGTTTTGCAGATCAAACATGGGTGATATGCTTATAGGGCAAATACTTTCACACCCTGAGCCATCTCCGAGGCCCTAGGATTTTTACTTCTGTAAGACTCCGCTAGTTAGTGAGAAATGTAAAAGTAGCTTTTATTCACAAGTCGTATTTGTCTCTGAGGCTTACTGTCTCTGTCTGCTAACCTGGGGCTAGTCCTAGGAGCTTCTAACCTCTGTAAAATCTAATTCCAGCCAAGAATGTCTTCAGCCTTTGACATTTACTGCTGAATAAGTTCATGTAGGCCTAGTTCTTTCTGAGTTCTGGCTGGCTGGTTCAACTCAGCTCAAACTCTCCAGGTTGACTTATTTATCTGGCTTTTCTCTCAGCCTCTGAATTGCTCTGCTTGGCCTCTAACTCTAGCAATCTTTTCTAATCTTCTGGCTCATTTTCTTGCTTGTTCTGTCTTTACCAGTGTCTAGCTTGTTCTCTCTCCAATGTGGCTCTGTAAAACTGCCTCCTTCTCTGATGCTCTACTCTCCCTCTCCACTCTACTGCAGTCCCACGAATGAGCTCCACCTCCCTTAAGTAGCTTCCCCTTTCTCTCTTCTCCTGAGAGTTGGGTGTATCCTATTCCATCAAATCTTCCTCTGATTTGTTACTTTTTCTGCTACTCAACTAGACATCACTTTCAAACATGGGTTCTTCCTTCTACTTTATCTTCATTGTTTGGCATTAAAGGTGGATACTAAGGGTATGTCTATATTTCAACTGTAGGGGATTAAAGGTGTGTGCTAAGGGTTGAGCCATGCCGTAACTAAAAACAGGTTCAAATATCCTGTAACAGAGAAGTGGTGCCAATATTTGTAATACCTCTATATTAAGAACTATTTATTTATTTATTTATTTATTTATTTTCACAAAATGTAGAGATGAGGTACCAGTGAAATGGTTCAGTCCATAGAGGCCCTTGCTGCCAAGCCTGACTACCTGGTTTCCATTCCTGCAACCCATATGGTGGAAGGTTGTTGCAGGATTTTCCATGTCCAATCATATTAGGGCAGCGGAAGGTCTGTGATTGGACAGGAAAAGGGAAGTGAAGCTAGGAGTTGAGGGAGACAGAGGTCACGAGAGGAGAAGGGAGAGGAACAGAGATGGCTTTGGACGTGAACCTGTGTGGCGTTTACTAGCCACAGATAGCTAAGTTTTTTATAAAGTTAGAAATATTGGGATAAAGCTTTTATCATTACCAGTTGGCTCTTAAATGACTGTATTGGCATCTTGTAAATTGTAATACTATCTCTATAGATCTGATTGGTTAATTAAGCTTTTACTTAAGTAAGTTTTGCTTTACTTGGTCACTGGAGTGTGGGTCCACCGATGGCAGAGAGGGAGCACAGCTGGGATGCTGTGGGAGCCAGCTGGGAGAGAAGAGCTTGGCCCTGAGCGGGACCCCGCTGGGACATGCTGCTGAGGCCTGGCAGGGCAGGAGAGTTGGCTGGCTCTTTTTTTTTTTTTTTTTTTTTTTTAAATATTCTCTGCAACAGAAGGTGAGAACCAATTCTCCTGCTTTCTACAAGCATGCAGTGGTGCATGCATACACACACTAAAATACGAATAAAAATGAAAACCGGGCTAGAGAGATGACTCAGTGGTTAAGAGCACTGACTGCGCTTCCAGAGGTCCTGAGTTCAAATCCCAGCAACCACATGGTGGCTCACAACCATCTGTAATGGGATATGATGGCCTCTTCTGGTGTGTCTGAAGACAGCGACAGTGTACTCATATACATATAAGTAAATAAATATTTTTTAAAAAGTGAAAAATCTTTGTAGGGCTGGAGAGATGGCTAAGTGGCTAAGAGCATTTTCTTTTCTTTCTTTCTTTCTTTTTTCTTTCTTTTTTCTTTTTTTTTCTTTTTTCTTTTTCTTTTTTTTTTTTTTTGATTTTTAGTTTTTTTTTTTTTTTGTTGTTGTTGTTTTGTTTTTTCGAGACAGGGTTTCTCTGTATAGCCTTGGCTGTCCTGGAACTCACTCTGTAGACCAGGCTGGCCTCAAACTCAGAAATCCGCCTGCCTCTGCCTCCCAGAGTGCTGGGATTACAGGCGTGCGCCACCACCACGCCCGGCTGCTAAGAGCATTTTCTGGTCTTCCAGATGACTGGAGTTTGGTTATGGTGAGGCTCCGAAGCCCCGGTAACTCCAGCTCCGGGAAATCAGTGGCCTCTGGACTCCACTGGCAGCTGTGCTTATGTGCACAGCCTCATGCAGACACACAATGTCGTAATTGCTTTTTTTTTTTTTTTTAGTGCTGTGAGAAGACATCCTGAACATGACTACTTAGAAAGAATTTAATTTGGGGATCATGGTTCCAAAGGGTTAGACTCCATGACGGTCACCATAGTGAGGAGTTTGGCAGTAGGCAGGCAGGCATGCCGGGAGCAGTAGCTGAGTCCACAAGGCAGAGTGAGACAGTTACCCAGAACGTCACAGGCATTTGAAACCCCAAAGCCCAGGCTCCAATAAGGCCCAAACACTTCCACTAACTGGGGATAAAGCCTTCAAACATATAAGCCTATGGGGGTTATTCTCATTCAAATCATAACACATATACATAACTAAAAATAATAAAAACAAATCTTAAAATATATTTTAAATAGAAATTAATATTTATTTATCTATTTTGTTTGCTTACAAGACAGGGTTTCACTGTATATGTCTGGCTGCCCTGGAACTCACTATATAGACCAGGCTGGCCTTGAACTCACAGAGATCTGCTTGCCTCTGCATGCACCAGTGTGCCTGGGTGAGAGGAAGTTTTATGAGGACATATTTTAGTATTGTGTGCTTGACTAGAGAACCAGACCATGAGAGCTCTTGCTGAGGCTGAAAGGCAAAGCTTTATTCAGAGTAGGAACTGCTGGGCTGTCCCCAAGAGAAGGGAGGCCAGCCTGGTCACAGAGGGAAGCTTGGGTTTGTTGGTGGTGGTTTTTTTTTTTTTTTTTTTTTTTTTTTTTTTTTTTTGAGACAGGGTTTCTCTGTGTAGTCCTGGCTGTCCTGGAACTCACTCTGTAGACCAGGCTGGCCTCAAACTCAGAAATCCGCCTGCCTCTGCCTCCCAAGTGCTGGGATTACAGGCGTGTGCCACCATGCCTGGCGGAAGCTTGGGTTTTACAGGGTGGTTTTAGTCTGACAGGAGACTGTTGGGAGGGCAGTAAGGAAAAGGAACTGAGGCAGGCAAAAGGGACCGCAATAAACCAGATTTTATGGGGGTGGGGGATGGGACAGGCCATTAGTATAGCAAGAGGCTATGGTCCAGCTGTTCTGAGACAAGGGCTCAGCAGATTCTAAGAAGTGCAGAATGTTCGGTTTCCGTTTCCAGGAAGGGGCTGGCTCCCGCATGGGTCATCCATCTTGGTGTCTTAGGTGACCCCATTTTGGGCCACCCCAACAAGTATAACCTTATCAGATATTATAATGTATGCAAAAAACTATTATGGTCTTTGAAAAGATAAAAACAAGCATGAGGTGTAGTGGGGTACACACCTTCAATCCCAGTATGTTAGGAGCAGAGGCAGAGGCAGGCAGATCTCCGTGAGTTCAAGGCCAGCCTGGTCTGCATAGTGAATTCCAGGATGGCCAGGGCTACATGTGAGACACTGTCTTGAAAAAATAAACAATCAAAAATAAAAACACAATGATAGTAAACATGTATACTTCACCTCTAAGCCTACAACCATATCAACTGGAAATTAATAATATCGCCTTAGTCTCTGTTCTATTGCTGGGAAGAGAAACCATGACCAACACAACTCTTATAAAAAAAAAAAATACTTAACCAGGCGTGGTGGCGCACGCCTGTAATCTCAGCACTTGGGAGGCAGAGGCAGGCGGATTTCTGAGTTCGAGGCCAGCCTGGTCTACAGAGTGAGTTCCAGGACAGCCAGGACTACACAGAGAAACCCTGTCTCGAAAAACAAACAAACAAACAAACAAAAAATACTTAGTGGCCTCTTGCTTTCAGTTTTGGAGGTTTAGTCCATTATCATGACAAGAAAGCATGGCAGCCCCCAGGCAGGTGCTGGAGCAATAGTTGAGAACTACAACCTGGTCCCTGGTAGTAGTCAAAGCCCTCCCCCAGCGACATCCCACGCCCTGCAAGACCATGCCTTCTAATCATTAGATTACTCTCTAATAGTGCCATTCCCTGGTGACTAAGCACCCAAATATCTGGCCCTATGGGGGCTGCTCCGATTCAAACCACACACTGCCCACTGTCTCTGTATGTATAAGTGCTGTAAGTGACAATTTATGGGGTACATTGGGAGAGAAGTATGAATCGATCCACATTTAAGTGGTACTTTGGTTTCATTTTGCCTGCTGGGAATTGGTGGGCTGAAGCATGGCAGACTGATCTGATCATAGGACAAACAAGAGCCGGCAGAGACCGTGTACCGTCCAAAGCAGTAAGCTGGGGGTGTGGCATCCACCCAAAGCTCTGCCACAGTCAACAGGAGAACTACTCGGGGCTGAAAGGTGGCCCAGGAGTGAATAGTGAATAGTGGCACATGGGGTGAGCTCCAGAACTCGGGAAGCAGAGGCAGGCAGATCTCTGTGAGTTAGAGACCAGGTTCATACACACAGTGGGTACCAGGATGGCCAGAGCTGTGTCTCTCTATACTAAACAATTAAAATATAATAAAATTAGTGAATACTGCTCTTGCAGAGGGCCTGAGTTCAATTCCCAGAAGCCATGTTAGGCAGCTCACAACCACCGGTAACTTTAACTCCAGGGTATCTGAAATCTTTTGGCCTCTTCTGGCATCTTCTGCACTCATGTGAAGACATCCATACACAAATACACATAATTGAAAATGAAATATGCTGGGCGGTGGTGGCACACACCTTTTTTCTTTTCTTTTCTTTTCTTTTTTTTTTTTTTTTTTTTTTTTTTTTTTTTTTTTTGGTTTTTCAAGACAGGGTTTCTCTGTGTAGTCCTGGCTGTCCTGGAACTCACTCTGTAGACCAGGCTGGCTTCGAACTCAGAAATCCGCCTGCCTCTGCCTCCCAAGTGCTGGAATTACAGGTGTACACCACCATGCCCAGCCCTTTTTTTTTCTTTCTTTCTTTTTTTTTTTGGGGGGGGGGCACACACCTTTAATCCCAGCACTTGGGAGGCAGAGGCAGGCAGATTTCTGAGTTCGAGGCCAGCCTGGTCTACAGAGTGAGTTCCAGGACAGCCAGGGTTACACAGAGAAACCCTGTCTCGAAAAAACCAAAACAAACAAACAAACAAAAATGAAATAAATCTTAAGCTAGGCATAGCGGTACTTGCCTTTAATGCCTTTACTTGGGAGGCAGATCTTTGATTTTGAGGCTAGCCTGGACTACATATCAAGTTCCAGTATATCCAGGACTATGTGGAGGACCTTGTTTCAAAAAACAAAAACATAAATAATGAAATAGATAAATAAAATCTTTAAAAAGATACTCAATTGTTGTATCTTTCTTTCTTTCTTTCTTTCTTTCTTTCTTTCTTTCTTTCTTTCTTTCTTTCTTGGTTCTTCTAGACAGGGTTCCTTGTGTAGCGTTGGCTGTCCTGTAGCTGGATCTTTAATCTCCGGGATTAAAGGTTTGTCCAGCAGCAGCAGCACCACCACCACCACCTGGCTTATTGTAGATTTTTTTTTTTTTTTTGAGACAGGGTTTCTCTGTGTGGCCCTGGTTGTCCTGGAACTCACTGTGTAGACTAGGCTGGCCTCAAACTCAGAAATCTGCCTGCCTCTGCCTCCCAAGTGCTGGGATTACAGGCGTGTGCCACCATGCCCGGCTCACACACACCTTTTTAAAAAATGAGACTTGGGAGGCAGAGGCAGGCGGATTTCTGAATTCGAGGCCAGCCTGGTCTACAGAGTGAGTTCCAGGACAGCCAGGACTACACAGAGAAACCCTGTCTCGAAAAACCAAAAAAAAAAAAAAAAAAAAAAAAAAGAGTCCAGGCAGTGATGGCACACACCTTTAATCCAAACACTCAGGAGGCAGAAGCAGGTAGATCTCCAAGTTCGAAGCCAGCTTGGTTTATAGGACAAGTTCCAGGACAGTCAAGACTATACAGAGAAACCCTGTCTCGGAAAAACAAAAACAAACAAACCCAAACCCAAACCCAAACCCCCAAAAATGTTTTTGTGTGTATGCCTTAATGTATATCTGTACATCACACATGCACAATGCCCCTGGAGACTCCCTGGATCTGGAGTTACAACTGCTATGTGGATGCTCGGAGCTGAAGCCTGCTTCTCTGCAAGAGCTCTTAACCACGGAGCCGCCTCTCCAGTCCCACTTAGAGTCTGTGCAGTTTCTAAAAGGACAGCCAGTCTCTGTGTTTGTGTCTTTCACTGGAACCAGTGTGTGCGGATGCGCGTAGGTGAGGCTCTTCTTCTCTAACAGTGGGCTGGAATTGAGTGTGACAGAGGTTAAGCAAGTCACTTCCTGTCACCTCTTCCCTCTTTTCCTTGTGGAATGAAACCTGAGCCAGGTACAGGACCAAAAGAAGGGAAAATGAGAGGACGTGAGGAAGGGAAAGACCTTCCCTCTGGGACCTACATTGCCTTTTCTGCAGACTGTCAGTCAGAAAGCTTCACCATAGGTAATAAAGTCAAATCTGCCCACAGAGACAATGAGCTGTTTTTTGTTTTTGCTTTTAGATCTCGGTTGAGGATGTTAAAATCAGCAAAGCGTGCTTCCTCAGTATGGGTAGGACTGTTGGTACACGAGCGCTCTGCTGTAGTGTCAGGCCTCTCCCCGCTCTTTTATTTATTTATTTATTTATTTATTTATTTATTTTTGGTTTTTTTCGAGACAGGGTTTCTCTGTGGTAGCCCTGGCTGTCCTGGAACTCACTCCATAGACCAGGCTGGCCTCAAACTCAGTAATCTGCCTGCCTCTGCCTCCCGAATGCTGGGGTTAAAGGCATGCGCCACCACTGCCCGGCTTTTTTAGTTTTATTTTATGTGCATTGGTGTTTTGCCTGCATATATGTGTGCGTAAGAGTGCTGGATCCCCTGGAACTGCTGTTGCAATCAGGTGTGAGCCGCCATGTGGGTGCTGCGAACTGAACCCAGGTCCTCTGGAAGAGCAGCCAGTGCTCTTTAACCTCTGAGCCATCTCTCCAGTCCTGCCTTTTTTTTGTTGTTGTTGTTGTTGTTGTTTGTTTGTTTGTTCGTTTTGTTTTTTCGAGACAGGGTTTCTCTGTGTAGCCCTGGCTGTCCTGGAACTCACTCTGTAGACCAGGCTGGCCTCGAACTCAGAAATCCGCCTGCCTCTGCCTCCCAAGTGCTGGGATTAAAGACGTGCGCCACCACCGCCCGGCGCCTTTTAAAAAAATTTTTATTATTTTTTTATTTTTTGGTGACAGGGTTTCTCAGTGTAGCCCTGGCTATTCTGGAACTCACTCTGTAGACCAGGCCAACCTATGACCCAGAGACCTGTCTGCCTCTGCCTCCCAAGTGCTGAGTGCTGGGGTTATAAACCTAGGCCAGCACCACCTCACCTGGCTACAAAGTCATTGTAAAAGCAGCCAACAGCATTTAACAGATTGCATACGGTTCTTTCCCTAGATAATTCTACTTAGTAAGCTCACTAACTTTGCTTCCCCTTGGTCTATCCTGAAATTCTTTCCTGTGGCGTAGTCAAGGATCCAGTTTTAACTGAAGAGAGATCCCTAAAGGGGAAAGAATTTCCTGCTGCTGCTAGTGACAGAGCAGGAAACGGAGTGCCCTCCAGCGAACGGAGTGCCCTCCAGCAAAGGATGTGAACCTCCTCGGCCCCATCCTGTGCAACACCGAATTTATCAGCACCCCAATCCTTCATCTTAGTTGCGTTCCAACTCAGAGAGATTAAATCTTCTTGAAAGGTACTTTTTAATGGTTAATTTAAAAATATTGTCTACAACTTAATTTACAAATGACTTCAAGGCTGCAAAATTGGTCTCTGCAATTAGATTTCATAGATCTGTCCTTAAAGGTATAAATTATTTTGCCGAAATATTACTAACCGTACCACTATGAGAAATGACCCGAGCTCTTTGACATAGAGAAAACAGCCGCAGGGAGTGGGGCTAGATATTTGTCTGCTTAGGTCAGCTCTGTTTTTTCCAGGTCCTGGCCTTGCTGGAGCCGTGGGTCCTCCTACCCACAGCTGGACCTCTGCTGCGTCTTCCGCCTTCCTACTCGCTGATGGCTGGCTTGCAGGTCTTCCCTCCCCTTTCAGGGATGTCACGTGATCCGATGAGATAGTGTGTGGAAGCCTGTGTCAACTGTAAGGCACAGCTGAATGCCAATTGTTGCTTTTGTAATTACACAAACCACACTCCAGGGAAACCCTGCTGCCCTTCTCCACCCCTCCTCCTAACCCACTGGGCTGGACAGCCCAGGAAACGCTGAGGCTAGACAGCCCCTCCCACACGGGCAGGAGCCCCCGCTTGGGGGAGGGGCGGTCTTGCTTACCCTCTCCTCCTCTTCCCTTCAGTAATGGTTTTCCCAGTTCTTCCTGGCTTCTGGGGCCTAACTCCGGAAGGAAATCTCCTCAGTTGCAGTGAAAGTACTGGGGTTGCAGAAATCATCTACTCCTTTGGCGTCTCCTCTGGGGCCCCTCCCAATGCCCTCCCCTCCTAGTGCCCGCTGGAGCCGGGCTGCCCCGGAAGGATCTGACCGGCAATTTCCTAGAATTGTCTTGCTGGAGCTCCTCGGTCATCCAGCTCCCCACCCCCTTCCCCACCTCATCCTAGCCTCTCTTCCTTCCCCAAAGCCAGTCTCTCTGCGTGGCTCATGCAGGAGTATCACCTCACAGGTCCCCACAGTTACATCATCGCCTCTCTTTAGGGGGCTGTCTACAGTTCCTGGGAGGTGGAATTGGGCTTGGGAGTTACAGTGGCTACCAGGGCCCACAGAAAGTTGAGCGTGCTGTGGTTGCCAGGGCGACCATCTTCCCTTATGCTTCTCCTGGGCTTTTCATCCAAGCACAGACCTCATAAGCGCCCTAGCTCCGTAAATCACATCTGACCTTCGAAGCCACCTTTAGTGTATGAGGGGGAACTGACTGCCTGGCAGCCACATCTCTACGCCCCTGGTGTTCCACTCTACCTCCAGGCTTACTTGGCCCAGACTCCAGGAAGAGGCCTGGGGAGGTCAGGGCAGAGGCCTGTCTGCATTTGATGGATGGCACTGAAGAAATGTCTGGCACTTTCCTTCCCTGTGGGGGAAGCGAAGCTGTACCTCTCCCCCACATTCTTGCCTGACGGATTAGGAAGGTGTTAGGTGACTTGGGAAAGAAGGATTCAGACTTTGCTTGCTTGCTTATTTATTGATTTTTGACAGGTTATTACGTAGCCCGGACTATCCTCCAACTTGATAGCTGGAGAAGATTTTCATCTCTCCAGAATGGTGGTCTGAGAGGCCTGGACCGCCACACTCGACCAACTTCTACCGAGTCAGAGTTGGAACCTGGGCCTTCGCATGCTAGGCGAACATGCTGCCTAGTGCGGAGGGGCACTGGGCAGACTCAGACTTGTCTCTACCCACATGGGAGACAGAGTGTACGGGAGAGGACTGTCCTAATTCCCACATCTCAGCCGAGCTTTGAAGGGATCCACTCCTACAGGCCAGTCTGATGGCTCAACAGGTAAAGGCTGTTGGCAGAAGAGGAGAAATAAATCCTAAAATTGTCTTCCAACCTCCACGTATACGCTGTGAATTATGTGAGCCCGCCCACCACAAATGCACACAAATTCAGTAAAAATCAAAAGGCTCCATGCTGCGCTGGAAAGGCAGCCTGGTGGTTAAGAGCATTGGCTGCTCTCATTAAAGGGCAGGGATCCATTTCTGGCAGGTACATGGTGGCCCACAACCGTCTGTAACTCCAGTGGCAAGGGACTCACCCTCTTCAGACCAGACTGGAATATAGCTTGGTGGTAGAGCACTTTGTCAAGGGCAAGGCCCAGGGTCTGATATTTTAGCACTGAGAAGTCAGAAAAGGAGAGGGGGACCTACTTCCTGGCTCCGACCCCTCTGCGATCCAGACTGTACCAATTATGTTTTCCTTCTCTATCTCAGGTAATACAGCAGTTCTCACAATATGATCCGAGGAGACCCGAGAGTTTCAGGGAGAGGAACAATGATGGGATTCCCTTAACACCAACACATTAGTTTCCTTTTGGACTGTGCTGGCTTTTGTATCAGAAGTGTGGAAACTGAGAGTAAGCCTGTGGGTGCCTTTACTTGAATCAAGGCAATGGCCCAAACTAACCATGGTCATCTACTAAAAGGCCCATTTCTCTTTAGAATGTCCTTGTTGGTGTGAGAGAGAGCTCATTCTGTAAAATGCTTGCCTTGAAAGTGTAAGGGCCGCACTTGTTATCCCAGCATGGGGGGAGGGGTGGAGTAGAGTTCCCTGGCCAGCCAGTGGAGCCTAATGTTAAGCTCCAGGCTAAGGGGAGACTATCACAAACAGGTGGATGGAGGTTCAGTCCCCAGCTGATGGTGGCTCACAACCACCTGAAACTCCAGTTCCAGTGGACCCACTGCCTTCTTCTGGCTCTAGGGGGTACCAGGCACACATGTGTATGTAGACGTCCCAACAGGCAAAACATTTGACATATATAAAATGAAATAAATCTAAAAACATTTAGTTAATTAAAGATGTGGATGGTATGACATTTCTTTTTTTGTTTGTTTGTTTGTTTGTTTGTTTGTTTTTTCGAGACAGTGTTTCTCTGTGTGGTCCTGGCTGTCCTGGAACTCACTCTGTAGACCAGGCTGGCCTCGAACTCAGAAATCCGCCTGCCTCTGCCTCCCAAGTGCTGGGATTACAGGCGTGAGCCACCACGCCCGGCTTGGTATGACATTTCTAAGGGTGACACTAGAGGTTGTCTTCTGGACTCTGTATATGTGTGCCTCTGAGCACATATTTATTTAAAATGCAACAAGAAGCCGGGCGGTGGTGGCGCACGCCTGTAATCCCAGCACTTGGGAGGCAGAAGCAGGCAGATTTCTGAGTTCGAGGCCAGCCTGGTCTACAGAGTGAGTTCCAGGACAGCCAGGGCTACACAGAGAAACTCTGTCTCAAAAACCAAAAAAATTAAATAAATAAATAAATAAATGCAACAAGAGTCAATAGGTCAAAAAACAAACCAAGAATCACTTGGTGGTGGCGCACAGATTTAATCCCAACATTCAGGAGACAGAGGCAGGTGGATCTTTGTAAATTTGAGGCCAGACTGGTCTACAGGACAGCCAAGGTTACACAGAGAAACCCTGTCACAAAAACAAAACAAAAAATAAACAAAAAGACCTAAGAAGGTCTGCTTTCTTAGGCATGGGGCTCACGTCTCTAATTGCGACACTTGGGAAGCTGAAGGGGAAGAGTGCCAAGACTTAGAGAGGCCAGGCTAGGCTGCAGAGTGATGCCCTGTCTCAGAACCCAAAACAAAACGGAGTCCTTGTAAAATACTATAATACATTAGCATGTAAAGGGGTTGCTATGGAATGAAATATATAAGTAAAGAAGGACTTGTATTTTCTTTTCAGCGACATAGAGAATTTATACTTTGTGAAGAGTATATAGAGCTTTGTGAATGTTAGGCAAGCCTTCTACCACTGAGAATCTCAATACTTTATTTGGATTTGGTGGGTTTTTGTTTGTTTGTTTGTTTTTTCCGAGACAGGGTTTCTCTGTGTAGTCCGGGCTGGAACTCATTCTGTAGACCAGGCTGGCCTCGAACTCAGAAATCCGCCTGCCTCTGCCTTCCAAATGCTGGGGTTACAGGCATGTGCCACCACACCCGGCTTATTTGACTTTTTGAGAAGTTTCAGGCTGGCTTGGAATGCAGCCCAGGGTAGCCTCATCTTGACAGCAGTCTTCCTGACTCAGCCTCCAAAATACTGAGATTATAGGTGTGAGCCAGCATCTAGGGCAGTTTTGTTTTGTTTTGAGCTAAGTGCTCATTAAACTGCTCAGGGTGGACTTGAACTAATTTTGTAACCCAGGCTGGCCTTGAACCTTTGGTGTTCCTATGTCAGTTTCGGTCAGTGGCTGGGATTATAGGCCTCCCTCCTTTTGCTTTAAGTTTGGACAAGGCCAGTATCAAAAGACACAGCCCACATAAACAAAAGTTTGTTGGGACTCTTAACATTTTAGCACTGCTTGGGAATTCTGTGGTCTCTTCAATTAAAAGTGTAAAATCAGCTGGGGGGGGGTCAGGGGATGGTACACGCCTTTAATCCCAGAACTAGGTGGGCAGGTCTCTGTGAGTTCCAGGCCAGCCTGACCTACAGAGTGAGTTTCAAGACAGTCAGGTCTATACAGAGAAACCCTATCTCAGGGAGAAAAAAAAAGCCTAAAAATTAGTAACAAGAACAAAGAAACCAAGTTGAAGGTAGCCCTTTTGGAAGCAGAGGGTAAAGAAAGAACCTGAGTGTTTCCCAGAAGCCCTCTCTCTCCCAGGAAGAGACTGTGTCGCAGGAATAAAGACTTTAGTGGTTTAATGGTTTCATAGGAGAAGCACAGCAACCCGTTGCCTCTCTCCTCAGTGCGCTGTGTGGAAAGTCTGCGGGGCAGGTGGTGGGCTGCGAGTGACGGGAGGGTTTGTGACACAGGACTGCCCACCTCCTGTAACTCTTAGGATCTCTTTCTCTCCTTCAGGTGGCAATTTCCCTCCCTCTAAGTCACAGTGGGGCTAAGATGAGGGCGGAGAGGGGATCACTGTCCCCAGTGTAGGCAGCTGAGTAAGGGTCAGGGTGTGTGTGCTATGGGAGTGACTGTGTATTTCAGTCAGCCCTATAAACTTAGGGGCCCCCCTCCAGTCCCCACCATCTCCATCCTCTCTCAGAGGTCACATCTGGTGACCCCGCTGGTCAGGTTCCTAATCTTTCCACAGTGGCTGGGCTGCTGTGGGAGAGGAGGAAGCTGAAGAGGTGACAAGGACGAGCAAGGCAGTAGGTCAGCCGTGAGTGCCGCTCCCCCGCTCCCCCAGGAGCCAGTAGGTCCGAACCTTGCCTTTGCCCTGGAGAAAATAGAAAGAGGAGGCTGGTCAGGGGACGGCACACCCACTGGAGAAGTTAGTCATGGGAGTGGCCTTGGGAGCCCCTGGGATCTAAGGGTCCTTCTCTACCTTCATTTCCACATCCCCTCGGAGCTCCAGCTCGAAACCATCGAACTCCTCCAGCACAGCCTTGGTCTCCGAAGACAAGTGGATCTTGAGGGCTGGAGAGGACAGGGGAGGAAGGTGAGGAAGGCCAGGGTGGGAGCAGCCGGGTGCAAGCAGAGGGAACACGGGCTGCAGGGATGCGTGGCGTGGCGGGACGCCTGGCGCTTACTTCCTTTAGCTCAGGAAGCCCCAGACGACCCTGTGGAGTGTGACTACCCAGCATACACACACATTCACAACACACACATGTGCTCTCCACGAGAGCAGGAAGAGCTCTTCACTGCTGAGCTGTCGCTCTGGCCCTTCCAAGCCCTGTTTATCTCTCTTCTGAGGTAAGAGTTCCCGTTATCTAAACTGGCTTTGCCCTGACCTTCCTGCCTCCGTGCTGGAAGGACAAACCTCACCGAGTCTGGCTTATGTGCTGCAGGGGACTGAACCCAGGGCTTTCTGCTGCTGGGCGAGCCCTCTCTGGAGTGGGCCACATTCTCAGCTCAATGGACGCTTTTTACGCCATCGGTTGCCAGCTGAGACTCAATACTGGAAGGGGTTACAGAGCATCTTTTTGACTGTGGAAAAACACTATGACACAGAATTGCTTCTGAGACTTACCCAGCTCCCGAGGGGGCGGCCAGCACTGGTTAGGAGCCCACACTGCAGATGCTGCTGCAACTCAGTATGGAGCTCAGCTTGGATGAGCTCAGAGAGCTAAAATAAATGCTCTTTGTCTCCCTAGTCTGTCAAAGGCCTACAGACACGGGGTGCTCATTTCAAAAGGGTGGGTGCTGTCTGAGGATTTACCTCCACTCTCATTCACCTGAGGTAGATTTTAAGCACCTCAAATAAGCAAGTGAATTACTCACAGAGTATCTAAATGCAGTGTGGCACATAGGAAACACTGTAAGTTGTTGGGATCAGTTGGCTTGACACAATGCTCTGTGTGTGTGTGTGTGTGTGTGTGTGTGTGTGTGTCTTAGTATCATGCAGGTTGCAGGTATACACATCTGGAGGCGGAGTGACTTCCTGTCACTCTCCACCCTACTATTTGACCCAGGCTCTCCCTGAGCCTGGCCTCACTGTGGAGCTCCCTGTTTAGGCTAGCCTTGACTGGCCAGCGAACTCCAGGAATCTGCCTGTACTGTCCTCTGCATGTCCCTCCCTGCAGTGCCAGGGTGACACTGTTCTATGCTCGACTGGAGAGCCAAACTCACGTCCTCATGCTGGAATAGCATTTTACCCAGTGAGCCATCTCTCTAGACACTCCACCTTACCACCTTTCACTCTGTGGCCAAGGCTAATCTGAAACTTGGAATCCTCCTGCCCCAGCCTCCCAAGTGCTGGGATTACAGGAAGGTACCACCCTCGCGGATCGGTGTTCTCTTGTTATGGCTGAAGAATTGAAATCTAGGGCAGGTCTGCCCAAGCTGTCCTGTTGAGGACCTGTTGTTTCCACTGAGGCTACTCTCACTCTGACCTGTGTCTTCATGGTATCCCTCATTGCTGACCCACTTCTGAGAAGGTGTTCTGTGAAGAATGATCTCTGAGAGGTGCTCTTTCCTACCAGTCAGCCCCAAACAGGTGCAAAGGGTGTCAGCTGAACCCCACTTCTTTGGGTTTTGGGGGCTGACTTCTTACTAGTAGGGTCCTGGTGAGGTCATACAGCCTTCTCAGCCTGGTGCTTGGTAGCTGTTTAATAACTATTTACTGAATTTGTCAACTATAGCATGGAACTGTCGGTAATTCTAGCACTTAGGCAGCTAGAGTGAAAGATTGAGGTCAGCCTTGGCTTCATAGAAAGTCTGTCTCCACGGTGGTGACAACACGTGTGTTTAATCCTAGCACTCGGGAGGCAGAGGCAGGCAGATCTCTGTGAGTTTGAGACCAGACTGGTCTACAAATCAAGTCCAGGACAGCTGGGGCTGTTTGTTACAAACAAAACCACACACACACACACACACACACACACACACACACACACATAGAGAGAGAGAGACAGAGACAGAGAGAGACAGAGTGAGACAGAGAGAGAGAGAGACTTAGGTGTGGGCCAGAGGATCAAGAGTTCAAGTCAGCCTTGGCAGCTTGAGATTCTCCCTCAAACAATAGCCGCACACACAAAGTAGAGGAAACAGGGGCAAGATCAAGGGAGGGTTGGAAACAAGCATTTATTAGATGCTTACTGTCTACCCAAAGAACTGTGCTAGATCTTTTACAATCCCGAAACTGGGTTACTCCTGTATGGAGGGGCTGAGGCCCAGGAACAACGAAGGACAGGTAGTTACAAGTTTGGCATTTTATATCATATTCTCTCATAATTTCTAATTTTTTTTATTACATTTACTTATTATTGTGAGTGGGGGATGACACTTTCAGACTTTGAGAGGGGGGTCGTTTGATTTTTGTTTTGTTTCATAAGACAGGGTCTCACTATGTAGCTCTGGCTGTCTGGGAACTCACTTTTGTAGACCAGGCTGGCCTCAAATTTAGAAATGTACCTGTCTGCTTCCTTAGTGCTGGGACTAAAGATGTGCATGTTGTAGTTTTTAAAAACAAAATTTAAAGTAATATTTATCCATTTCTGTATGTGTACATATATTTATCCATTTCTGTATGTGTACATATATTCATGTGGGTATGTGTTAACTTATGGAAGTCAGAGGACAACTTGTGGGATCCATTCTCTCTTGGTACCATATGGGTCTCAGGGGTCAATCTCAGGTCACCAGGCTTGGCCAGCAAGCACCTTAACCCAGTGAGCCACCTCACCAGCAAAACACCTATATTTGTGGGTGTATAAGCACATTAAATAAATATAATAATTATAATTATTATTATTAATATTAATATTAAATAGACTTAATTTCCCAAGATGGTGGCCTGTTATCCCAGCTACTTGGAGACAATATCAGGGAAATTATAAGTTCAAGACCAGCCTGAGTTGCTTAATGAGATCCACATTAAAGTAAAGACTATAAATATCTTATATCACATACCTCAGTGTTAGGCCACTTGTTAAAGTCTCTTTAAAAAATTGTGTTAGATTGCTTTGTTCAGGTGTAAGCTAATGCACGTGCTTTGAAAACACTTCTGTAGCTAACTAAGCTTTGGGGCTAAGGTGGGTTTGGCGCGTTTTCAACCCTGTGTCACCACACACACACACACACACACACACACACACTAGTCTTGACTGACAGTGTGGAGATACAATGTGAGAGGTCCTAGGGCTGCCCAATGCGTCCTAGCGGCAGGATGCCCTGGGCAGTCGCCCTTCATCCCCTCCAGGAGGGCCATCCTACCTTCCCCGTTAGACTCCATTCTTGAAGCTGTGTTGACCGTGTCTCCAAAGAGGCAGTATCGGGGCATCTTTAGCCCAACAACACCAGCACACACGGGACCTGGGAGGGGAAAAGAAAGGAACAGAGTCCAGGGAAATTAAAGGAGGTAGGTGAGCACCCCAGAAGAGGTGGGCGTTGAGACGTGGTCCCAGGGTGCCTTCTGTGGGCAGACCTGTGTGGATTCCAATGCGCAAGCGCAGCTGTTCCTGGGGCCTATGGCGGATGCGGAAGGAGCGGACAGCATCCAGCAGTGCAAGTGCCATTCGGGCCACCTCTCGGGCATGGAGCTGTCCATTCCGCACGGGGAGCCCTGACACCACCATGTAAGCATCGCCAATGGTCTCCACCTGTGGGCGGGGGAGAATGAAGGACAAGCCTTCCTTGCTACCAGCCTACGCTGTCCCTCTCAGCGGGCCTGTCACTGTACTCAGCACCCAGCCCAGGTTCTCTGTCTGTTCCCGGGTCCCCGTGTGTTTCTGCCCATGTGCTTCTTGGTCTTTGTTTTCTTTCTTTCTTTCTTTCTTTCTTTCTTTCTTTCTTTCTTTCTTTCTTTCTTTCTTTTGTTCTTTCCTCTTCCTCTTCTCCTTCCCCTTCTCCTCCTCTTTCTCCCCCTCTTTCTCCTCCTCCTTCCCTCCCTTTCTCCTCCTTCTTCTCCCTCTCTTTCTCCTCCTTTGTTTTTTTCAAGACAGAGTTTCTTTGTGTGTAGCTCTGGGGTCCTGTCCTGGAACTTGCTCTGTAGACCAGGCTGGCCTCAAACTCATAGAGATTTCTCTGCCTCTTACCTCCCAAGAGGTAGGATTGAAGGTGTGCACCGCCACTGCCTGGTCTTTTTTTGTTTTGTCTGTTGTTTGTCGGTTGTTTGTCGCAGAGTGCCCCTCTGAACCTTTTCTGACTGTCCATGTCCGCCTGTCCTTCCTGTCCCTACCCATAACCTCACCTTGTACACATCAAAGTTGTCTATGACAGCGTCAAAACAGGTGTACAGATCGTTGAGCAGGGTCACCACCTGGAAGGCAAAGGAGGCCAGAGAAATGGTGAGTGAGGGCTCCCGCCAGACAAGTGGGAGGACCAACCAGACGGCCGAGCTGAGCTACCCGGCCTGTTGCCGGTGGCTGAACCCCACCTACCTGCATGGGTGTGCTCTCCGCTGAAAGAGCGGTAAAGCCCACGATATCGCTGAAGTAGATGGTAACACTATCAAAGGCCTCAGCCTGGACTGTCTCGCCTCTCTTCAGCTGCTCAGCCACAGAGCTGAAGGGAGAGGGCGGGAAGAGGCCAGAAGGTGAGGTGGGGTGGGAACAGGGCTCTGTGTGTGTGTGTGTGTGTGTCTGTGTGTGTGTGTGTGTGTGTCTGTGTGTGTGTGTGTGTCTGTGTGTGTGTGTGTGTCTGTGTGTGTGTCTGTGTGTGTGTGTGTGTGTCTGTGTGTGTGTGTGTCTGTGTGCACGCGCGTGTGCAGAGTTGAGAACTCACTGAGGCAGGATC
This sequence comes from Apodemus agrarius, assembly GCA_964023405.1. NCBI lineage: Eukaryota > Metazoa > Chordata > Mammalia > Rodentia > Muridae > Apodemus > Apodemus agrarius. Next base: position 77,778,214 of record OZ030007.1, on the reverse strand, counting down.
TGGTAAAGCAAGGCCTCAGCCTTGCGCTTCTCCTCCAGGTAAGCCTGCGTCCTCTCCTCTACCAGTTCCTCCAGGTTGTTGGCATACTGTTCCATGCGTGACAGCAGGTTGTCCAGGATGTTGCTGCTGTTCTCCCTGAGGGCCGTGGGTTACAAGGGGGCAGATGAGATGAGGTGACAGGCCCTGCCTGGCAGTGCCCACATTCACCATGCCTGCCCCTGCCCTTAAAGACAGGGTCTCTCTAAGTAGTCATAGCTGGATCTGTTCACATGATCAGGGACTTGAGGTGAGAAGAACAGCTGGCCTTGAACCCACAGACCTCTACCTGCTTCTACGCCCAGCTGGAGGCCTTATGTATTCTTTTTTTTTTTCCCCCGAGACAGGGTTTCTCTGTGTAGTTCGGGCTGTCCTGGAATTCACTTTGTAGACCAGGCTGGCCTCGAACTCAGAAATCCACCTGCCTCTGCCTCCCGAGTGCTGGGATTAAAGGCGTGCGCCACCACGGCCCGACTGGCCTTATGTATTCTTATTGAACACAAGTGAGTTTGAAGGAGGTGGAGAGGGAGGGAAGCCGGGTGAGCTGAGGACAGTGGCAGGTAGCAGAGAGACATGACTGGGAGGACTAGCCGGCGGCCATACTGGAAAAGAGAGGTAGAAGGACGAGGGTAGGAGCTTTGAGTAGGACTGAGACTGTGGGGAGAGATGGGAAGGGGGCGGAGCGTCCGGCCCATATCCTTATGTATCTTAAGTCTGGGGTTAGTACAGGGCTGTGGGCAGGAAAGGGTGTGGGGTATCGATGGTGGCAGAGGGAGGCGTGGTGAATGGCGAGGAGGAGCCGTTGGGACAGCCAAGTCATACAGCTCTGCAGACGCCTATGAGGCTGAGATGGGCTGCCGCTGCAGAAAGAGAGTTAGGCGTGGGGGTTTGTGGTGGCTGAGGTGGGGAGACCACTGACTTGTTGAACTTGCGCAGCGCCAGGCGGATCTGCTGAAAGGGCGGCCGCTCCTGCGGGTCCTCGGCCCAGCACCTCTGCATCAGCCGCCCCAGTTCCTCCAGGTGGCTCTGCAGACCCATGGAGGGCCGGAACGGGGGCTGCTCACCCCGAGTCACACGCTCGATGATCTCTGTGTGGAAAGGGTACGCAGGTGGGGCAGGTCCAGACCAGAGCACAGAGTGGACTGGTCACGGGCAGCCACGGGAGCAAAGGGGAGTGGCTGGCTCCCCACTCCAGAGGGAATGGTGGGGGTGTCTGGAGAGGTTCCCTCTCTGAAGGAGGATTCGTCAAGACTGGCTGGGATATAGGCCCGGGGATCCTCACCTTTTGGACTGAGGTCCAAACCTTCCACATAGAAGACCCCGCTTCTTAAGGCGATCTCCTGAAGGATGATACCAAAGCTGTATACATCCCCAGCTTGGGAGCCGCGGGCAGGAGGCGAGGCCATTCGCAGGAGCTCAGGCGCGGTCCACAGTTTTTCTGTGGAGCAGAGGTCAGGCGTCACGTCATAGAAGGGATACAGGACTTTACATTCTGATAGGAAAAGAAAAACTAGCAAACGAATATCGTATTGGGTAACTAATGCTATAATAAAAGTAAGACAGGATGGTGTGATAATCTGAGAATGCTGTTAAGGAAATCAGGGGTCAAGGGCGTGGCTGGGACTCCTGTGCAGGCGGCACAGTGCTGAGAACCAGTGACCACTTACTTAGTCTGACCTCCTTCTAACCAATGAAGGTTGAGCCTGACGATGAGGCTAGGCCTCAGTTTCCCTTCTCAGCTGTGTTGGCAGCTGAGGCCTAGGGTCAAGAGTCAGACTCACTGGCAAAGAGGGTGTGTCCTTGCTCTGGCTCGGGGTCTCTGAAGCTCTCGAGCCCATAGTCTGTGATCTTTAACACAAAGCGCCCATCTACCACGCAGTTGGATGACTTGAGGTTCCCATGGGAACAAATGGCCCCGTTGTGTAGAAAGAGCATTCCCTGGAGAGTTTAGGAAGGCAAGAGGGCTCAGGCATGAGTATGACCTCCAGCCATGCCCAGCCCCAGCCTGGCATCCCGTGAGCTCCTCTGGACTCACCTTGACAATGTCATTGGTGAGTGAGTACCGAAACATCCAGTCCAGGGTGATACTCTCATTCTCTAGAATGTCCTGCTGGGGCAGCAAGAGTCAGACCCCCTGGGAGTAGGAGGAGGGTACAGGGAGCTACTGGCATACTCCTGGACACCTGAGTTTACTGTAGTGCCACCCGCCCCGACTCATTACCACAGAGGGCCAAGAAAGGCCAGAAAGAGGGAGCTTATCTGGGCTCATATGGTCAATGGGGTGAGAGCCAGGGCTGGCGCCCAGGCTTCTCGACACGCTCCCCCTTGTCCCACTCACCTGTAGGCTCCCACGGGGACAGTACTCTGTGAGGATACAGATGTTGGGAGGGTCTGTACAAGCACCCACAAATCTGGTCAAGTGCTCATTCTGCACATCCCGCATCTGCAGGTTGGGACAGCGTCAAGGCCCTGGCAGAGGCTTCAAACCTCGTCAAGTCGCATGCTGACACTCTTCCTCAGCATCTGCTCCCTAACCCCTAAATGTCCTGACCGTGCCTGTGAAGACAGCCCGCCTCACCCTGGAGGACCCAGTGATCTCTCATCTTGTGACTGAGCTCCTTCTCCCTACCCCCAAGATTCATCCCAGATGAGCAGATCCCTCCATAATCAGTTCTGTTGGCTGACTCTCTTGGAGTACCCATGGGGCCCTTCCCACGCCACAGCCTCGTCCCCTAAATTACATGTTTAAGTTCAAACAGGACTTTTCGTGTTAACTCAATGCGTTTCCGGTTCACACGTTTCACAGCCACAAGGTTGCCCTGAGCAAGAAATGGAGACTCATTATTCAGGAGATGGCCTGAGACCCAATCCCCACCCCTGTCCTGGGCCCACCCTTGTCCCCTGGCAGCCCACCTCAGAACCATCTCTTAGTCCTCAGAGCACACTCTCCCCGGGTCCCAAGGATCAGCAATCTTTCCCCAGACCTACCTTATAGTATGCTGTCTTGGCAAAGACTTGGAACTGGCCCTCCGTGGTTAGCAGGGAGCCATAATTGGAGCCTCGCTATAGAGATGAACAATAGTCATCTATGGGTCAGCCCAGACAGAGGTCATTCTGCATCCTGGATGGTCTAGACTCAGTCACACTGCCCCTTATCCGTGTCACCCTCCAGAGATAGGCTCACACTCTTTAGCTCAGGCTGCCCTGGAACTTGTAGCAATGCTACTGCCTCAGCCTCCCAAGCTAGGATTGATCTCAGGTGTGAGCAACCAATGCTAGCTCCCACCCGCCTTTGTGTGGTGTATTAGACTCATACCTGTGTGTTTACGTAGACTATCTTCTTTGACCTTTGAGAGAGCTCGTTACAGAGACTGTAACTGCAACCCTCATCTAAGACAATGTCAGAGCGAGCAAGGGAAGGCAGAGCTGGGGATAGACCCGTCCTTTTGTTTGGTTTTGGTTTTATGAGACAGGGTCGCATTCTGTAGCCCAGGCTAGCCTCAGACCTATAGCAGTCTCCCCATCTTAACCTCCCAAGTCCTGGGTCCAGGTGAGTCATTCATCTAGAAGCACCTGCTAACTCATCAGCCACTGCTCTTGAGACTCAGCTATTCCCCTCCTCCAGAGACAGTAGCGTGCTCACCCCGCTCAGGGTCAGCCGGCTGCCAGCGCTCCGAAGGTGCCTCTCCAGGCTGCTGGGCTGCAAGTCCTCCCAGCGCACCCGCCACAACTCCGAGACCAGCTCCTTTTCCAGCTGCATCTTCCTGGAATAGGAAACCTGCACCTGAGCCGTAGCCCTGGTGGGGCTCAGAGAACCAGGACATCCCACATGCTAAGAGGTGCTTGAGGGAGTCCTGTTCTCAGAGCGGAGAGCTGGGAGGCTTGGGGCCTGAGGGAAATTGAAACTCACAGGGATCTTATCCCAGAGGGAGAGTCACTTCAGTTTCTTCTTTTTGGGAACTGGAAGCCTCCATAACTTTTTTTTTCTCTTTTTTTAATGAGACAGGGATCTCACTATGTAGCCTGGGTTGTCCTGGAGCTCACTATGTAGACCAGGCTGGCCTTGAACTCACAGAGATCCACCTGTCTCTGCTGTGCGTGCCACCCCCAGCTTCTACCCCAGCCGTAAGGATTACAGGAAGCAGTGTCCTGGGTATGGAAGTGCCTGGCGCACATGCTCAGTCAGCACTGCTCTTTCCCCTCCTCTTTCCTGTTTCCTTACCCTCCTCTGTACTTTCATTTCCATGGGGGGGGCCCCCGGAGTGGGCTCTCCCCCGCCTCATTTCCAGTCCAGGGTCAGCACCTAGCTCTCAGCAGAGTTTGTCATCCAGAACCAATTCCTTTGGGTAGCTGAAGTCAGTAGCTGAAGTTTGCTTGTTTGCTTGTTTGCTTGTTTGTTTTTTGTTTTTCGAGATAGGATTTCTCTGTGTAGCTCTGGCTATCCTGGAACACTCTCTGTAGACCAGGCTGGCCCCGAACTCACAGATTCATCTGCATCTGCCTCCTGAGTGCTGAGATTAAAGGCGGGCGGTGGCTACCTGAAGGTTTTGAACTACCGCTTTCTCTCTGGCCTCAGCAAAGGATGCCAGTTCCTCATCAGCCTCGCTGTCCTCTGAAATCACTTCCAGCTACTCTGTGGCTTTAACCCAGTCTGAACCAGAACCAACCTGGCCGATCTGTGCTTTCCAGACTCCAACCTGCAGCTTCGGCCTCCTCACTGAGGGAATGAGAGGAGTATTCTTTTCCCACATCAGGCCCCCTCCCAGGCCTACTCGCCTCCTGCTCCCTCCTGTCTGCCCAGGCTCATCTAGCGTCCCCGTGCCTTAACTTACCTGTATATGAAGAAAGACACAATCAGAAAGCTAATCAGAGAGAGGCTGCCCACCAAAGCCAGAACCTCCAGTGTGGAAAAGTGGTCTGTGGGAGAGTCCAAGTTGTAGAAGAGAGACTAGGGTTAGACAACGGGAAGGAGGAATTATCGAATAGTCAGTCAACTGACATGATAAAGGAAGGGAAGTAAAGTCCGGAGCGAAGAAGCCTTTGTTTAACTCCCCTGGGGAGGAGGCCGTGGCTCCATGAAGGGCCTCTGAAAGCATGGGCTGGTCACCTTGGTTGCAGGCTGGGTCCTCATTGTCAAAGCCACATTTAGGGATGTCAGGAGGCGGATATCCCAGAGGCCAGTATAATTTGTGTTCTGACACAGCCATCAGCTCCTGGGAAGTACCATTAAAGTTCAGGACCACCTGAGGGAGAACAGGAGAGGTGGGCGTCTGTACCATCCTGCCTCCTGCCTGCCAGGCTGCTTCCCAGCCTTGCATCTGGGCCACCACCCACTCACTGGCTTCCTGCTGGGACTATCCATGAGTCTTCAAACCCATGCCCATGTCATCAAGGGGCAAAAACGTGAACACACAAGGGCTTTGCAGAGAGACACCCATATGGAACCCCACTGGAAACCCCAACCCTATACTCAGGGAGTTGGTATTGGCTGCAAGACAGAAATAATTCCTCAGGCATACTTCCAGGCCTAATCCCTCTACGTCCCTTCCAGGAGGCCTTCACTGGTAGATCTGAATTTTGGTGCCTTTGACCCCTTTCCCTTCCTGTCCTTGCTGCATTTACACAGCTTCACATTCATTCTTCTTGGCCCAAGTCCCTACCTCTGCTAGGATGGGGTCCCACCTGTCTTAGGAACTCAAGGGAAGGACTCTATGTTCCCTCTTCAGACCTGGGGTTCTCTGAGGGAGGAAGTCTATGCATCTCATCATTTTGGCTGTTTCCAGACTGAGGAGTTGAGCCTGCCTTATTTAGTACAGTATAGCTGTATTTAGTATATCATAGCTGTCTAAAGAATAAGTAGATAGCCGGGCGAGGTGGCACACGCCTTTAATCCCAGCACTTGGGAGGCAGAGGCAGGCGGATTTCTGAGTTCGAGGCCAGCCTGGTCCACAGAGTGAGTTCCAGGACAGCCAGGGCTACACAGAGAAACCCTCAGGACAGCCAGGGCTACACAGAGAAACCCTGTCTCGAAAAATAAAAACAAAAACAAAACAAAAAACAAAAACAAAAACAAAACAAAACAAAAGAATAAGCAGATACCTGGCGGGGCTGTGGGGCAGAGTGGGGTTGGGAGGATGAGAAGCCATTCTTGCTAGGCATTGTCTTCTTGACGTATGTGGAACTTACCCTGTAGGCACCCGTCTCTGGATCCATATCCCAGAGGGAGAAATCAGTGTCCCGATCTCCATTTCTATCAATTTTCAGGTATCCTGTCACACCTAGGGCCGTAGGGGAGGAAGGCTGTGTTTTGAAATAATGGAGGCTCGGAGATGCCTTACTTCTTCCCCCTCCCCCCTCGGCCCCCTCCCTTCCCCGCCCCGAGATGTAGACACTAGTGTGGATATCTGCACAACAACGGGGAAAAGGACAACTGTGCTGGCTGTGGGGATGGCAGACTCGGCATGCAGAATTTTATGAAACTCAGGAGAATCACTGGGTAACAGGCTTCTTGTGGTCTCCTGATGTGGTCACCTGGGGCTCATGCTCACCCCCAGCCCCAAAGCAGCCCATTCCACTTAATTCTAGGCCCTGACCTCGGAAGCTTCGGTTCCACATCCGCCGAGTGATGTCCTCTCCGTCGGTGACGGTGCCCCCCTGTGCCAGAGTCTCTGTTACTGCCTGGACATAGAGCAGGAGCCCATCGTGGAAGGATGCTGGGATGATATTTTTCTGTAGAGGCAAGCAGAGCTCAGGCAGGACAGATAAAGGACTCAGCGTGGCAAAGCGTAGTGCTGGGGGCAGGGAACTGGGGGCAGGGAGTAGCTTGTAAAGGGGTAGAGAAAACAACCACATTCCACACGAATATGACTGCCTAAAAGATACTTTCGCATCTACAATTCTCGACTCTGAGTCATGCTGGGCAGATAGGGCAGGATATGCGGCTTGCATTTCCCTGATGAGGACTTTAGGTTCAAGGGTTAAATTTGCCACCGTCCCCTCCCCCTCCACCATCAGGAGGGAAAAAGGTTGCTTGGGTGCCGGAGAGATCTCGGAGAGAGTCTCTCGTAGGGTCTGGGGAGCCATGCTAGCAGATCCTAGGACGCCCCCTGCCCCCTACCAGGCCATCCTCCATGGTGAAGTTGAACTTCTTGTCAGCCAAGAGTTTTAGCTGCTTCAGGAATTCCAAGTACTCAGGATTATCGGGCTCTTTGTAAGTAATAATTTTGGCAGCCTAAGGAAGGAATCATTGAAAAGAGGAATGGTAGGAGCTGACTCCAGTCCTTCCTGTATCCTGGAGTCCCAATCCTCTGAGGTCCCAACCTCCCAGACCAGCCGTTTAGGTCAGGATCAAGTCGAATGGCTTGGTGTAGCAGCACAAGCCTTTAATCCTAGCACTCAGGAGGCAGAAGCAAGAGAATCTTTGAGTTTGAGGCCAGCCTGGTCTGTATAAGTTCCAGGACAACCAGGACTACACAGAGAGACTCTGACTCACAAAACAAAACAAAACAAAACAAAACAAACAACCAAAATAAATAACAAATATTAAACAAGACAAAGATCACATTGAACCCTGCGTCCTGCAGGAGACGGCCCCTGTGCTTGAGCCAAAGGGCTCAAGTGCTGTCTAGTCCACAGCTCTTTAACATCCTCCTACTTCCTATAAAATTATCTGTTTAGCCTCCTGTCTCTGAAGTCCCTAAATCCCATGAAGTGCATGGCTCAACTCTATGACTATCAAACACCCGTTTTCTGGAATCGTTTCAGATACGTCGGGGCAAAGTGCCCAGAAAAGATGTGTTAACAGCTCCGAGTCCTACACCTGGGCTTCAGCGCTCCGCACTCACCTCAAAGGCCTGGCGGGCTCTCCGGTCCTGCCCATCTCCTCTTTCCCAAGGCTTCCTGGGAACAGGGCCTTGAGCACCCTGAAGGCTTTGCCCAAACACATCCAGGTGGAAGAAGACATAGTCCTCCCCAGTCAGGCCAGCGTCCAGGGCCAGAAGCATCAGATTCCTGAAGGCATCCGGGGAACTGCAGATGTAGATCACTGAAGGAAAGGGAGGAAGAAGAGGAGAAGGCGGAGGAGAGAGGAGAGAGAGAGAGAGAGAGAGAGAGAGAGAGAGAGAACATGAATGAATACACAATACACAAAGTACTACAAGGGAGGGAATTCTGATTTGTAGTCTTTAAAGGACAGCATCTCCGGGCTCAGTCTGGGCCTTGTCAAGGGAAAGTGAAAGATGGGAGAAGGACGTGTGCGAGGTAAGAAGAGACAGAGAGGAACAGGAGGAAGGAAGAGGAGGTGGGGCAAGGTGTGTGTGTGTGTGTGTGTGTGTGTGTGTGAAGTCTGCAGAAAGAACCAGAGAATGGCCAGCAGAAGGGACCCGAGAGCTCGAGAGCTCCTGTGGACGCAATAGAAGAACGGAAGGAGAGAGAACGAGGTAGGGTAGAGCGAAAACAGGAGAGAGAAGAGCCAGTAGCGCTAGAACTAGGCCCTTCCGCGCTGAAGTCAAGAAAGTCCGCAGCAGGAAGGTCACAGGAGACGGGAGGGGAGGGGGAGAGGGTAGGAATGCAAACCCGGCACGGAGAGAAAGAACTAGAAACTCCGAGGTAGGAAAGTCGTGTTGGACAAGACTCTCCGAGGAGGAAGCCTGGCCCCCCAAAGGAGGAATGCCAGACTGTGGACTGGCTGGAGATCAGGCCGCGCGAGCCAGCCTCACCTCTGCCCTTACGCTGCACGATCCGCAGTAGCTTGGTGTAGTGGTCCGGGTCGCCCTCGCCCAACTCCTGGTGATTCACCGTGATGTTGAGGCGCTCACTCACCCGCACGTACAGCCCCTCCACTATGAAGAAGCAAGGCCGGTCGTCGCCCAGCCGATCTTCATAGAGTACCAGCGCCTGGTGCTCCCAGCCCAGCCGTCGATGCAGCGCCGTCACGAAATCGCCCAGCTTGACATGGCTGGGTCCTGTGCGGGTGGTTAGCGCGTACTCATCCTTGACGCCGATGCCCAGAGCCGGGGCGCCGGCGGTCAGCAGCGGCACCCGCCAGTGCGCGGTGAAGCGCCCCACTGGGGCGGCGGAGTAGACGCAGCCGGGGCCCAGGAACACCGCGGGGCTGTGCTCCCACTTGAGGTCCACCGCGGCCAGCGGTGCGGCGGTGTCGGAGCAGACGCCCGCCGCGTTCTCGCTGCTGCCCAGCACCATGCGGACCGTCCAACCCGGCAGCAAGTCGGGCCGAGCCTTCACCCGCTCCAGGGCCAGCTCCACCGCTGGCCCTACGCGCGCCCAGGACCACGGGTAAGAGGTGTTGGTCAGCGGCAGCACCACGGCCACGGTCAGGTCGCCCGCGTGGCCGCCCCGGAGCAGCAGCAGCGGTGGCAGCAGCAGCAGCGCCCTTAGGCGCGGACGGACGCGTCGGGAACCCGGCATGGCCTCAGCGAGCGCAGCGACGGGGCAGCGCTGCCACCATGGTCTGACCGCCGTCCTCGGGCTCGGTGGCGAGGGTCGGGCGTCTAGAGCGCCCGAGCCGAGGCGAGGGAGGTGGGGTGGGTTGAAGCCGCAGCCCCGAGGGCACGCTGCCTGCCGAGGCTGCCCCGGGCCAGCCGTCGAGCAGGAGCGCTAAATGGTGAGCGTCCGAGAGCGGAGGGCGCTTCAGAGCAGGTGGGAGCGAGCGAGCGAGCGCAGCACCCGAAGGGAGTCGGTGGAGAGCAAGCGGTGGAGAGAGAGGGCGATCTAGGGAGAGCGAGGCGAGAGGGAGCGCCAGCGAGGAAAGGGGAGTGTGCGCTCGCGCTTGCCCCAGGAGTGTGCCAGAAGGGGCGTCCGGCTGGCCCAAGTCTCCGGCCGTTCCGGAGGCGGGCGGGGGTGGGGGGGTGGGGGACCACAAGGTCCCGAGCCAGGCAGCGAATCCTCCCCTCCCAGATTCAGTGACAAGAGAGCCGGGGGAGCCAATCCTGGCTCTTTAACTCCTTCCTCCCAGCCCTGACAGCGGCTGGCTCCCACCCTCAGTGCGCCACTCAGTGCTGACCCTCTTCCCGCCGCGCTGTCGCTGCGCGAGGTTTCCCTCCCCTGGCAGCACCCGCGGGCGGGGCGCCTAGGCCGCGGGGGTGGGGGGGGTTGGGGGTGTACCAGGGCCCAGGAAGGGTGTGAGGAAGCTCCCCCAACCCCCCTCCTGTGCCCCTCTCTTCTACCTGGCTCTTAAGGAAGAGGAAAGTAGAGGCTTGTTTGGATCTTGGCCGGAAAAGGTGTGCGTGGCTATAGGAGTTTGGGAGGGTTTCTGGAAAAGGCAATCAAGTAGCGGCGAGTCAGAGTCCGGGTTACCCGGGCCATCAATGAGTACCTCCCCCTTTCTTCTTCGCCGCCTCCCAGATCGCGCAGATTAACAGGGCAAGATGTCCAGGTGGGAGGGTGGAGTTAACTCTTTAGTTCCCAAATAATGATGGAAACTGGGGAGAGAGAGTGGGTGGCTAGAAGAGTGATGTAGCGCCATGTGAGTGTTTTGTGTGGAAGATTATTAAAATGGGACTGTGAAGTTCTGGTTGAAATGATCATGGGAAGAATAAATGAAGGAGCGAGTCTGGGGACACCAAAACTGCTGGGCCTTTGGGACAGAACGCCATGGGATTAGTCTGCCCTCTAATGGTCATCTGGATTTATTAACCATATTGCGCCATCAACTTCGCCTGCCTTGAGCCCAAACAGGATCTTAAGGTCAGGAAACATTTCAAGAGGACCCGCTGTGTCAAGTGCCAGTTAAATGCTGACGGCATAACGATGAAATATATAGCATATATATGTCTTAAGATCAAATGACCATAACACAATATAGTTTAAGCACTGCAAAAGAGACAGGGATATGCCCAGAGACCGAGATGAGGGCTATTAAGTCCACCTGGATTAGAGCCAGGAAAACCTCCAAAGAGAAGAAAACTTCACTGATGGTCAAAGGATGAAAAAGGGCAGCCGGGCGGTGGTGGCGCACTCCTGTAATCCCAGCACTTGGGAGGCAGAGGCAGGCGGATTTCTGAGTTCGAGGCCAGCCTGGTCTACAGAGTGAGTTCCAGGACAGCCAGAGCTATACAGAGAAACCCTGTCTCGAAAAAAACCAAAAAAAAAAAAAAAAAAAAAAAAAAAGAAAAAGGGCATTTGGGGTTGGAGATATAGTTCAGAAGTTAGGGCCGTGTATTGCCCTTCCAGAGGACCAGAGTTCAGTTCCCAGCATCTACACCAAGTGGCTCATAACCATTATTCCAGCTCCAGGGGATTCTATACCTGTGGAGCAGGCACACGCGTTCAAGCCCACATTTACACAGACACACACACACACACACACACACACGGCATACAAACACATGTATGATTTAAAATAAATCTAGTTAAGAAAGGGAAGAAAAAAGTATTATGTGAAGAGAGCAAACTGTTGAAGTCTATCTCCTTTTCTTTGTTCTCTTTCTTTTTCTTTCTTTCTTTCTTTCTTTCTTTCCTTTTTTTTTTTTTTTTTTTTTTTTTTTGGTTTTTTGAGACAGAGTTTCTCTGTGTAGCCCTGGCTGTCCTGGAACTCACTCTGTAGACCAGGCTGGCCTCAAACTCAGAGATCTGCCTGCCTCTGCCTCCCAAGAGGTGGTATTAAATGCCTGTGTCACCATTGCCCAGTTGAAGTCTATTTTCTATACATGAAGTATTAGAATTTTTATGGAGACAGGCTTGCAGTTTCTCCGTTTTATTTAATTATCCTCATTCATATTTATTTTTTATCTTTTAATGTAGTTGTCAATACTTTAAAACAGTCAGATGACTGGATGGTGGTGGTACACGCCTTTACTCACAAGAGCTTCTGGGGCAGAGGAAGATCTCCGAGTTCAAGGTCAGTCTGGTCTACAGAGTAAGACACAGGCCAGCCTGGGCTACACAGAGAAATACAAAATAGCAGATGGTTTATAAATATTTGTATTTTGTTTTTTTTTTTAAGTATTTTTTCTTCAATTTTAAGTCTCTGTGAGTATATCTATAGAAGTGGAAGGCCAGAAGGCACAGGATCCCCTGGAGCTGGAGGTCCAGGCAGTTGTCAGCCATGTTCCCAGGTGCTGGGAGCAGAACTGAAGCCTGCTAGTACAGAGGTGAGTCCTCCTGACCGCTGGGCCCTGACTAATAGGCCCTGACCGCTGGGCCCTGACCAACCGCTGGGCCCTGACTGCTGGGCCCTGACTGCTGGGCCCTGATCAACCGCTGGGCCCTGACCACTAGGCCCTGACCACTGGACCCTGACAAACCGCTGGGCCCTTACTGCTGGGCCCTGACTGCTGGACCTTCTCTAAGGCCCTGATTATCTTTAAAAAAATTATTATATATATATATGTGTGTGTGTGTGTGTGTGCGCACACACACACACACACACGCACGTAACTTTAGAGGTCTGAAGAGGGCTTTTGATCTCCTAGAGCTAGAGTTTAAAGCAGTTGTGAACTACCCCACACAGATGCTGGGAACCTAATTTGGACAAGTCCTCTGTAACAGCTGTAAGCTCTCTTATCCACGGAGCCATTTCTCTCTCCCCCTATTTTTCCTGAAATATTGAAAAGTTAGCAACATAGGCCCTGTGTCCCTTACAGCACAATCAGTGGGAGCAAGTGCCCACGGCCTCCCTGCTGATGAATCAGCACGGTTTCGAACCACCTTATCTTACTGCTATAGGAGTCTGCATCGTTAATCCCGGGCTGGGAAGTGGGAATAACTGAGCAGGAAGTAGGCCCGAGGAAATGAGGTCAGCAAAGCTTTTGTGCGACAGGTATTTGCTATGTGGTAGGAAGCAGAGTGGAGTCTCCTTGTAGAGGTGTGTAGGGGATGGGAGCTGTTTTGTAAACCGGGTCACTGGGACTCAGAAGAGAGGAGACATTGACCTCTTTAGTCGGTAAACTAAGACTGGGGTTTTGGGTGTATGGTAATTTATCGAATATGCAGTGCCTATATATCTATAGAGGTCCTCATATGCATCTGGTCAAGCCAGAGCTCCGGAGAAATGACTAGATTAGAAACATCGTTAGGTTAGTGAATCCTTGTCAGTATGGTGGACTAAATCTGGAGCTGCTAAAATGTTGGTTGAATTTTTTTTAAGATGGGCGAAGATAATCTAATCAGGAAGCTTTTAGTGGCTGTCAGCTAAGGCTGGAGGTAAAGTTCTAGGAATAAGGGCTGTGGCTGCTGTGAAAATAATAGATGATCGGTATTCCCTCCTTCCTTCCTTCCTTCCTTCCTTCCTTCCTTCCTTCCTTCCCCTTCAACAGCATTCACACCGCCCTCCCTATGTGTCTTCAGGGTAGCAGCGCCCTCATGGACCTCCAAAGTCCCTCCTTCCTCTATCTCCCTGTGCACACAGCAGTGAACAAAGGCACGCCTTGCACGTATCAGGTCACGCTTGTGGTCTGGGTGATCCCAGGCCTCAGCAATGGCTCTGGTGCTGTTCGGCTCGCGCACAGCTTACTGTGGCTGGTCCAGGTCTCTACCAGACAACACCGGGAGAGGTATATGCCAGCCTTGAGGCCACTGGAGTATGAGACTACAAGGGACATGCTGTACATGGTCTCAAAGGAGGCAAACATAGCATTGTCACCTTTAGGAACCACATCGCCAGAACACAACAGGCATCAAGCCCCTCCCTCCCCCGTGTTTACCATGGTGAGGTGACATTTTATCATATGATTGGCTAGCTCAGTCTAAGTGTTTGAGATATTTGCTGAAGAACCTTGCTCCTGACAGGCGTTCTCAGCAGAGAAGACAGGGGCATATGCAGGAAGATGGAAATGGAAATCTATCAAATGGAAGGGGGACAGTGATGGAAGATGTGAACTGCCTAAGATGGCAATTAAGGTTAATGTAGCTTGGGTGCTCAGTATTGGGTAGGTATCATAGATGACCTCATTGTCTACCATAAAGACACCACCAGAGCGCTCCAAGATGGTGATGGTGGAGTTGTAGGGTTCAAAGGCAGCCGTGAAAATGTGGGGCTGGCTAAGCGAGGAACTCCAGCTGGAATCAGCACGGAGACACTTAGCAGCAAGGAGAACCTAGAGCCATTCTCCTACCAACAATATGGAAAAGCAAGACTTGAGCGTCTGCTAGTCAGTTTGTAAATGCCATCTAATACAAAGTCATTGATCTCACTGCCCACGGGCAGCACCCCCCTTGCCTACAATGAATTGCCCATGGTGGAAAGCTGGAGGTGGTGTATCAGTACAAACTCTATCTTTTTTTTTTTAACTTTTTTTTTTTTTTTTGATTTTGGTTTTTTCCAAGACAGGGTTTCTCTGTGTAGCCCTGGCTGTCCTGGAACTCACTCTGTAGACCAGGCTGGCCTCGAACTCAGAAATCCACCTGCCTCTGCCTCCCAGAGTTCTGGGATTACAGGCGTGCGCCACCACCACCCGGCTTTTTTTTTTTTTTTTTAACTTTTTAAAAAAAGACTTATTTATTTATCCATGAGTGCTCTATTTGGATGTAACCCTGCATGACCATAAAGGTCACCAAATCCCATTATAGATAGTTGTGACTTACCATGTGGGGCTAGGATTGAACTTCTGGAGGAGTAGATAGTACTCCTAACCTCTGAGCCAGCTCCCAACCTGTGGGCTCCGCCTTTAATAACTGTTGTATCATGCCCACCAGGGATGCCTTGGCTTTTAGCTGGCACAGACCTTTAATCCCAGCACTTGGGAGGCAGAGGCAGGCAGATTTGGATTTCTGAGTTCGAGGCCAGCCTGGTCTACAGAGTGAGTTCCAGGACAGCCAGGGCTATACAGAGAAACCTTGTCTCGAAAACAAGCAAACAAACAAGCAAAAACAAAAAACCCCTGTTGTCAGCACACACTTGTCAGCATGTGTCTCACTGAGACATTGAAGAAGCCATCTCCTCCTACAATGGTCTTGTCACTTGGCATTTGCTCATCATACTGGTCGTTATGGACACAGATGTACTCCTGCAAGGTCCTGCAGGTTAGGAGTCAACAAAAGGACACACGGGGTCCTGGTTACCTTCCGCTATAAGCAAGAATCAGGTAAATAATGCACTGAGAAAAAGAAAAGACGAGCACTTGGGAGGCAGAGGCAGGCAGATTTCTGAGTTCGAGCCAGCCTGGTCTACAGAGTGAGTCCCAGGACAGCCAGGGCTACATAGAGAAACCCTGTCTCGAAAAACAAAAAAAAAAAACAACAAAACAAAACAAAACAAAAAAAAAAAACAAAAAAAGAAAGAAAGAAAGAAAAGAAGAAAAAAGAAAAAAAAAAGAAAAGGAAAAGAAAGGAAAGGAAAGAAAAGACTTCTTGTACAATATCCAAAATTATTTTGAGATTCTATCTTAGAGTGTCAGAATGGTTATTACCAGTATCACAAGTGATAGCCCATGCTGGGGAGGACGTGGAACGTGGGCACCCTTCCTCCACTGCTGGTGGTGCCAACTAGTCCAGCCACCATAGAGATCAATATGGTAGTTCCTCAGAGAATTGGAAACCAATCTACTTCAAGACCAAGCTATGCCACTTTTGGGTGTGTACCCAGAGGATGCCCCATCCATCCTACCACAGGACACTTGATCAGCCATATTCATTGCAACTTTTTTTTTTCATAACAGCCAGAAACTGGAAATACCCTAGATGTCCTTCAACATCTAAGTCAAAGATGAATAAAGAAAGCCGGGCGTGGTGGTGCACACCTGTAATCCCAGCACTTGGGAAGCAGAGGCAGGTGGATTTCTGAGTTTGAGGCCAGCCTGGTCTACAGAGTAAGTTCCAGGACAGCCAGGGCTACAAAGAGAAACTCTGTCTTGAACCCCCCCCAAAAAAAAGGATAAAGAAAATGTGGCACAAAGTTAAAAAAAAAGGGGGGGGCATCATGAAATTTGCAGGCAAATGATGGAACTAGAAAAGACCATCCTGAGTGAGGTATCCCAGACCCAGAAAGACTAACATGGTCTATACTTACTTCTAAGTGAACATCGGCTGTTAGGTCAAGTACAATCATGTTACAGTCTTCCTGGGAAGGAAATAGGCTTTGTTGGTGGGAGGGGATGGGAACAGGAGGGATGGAATGACAGAGTCCTGGGAGAGATGATTGGAATTGGGAGGCATTTGGGGGTTGATGTAGAAACCCAGCGCAGTGGACGCTCCCTGGAATCTATGAGAATGACCCCAGTGAGGTCTCCTATTAACGGGAGTATGGAGCACGAACTGCCATCTTCTAGAACCAGGCAAGGGCCCTAGCAGTGGGAATAGGACACCAACCCAGCCACAAAACTTTCGACCTACAATCTGTTGTGCCTACAAGACCTGGTGGGCAACGGTGGCATGACGCAGAACTTGTGGGAGTGGCCAACCAATGACACGTCCAACTTGTGGCCCACCACACTAAAGGGGTCCTAAGTCTGACACTCCCTAGATGACCAGGAGCCAGCCCAGAGACCTAGGATAGAACCAAACACAACCAGCCAAAAAATAAAAAACGAAGCAAAACAGGTCAATGTAATGATTCCTAATGATATTATGACACTCACATGCACACATAAATAAATACAAAAAATAAAGATGATAATTTAAAGATTAAAAGAAAGTTACAGGCAGAGGTAGGCATAGTGGCACCAACTGGGTTGTAACCCCTGCACAGCGGTTGGCAGGCTGCAGCAGGAAGAGTTCTGAGTATTAGGCTAACTAATTTGGTCTTCATAGCAAGTTCCAGGCAACGTTTACATAGAGAGACTATGTGGAGTAGATCCTAAGGACCCAGGGAAAGGCAGAAGACTCACCTGGACTTGGCTGGGACATGTTCTCCCCACCTCAAATCATGCACACATAATAATGAATAAACTTTGCCTTTTGCAACAGCTTAAAATATGTTTCAGATTTACTTATTTTATGTGTAGGAATGTTTTGCTCCCATGTATGTCTGTGCACCGTGTGCATGCCTGATGCCTGTGGATGTCAGAGAACTGTTTGACCCCCTGGAACTGGAGTACAGACAGTTGTGAGCCACTGTATGGGTGAAGGGGATTGACACTTCTTGGTCCTCTGCAAGAGCAAAATAACAAGTGCTCTTAACTGCTGGGCCATCTCTCCAGTCCCTAAGTAAATAAACCCTTAATTTTCTCCCCCCAAGATTGGGTTTCTCTATGCAGCCCTGGCTGTCCTGGAACTTACTCTGTAGATCAAGGTCAGTCTTGAATTCAGAGATCCGCCTGCCTCTGCCTCCCCAGTGCTGGGATTAAAGGCCTGCACCAAAGGTCAGGTTTAAAGATTTATTTTATTTATTTTATGTTAAGTTATGTGTGTGTGTATATGTGTGTGTGTGTGTATATATATATATATACACACACACACACATATACACACACACATATATATATACACACACACTACACACACTACACACACACACACACACATATATATATACACACACACACATATACACACACACACACACATACACACACACACACACACACACACACACACACACGCTTATACATACAATGCCCCAGAGGGCAGAAGAGATTGGCTGAACTCTGGTCCCCTGAAAGAGCAGTGCCACTCTTGACTGTCAAGCATCAATAAAAAGAAAGTCTAAAGGCAAACCTAACCCATGATAGTAGAAATCCAGTATGGTTACCTTTCTGAGATGATAAAACACTGTTTCTGTGAGGCAGGACCTCCCTATGCAGGTCCCTATGTAGACTTACCTGGCATGGACTGGTTACATAGAATAGTCTGACCTTGAACTCACAGAGATCCTACTGCTGCTGCCGCTCAGGTGCTTTAGATAAAGGCATGCTCCACCAAAATATCCTTTGTTTGTTTGTTTGTTTTAAATTCTATTATATTTCTTTATGTTGTGTTTATGGGTGTTACCACACGCACAGCATTCATAGTGAGGTCGGAGAACAAAATGCAGAAATCGCTGCTTTCCTACCACTGTGGGTCTCAGAGGCGGAACTCAGGTGGTTGCGACTATCCCTGCTGACTCACCGAGCTGATATTCGCCGAGCTGATAAGGTATTCCTTATTTTAATATAGGAGGAGTTAGATTACTTGGAAGGACTATATGCCTACGAAAGTAAATAATACATCAACACTTGTCAGAATCATTTAACACAGGGAAGTGGGAAGGACCTGGGTGGAATTCGGGAAGAGATATACATGATCAAGATACATTGTATATTTTTTCAGTAAAAAGAATCATATAACAGTAATAATATTGAGGGAATAATGGTGGTAAGTGGAACTAAATTATTTCTGATATTTCCATAAGATAAAAGTTACGTTTTCAGGTGAGGTGGCACACGCTGGAGATTGCTGAGTTTGGTGACAGCTCGGGCTGCATTAACGAGTATTATGTAAGCCGGGGGAGGGGGGGTGACCAAGAAAGACGCTATCAAAAAAAAAAGAAAGAAAGTTGAAGAAAAAAGAACTATATTTCTTGTTATGGAAAATTTAATTGTATTATCAATACTGAAGGCGCCCATAGTAAAAACAAAGTCTCCGATAGCAGAGGATGGTTTCGATCCATCGACCTCTGGGTTATGGGCCCAGCACGCTTCCGCTGCGCCACTCTGCTACCCACTGCTCAAGTGTGCTTTTCTTTCCATAGAAGACCTTACTTTACTAGCCTCAACTTCTGAACGCCCTCTACTGTCAGTGGGGACAATTGCTTTCATCCCTGTTATGTCTTCTTATTGGTTGGCTCCTTTACAGGGCGTTTCTCATTGGCTGCTGCATTAACCAATAAACGCGCGGGACGGAGTGAGGCGGGAGCCTATCGCGCAGGCGTTTGTTGGGACACGCCGGCCAGACGTTTCTCGGCCAGCCTGACTCTTCCTAGCGGAGAGTGGTTGAGTCGCCTCCATTGTTCAGGATTAAGCGGGCCATGAGGTAAATGGATAGAGGTGCTTGAAAGTTCCTGCCGAAGCCTCGGGGGGATGGCGGAAATGGAGTCGGAGGAACAAGGGCCTGTATCTTGGCGGCCGGCGGAAAGCCTGGCTGGAGGGAGTGGAGTAGGAGGAGGCTGGCGGGCGTCGGGCGTCGGGCCTGGAGGGGCCGGGGCCCCGCAGGGGGAGTTGTGTTGATACCTGGGTCTCTGGGGCGGGCAGGGATGGAGGAGAGGTCGGATCACCCTCCGTGCGCAGTGAGCAGACTGGAGCGTGGCGCATTTTCCGGGTGCCTAGTGTTTGACCGATAGAACATGCCTCGTAACTGTTTTGCTGTATTAATAAATGAGAAGTCACTTTACTGTGAATAATAGGACTGGTGTGCCTCACGATCGTGGGTTACTTATTAGGGGTATGTATGTCAGGTTCTGAAACTCGTATTTTCCTGATGTGAGCTTTGATAAAATCCTGAATTAGAAGTTGTGTGTGGTGTCGCAAGCTGCAATCACAGCAATTGGGAGATAAGGCATGAGATTCCTTCTCAAAAACAGAAGAAAAAGAAAAAGTCCAGAATTAGGATGTCATGGGAGTGGGCATGGGCACCCTTTGGAATCGGGGAGAAGTTGGCATGAAATATCTATCCACTAATGTAGTTGGAGGCAGTCAAGGTAAGTAAAATGGAAAGAACATTGATGGTGTGGTGGAGACCTTTTTCAGCAGAATGAGAGTAAAATGTATGTATTTTTAGGGGTGACAGAGGACGTGGTCGTGGTGGGCGCTTTGGTTCCAGAGGAGGACCTGGAGGAGGGTGAGTGTGGTTGTTGGCATCTTTGCCTTGGTCTATTCAGTAGATAAGAGTCTGGAGTAGATTGTTCGATTTGATTTTGTGAAAGCCACGAAAAGCATTTCTCTTCCTAATGCTCTGCTAAGTGAATTTGGCCTTTTGCTAAGAACAATACAGCTCAGAAACTCTTGAATTCTTAAGACAGAATCGGTGCAGTGTGTACCTCTCTTACTCTCTGCTTGAATAATTTTGGATTGTTTTCCTGTTTCAGGTTCAGGCCTTTTGTGCCCCATATCCCTTTTGATTTCTATTTGGTGAGTATTTTGGCTTTGGAGGATTTTCCTGACTACTGCTCACTTACAGGTGTAGAAATGGAGCTCAGAATCTCCTTGTTAAGGAGTCAGATACTGTTTGGAGCAGAATTCAAGAATGGATCTATTCTTTCTTTGGGTGTGGGTCTTCAGTATGATTGATTGGCTGGCCTGGAACTCTGTATGCCAAGTTGACTGCAAATTTACCATCTTCCTGCCTCAACCTCCTGAATACTGGAGTTACAGGCATGCACTCCCCACTTCTGGCTTAAGTTTTGATTTACTAAGTTTGAGTGCTAGAGATTTGAACCCAGGACCTTGAACATGCTAGATCTATACCCCTAGTACCTGGTTTTATTTTATTGTATTTATTCTATATCACTATCTATTATAGTTATAGCTATAGGTATAATATGGCTCTAGTAGAGGTCACAAATTTTTCCCAGTTCTTGCATAACAGTGCACATCTGTCTGTAAACCTAATCTCCAAGGATCTTATCTCTGTTGACTTGTACAAGCTCTTGCACACAGGATGCATATATATTTACTGTGGTACACATATATACACATAAATAAATATTAAAAAAACAAAACAAAACAAGCCAGCTGGGCAGTGGTGGCGCACGCCTTTAATCCCAGCACTTGGGAGGCAGAAGTAGGTGAATTTGAGTTTGAGGCCAGCCTGGTCTACAAAGTGAGTTCCAGGACAGCCAAGGCTACACAGAGAAGCCCTGTCTCGAGAAAACAACAACAAAACAACAGCAACAACAACAACAACAAAAAAAAAACCAAGCCAATTTCACCAGCTAGTCTTTAAAGAGACTGTAATCCTTTTGTAATCCCAGGAATGGAAGCCTGAGCAGCAGGACCATGTTTAGGGTTCAAGGCCAGCCTGGGCTACTATAGCAAACTGTCTCAACAAGAACAAAACATAGAAAACAGTGTAAGCAAGGCAAGGAACATATTTCCTTTAAAGTTTGATTGTAATATCTGTCTAGAAAATATTTTTTTAAAAAAATAATTTTTAGGACATATATGTGTGTGTGTATTTTTTTTTGTTTTTGTTTTTGTTTTTCGAGACAGGGTTTCTCTGTGTAGTCCTGGCTGTCCTGGAGCTCACTCTGAAGACCAGGCTGGCCTCGAACTCAGAAATCCGCCTGCCTCTGCCTCCCAAGTGCTGGGATTAAAGGCGTGCGCCACCAACCGCCCGGCTTTTTTTTTTTTTTTTTGAGACAGTGTCTATATAGATAACCTTGGCTGGCTTGAACTCAAAGATCTGCCTGCCTCTACCTCCAGTGTGCTAAAGGTGTGTACTTTAATACATGGTGGATTATAATCAGTTTCTTTATTCATTTATGCTTGGATTTTTAGACAGGGTTTTTCCGTGTAGCCCTGGCTGTCCTGGAACTCGCTGTATAGACCAGGCTGGCCTGTCTGCCTTTGCCTCTTGAGTGCTGGGATTAACGATGAGGGCCACCACCCGACTTTTGTTTCTTTCTTTCTTTCTTTCTTTCTTTCTTTCTTTCTTTCTTTCTTTCTTTCTTTTTTTTTTTTTTTTTGAGACAGGGTTTCTCTGTAGTCCTGGCTGTCCTGGAACTCACCCTGTAGACCAGGCTGGCCTCGAACTCGAGATTCACCTGCCTCTGCCTCCCAAGTGTTGGGATTAAAGGTGTGGGCCACCACTGTTGGAGAGGTTTTTTTTTTTTTTTTTTTTTTCCTTTTGAGATAGGATTTCTCTGTATAACCCTGGTTGTCCTGGAACTTACTCTGTAGACCAGGCTGACCTCAAACTCAGAAATCTGCCTGCCTCTTGTAGGCATGTATCACCATTGGGTGGCCCCCTGCGAGTTTTTTAAATTCTAAAGATTTCTGTGTGAGTGTCTGTATGTATGTGCACCCTATACATGCTGTAGTGCCAGAGGAAGCTGAAGAGGGAGTCAGATTCCTTGGAACTATAGTCATGTGGTTATGAGACCCACGTGGGTGCTGGGAACTGAACCTGGGTCCTCTGCAAAAGCCATGTGAGCCATCGCTCCAGTTCCTCTGTATTTTAAAAAGTGCTTTTTATTACTGCATGTCCACCATGGCAAATGTGTGGTGGTCAGTCAGAGGATGACTTGTAGGCTTTGGCTTTCTGCATGGGTCCCAGAGTCAATGACTAGGGTCCTTTGTTGCCAGGCTGTCTCACTGGGTTCTGTTTGTATAGTATTTTTTTTTTTTGGTTTTTCGAGACAGGGTTTCTCTGTGTAGCCCTGGCTGTCCTGGAACTCACTTTGTAGACCAGGCTGGCCTCGAACTCAGAAATCCGCCTGCCTCTGCCTCCCAAGTGCTGGGATTAAAGGCGTGCGCCACCAACGCCCGGCATGAAGCTTGTTTTGAACTTCTAGTTCTCCTGCCTCTTTCTTCAAAGAGCTGAGATCACAACTGGGATTACAAGGATGTAACAATTTTTTTTCCTGTTGGAGTATCAGGGGAAAAAAATCTTTTGTGTGTTTTCTTTCTCAGTTTTTTTTTTTTTTTCAAGACAGAGTTTTTTTTCTGTTCTGCTTAGTTCTGGCTGTCCTGGAACTTACTCGGTAGACCAGACTGGCCTCTAACTCACAGAGATTCTTTTTTTTTTTTTTTCTTTTTTGGTAAGATTTATTTGTGTATCAGTGCCCTGTCTGCACACACATCTACACACCAGAAGAGGGCATTGAATCCCATTGCAGATGGCTGTGAGCCGCCATGTGGTTACTCAGAATTGAACTCAGGACCTCTGGATAGGAGTCAGTGCTCTTAACCACTGAGCCATCTCCAGTTCCTCTTTTTTTTTTTTTTTGTTTTTGTTTTTGTTTTTTGTTTTTTGTTTTTTGAGACAGGGTTTCTCTGTCTAGCCCTGGCTGTCCTGGAACTCACTCTGTAGACCAGGCTGGCCTCGAACTCAGAAATCTGCCTGCCTCTGGCTCCCGAGTGCTGGGATTGCAGGCGTGTGCCACCACGCCCGGCCCCGATTTATTTTTGATAAATAACATAATTTAATTTCTGGTTTAGTGTGAAATGGCTTTTCCCCGGGTCAAGCCAGCACCTGATGAAACCTCCTTCAGTGAAGCCTTGCTGAAGAGGAATCAGGACCTTGCTCCCAATTCTGCTGAGCAGGTATGTGCTTTCCTTGGGCTGTGTTAAAAGCCTAGAGTTAGAGAACTATTAGTCTGTGTAGTTAAGGAGAATGTTGTCTTGCTTGCAATTGTAAGCCCGTGGTAGACCCTGGAAGTACTGGGTCTGATTCCCATGAAGAGTGCTGTCAGAGCCCAAGGCCTCTGGGTGTGTAGTCATTCATCTCCCTCTTACTGTATGTGGGGAGTCTAGAGATGATGATGCACATGAAATAGATGTGCTTTTGGCTTTAGGGTATTTTTGCTTTGTGTTGTTTTCAGGCTTCCATACTTTCTTTGGTGACAAAAATCAACAATGTAATTGACAACTTGATTGTGGCTCCAGGGACATTTGAAGTGGTGAGTTTTTGATGACTTAATTCTACGAAGGGCATCTCTGGTGGTATGGAAATTCCCTTGGCCCTTGCCTGTTAATCTTTTAGTTGTCTGTTTTCTAACTCAAAGCCTAAAATGGAAAAGTACAGAGAATTCTGGAATTCCTGATCTTGAGGACAAGATTGTATCACTGGTCAGTTAGCCTTGCCCAGGGTCTCTGGTTACCTGGGGGATGTGATTTCATCATGGCTGCTTTCAAATCTAGGTATTAAGAAGCAGCTGAAATGGTTCTATGAGGACTACCACCTTTATTTTCCTAAACTTACCTGAAATCCCTTTCAACAGCAAATTGAAGAAGTCCGGCAGGTAGGATCATATAAAAAGGGGACAATGACTACAGGACACAATGTGGCTGACCTGGTGGTAATACTAAAGATTTTGCCAACATGTAAGTGTGTCTTTTATCTTTATCCGTTGGACATAGTGCACAGGGCCTTAGGCATGTTAGCTTGTGGTATGCCAGAAAGCACAGGGCCCCTTAAGGTTTGAGTATGTTACTGAATATGTAGTGGCCATAGCAGTCAGGTCAGTGTAGGTCAAAGATGGCAGGGGTCTCAGCCCCCCCCCCCTTTTTACTTTCTAAATGGATTTGTTTCTATTAGTGTTATGGGTGTATTTATGCATGCATACCATATACATGCCTTGGGCTTATGGAGGTTAGAAGAGGGCTTGGATCTCCTGGAACTGGAGTTATAGATGATTATGAACCACTATTAGATATTGGGAACTGAACCGAGGTCCTCTACAAGAGGAACAAATGCTCTCAATTTCTGAGGCATTTCTCCAGCCACTCGAGCCCACTCTGCTAAGCATTGACTAGACTTAGGGCTAGAAATAATTGAAGCCCAGAGTCATTTATTTATTTCATCATTTTTGTATGTGAATGTATGAAGGGAAATAGCAAATTTATTGTTTATTTACTTAGTTTGTTTTGTTTTGTTTGGTTTATTTTGAGACAGGGTTTCTCTGTGTAGCCCTGGATGTCCTGGAACTCACTCTGTAGGCCAGGCTGGCCTTGAACTCAGAAATCTGCCTGCCTCTGCCTCCCAAGTGCACCACCCACCACTACACCGGACTCTATTTGTTTTGAAACAAAGTCTTACTACGTAGCCCTAGCTGTCTGCAGTTTGCAGAGCTTGTCTCTACCTCTGAGTGTTGTTATTAAAGGTGTATCCCACCATACCTGGCTGTTTGCTGTTGTTGTTGTTGGTGGTGTATATGTGTGAGATGGTAGTAGCATACACCTTTGGTCCCAGCACATGGGAGGCAGAGTTTCGAGGCCATGGTTACACAGGGAAACCCTGTCTCAAAAAACAAAGACAAAAGAAAACCCAAAAAGAACAAGAAAAAAGATGTGTATACCCGAGGATTCTTGTTCCCTGAGTCTTCCAAATTCTGTCCAGGCTTTCATTGCCCTGGGAAGAGTGTTCATTCTAGTAGAGTACGTGTCAGTCTGTGGGGTAGAAATAGAGACGCCAAATTGTTTACTAATAGAGGAAATCTACATGAAATACATTACTGTTACACTTCTCATGTCCTTTTTTTCCAATCTAGTGGAAGCTGTTGCTGCCCTGGGGAACAAAGTCGTGGAAAGCCTAAGGGCACAGGACCCCTCTGAAGGTTTGAGAGCGATTGTTGCTAACTATGTATGTAGGGCCACGGCAGCCGGTCTTACAAATAGGTCAGTGTAGGTCAAGGATTAGCAGGAGTCTCAGGTATTCAGTTTATTTTCTTTTATTCTGAAGGGTGGGTTATGAGATAGACTTACTCTATAGCCCAGGCTGGCCTCAAATTACAGTCCTTCTGCCTCAGCCTCCTAAGTGCTAGGATCATAGATAGGGACGCACCATTGAACTAACTCTCTCTCTCTCTCTCTCTCTCTCTCTCTCTCTCTCTCTCTCTCTCTCTCTCTCTCTCTCTCTCTCTTGGTTTGGTTTTTCGAGACAGGATTTCTCTGTGTAGCCCTGGCTGTCCTAGAACTCACTCTGTAGACCATGCTGGCCTTGAACTCAGAAATCCACCTGCCTCTGCCTCCCAAGTGCTGGGATTAAAGGCGTGCGCCACCACCACCCAGCTGCACCACTGAACTCTGGATTTCTGTTTGTTTGGTGGTTTTTTTTTGTTTGTTTGTTTTGTTTTGGTTTTTCGAGACAGGGTTTCTCTATATAGCCCTGGCTGTCCTGGAACTCACTCTGTAGACCAGGCTGGCCTCAAACTCAGAAATCCGCCTGCCTCTGCCTCCCAAGTGCTGGGATTACAGGCGTGGGCCACCACGCCCAGCTTGATTTCTGTTTTAAAACTGTAACTTTGAGCTTCATATTCAGGCCTTCTGTTGCCTCAGGTCTCATGCTCTGTCCTGCCTGCTCTCTCTCCCCACCTTTTTCATGTAGTTGGGTTGCTCTAGTGCTAGTGATCATCTCCATGCTGCCTCCTTCACTTACTGGTATCCAAGCTCTTAACTGATGGTTTTGGTACATGCTTATTAATCCCAGCACTTGGAAGCATCAGCAGGAGGACCTGAGGTCTGAGACCAGCCTTCAGTACATACATACACATACATCTTGTCTCAAAAACTAAATAACCCATTGCCAGAAGACTGACCTGTTTAACCAGATGTGGCACATCTATAACCCCAGCATTTGAAAACTGGGCAGGGGGATTGTAATTTAGGGCCAGCCTGAACTGTATACATAGAAAGACCTTATATCACAAAACAAAATGCAGGCTGTGTTGATACAGCTTGTTGGTAAAGTACATGTCTAGTGTGTGTGAAATTGTATCAGTACTCAGCATCTCATACACCAGTTTTGCTGCTACTTAAGACTGGTGAGGTGGAGGAAGGAGGAATTCAAAGTCATCCTTGGCTTCATAAGTGTTGGGAGGTAGCCTGAACTACATGAGACCTTGTCTCAGAAGCTAGATGGCTCAGTGGGTAGATGGGTAGATGTGCTTGCCACCAAGCCTGATGACTTGAATTCATTCTGTGGGACCTGCATGGTGGAAGGAGAGAACTGATTCCTAAAGGCCGTCCTTTGGCCTCTATAGGAGTGCGGGTGTTCGTTCTCGCTCTCACATGCTCTAAATAAATAAAATTTTTAAAAAATCAAAACAGCAAATATGTTTTACATCTTGATTATTTTGTTCTTTTAGTTTTGACCATGCTGACTAATGAAACTGGCTTTGAAATTAGCTCTTCTGATGCTACGGTGAAAATTCTCATTACAACAGTGCCACCCAATCTCCGAAAACTGGATCCGGAACTCCATTGTAAGTCTACCCCCTCCCCATTGCTGAGAATTCTGGGGGTGGAGATGAGGGGGAGCTAGCTTTGACACTTTCTGGAAATTTTAGTATTTTATCAACTGTAGAAGAGTTTTACCTTCCCTGTAATTTGTAGTTAATTTTAGCAGCTTCCTAGTGACTTTTCTAGTGTGGGAGGTTTTGCTACGCTTTGGCTCCCGGCAGATGGCACTCTCGCACTCACCCAGGAGCCATCTTTTGGATCCGCAAATGAGATAGACATACATTTATATTTTGAAATGCCTTGGCTACCTCAAAGGCTGGGCACTCCTAATCCTCCCTGCTATCTCAGGCCCAGTCGGGGAGGTGGCCAGTGGCCACTCACCCCAAATCTCACATGGCTGGTTGGTATTCTCCCCCATTCCTCTCTGCGTCCTACTGGAGCAACTCTAATTGTCTCGCCCATTGACCATTGGCATTTTTATTGATCGATCAAAAGCCAATTGGGGACAAGGACCTCCAGCATCTGGACTTGCAGATTCCTGATTGAATGGAAGCATAGAAACAATCTCCAACATTTTCAAAGTCTTTGTTTTGTTTTGTTTTTTTGGTTTTTCGAGACAGGGTTTCTCTGTGTGGTCCTGGCTGTCCTGGAACTCACTCTGTAGACCAGGCTGGCCTCGAACTCAGAAATCCGCCTGCCTCTGCCTCCCAAGTGCTGGGATTACAGGTGTGCGCCACCACACCCGGCTTCAAAGTCTTAAAAAGGATACAGAAGGGAAAAAAAAACTTGAAAAAGATAAAAAGTAAAAGCTTGTATAAATATTTGTGAAGGGAAATAGATTACTGGAAAAGATAAGTGTGTTGCATATTTTCAGATTTGGCTGGGGAGGACAAGTGGCTTGCTACCTTAGCCTTGCTGTGTTTCTGGGTGGATATTGGCTGGGATTGAATATATTGCATACGTAATAGGAAAGTCTCTTAGCCTGTTGTGCTTCTCTTCAGTGGACATCAAGGTGTTGCAGAGCGCCCTAGCGGCCATCCGGCATGCCCGCTGGTTTGAAGAAAATGCTTCTCAGTCCACGTGAGTCTCATTGGTCATTTATATAAAATAATCTTTTCTGAGGCGTGTGTTGGCCTGTAATCCAACAACCGTGAATAACAAACAGTACAGACCCCTACTTCCTGTGATAGAACTGTCAGATGTGATGTCTGTTTTTCACCTAAAATATATATGTGCATATATATATATATATAATTTTGTGTGTATGCATGTACATACATGTCATAGTCATGTGTAGTCTGAGCAGTTTTAAGGAGTTCTCTTCTGTGAGTCTTAGGGACTGAACTCAGGTTTATTAGACTTATGGTACAAATGCCTTTCTTTGCTGAGCCAGCTGATAGGTACTGTATCTATAATTCTCTAAAGAGTACAGTCAGCTTTAACTCCTAACTTGTGTAGAAATATCAATATGATTTTATTATCTCTAACTCCTGGGTCTCTTTTTCAGAGTTAAAGTTCTCATCAGATTGCTAAAGGACTTACGGATTCGCTTTCCTGGCTTTGAGCCTCTCACACCCTGGATCCTTGACCTACTAGTGAGTGTAAAAGGGGAGGCTGAAGGCGCAGCCTGTGTAGAGCGCGTCACTAGTATGTGAGAGTCCCTAGTTCAGGCACCAGCACTGCACAGAGGAACGGGGTGCATTGTTGAGATTTACTTATTTTTATTTTCCTTTCTTTTATTTTTTGAGATAGGGTTCCCTTTGTGTAGCCGTGAGTGCTGTGGAACTCTTGTAGAGCAGGCTGGCCCCAGACTCGGGCCCCAGACTCAGGCCTGCCTCTGCCTCCACAGGACAGGGTTAAAGGCGTGCCCAGCCCCAGCACATGGAGCTCGATGATAGCTTAACCTATCAGCAGCAGAAATCAGTGAAGCTTAAGAAAAGCTTTGGTCAGTCTTTGTTTTTTTTTTTTTTTGAGACAGGGTTTCTCTGTGTAGCCCTGGCTATCCTGGAACTCACTCTGTAGACCAGGTTGGCCTCAAACTCAGAAATCCGCCTGCCTCTGCCTCCCAAGTGCTGGGATTAAAGGCATGTGCCACCACTGCCCAGCTTGGTCAGTCTTAAGAGAGGCCGAGGCAGGGGTATTTTGAGTTAAGAGGACAGAGAGGGTTATGTAGGGAGACAGGAAAGTTTAGTAAGTGAACAGTCTGGGAACAGTCCACTGTTTCCCTGAGATTTTAATGCCTAGTGGAATAGTAGTTCTTGCTAGTTCCCCTCATGACTTGAAGTTTTAGTCTGTTTGAATATGGAGTCACAGATGGTGGCACACCTACCAGACTTACTCTCTCCTCCAGGGGCACTATGCTGTAATGAACAACCCCACCAGACAGCCGCTGGCCCTGAATGTGGCATACAGGTACAAAACACTTCTTTGGGTTTTGGGCATAGCTGTTTTGTTATGCTTTCTAAGTGTTTCTGTGTTTCAGGCGCTGTTTGCAGATTCTGGCTGCAGGATTGTTTTTGCCAGGGTCAGTGGGCATCACTGACCCCTGTGAGAGCGGCAACTTCAGGGTACACACAGTTATGACCCTAGAACAGCAGGTATTAAGATATCCACGAAATGAGTGGGGTTCTGGCCAGAGGGCCAATGACCACGGGACCTGTTTCACACGGATGTTAGCCATGTATTGTTTATTTTGACTCATTTCCCCTCATTCTTCAGGATATGGTCTGCTATACAGCTCAGACTCTGGTTCGAATTCTCTCCCATGGAGGCTTTAGGAAGATCCTTGGCCAGGAGGGGGATGCCAGCTGTAAGTTATCTCTGGTGTGGTCCAGGGGTTCTGAACTACAAAGCTGTATCTTAAGGTGGTCCAATATTAATGAATATAGCTTATTTTGTTTACTGGGCTATTTGTATGAAGTGGGTTTTATCCCTGTCTCTTCTAGATCTTGCTTCTGAAATATCTACCTGGGATGGAGTGATTGTGACACCTTCAGAAAAGGCTTATGAGAAGCCACCTGAGAAGAAGGAGGGAGAAGAAGAGGAGGAGAACACAGAAGAACCACCTCAAGGGGAAGAAGAAGAAAGCATGGAGACTCAGGAGTAACCTCCCCTTCACCATGTCTCCCCAAGGGAAGATGAGCCTGCCTAAGCCACCACCATGGGGCTTTAGATGGTGGCATTTCTGTGGCGTAGGGAGATAGCAGGAAGGAAAACAAACTGTAAAGAAAAAAACGCTAGTGGCCAAGCAGCTAGAAGTCTCCCATTTGTGACTGCATATGCCATCCGTCCTTCTGTAAAGAAGCAGAACGCCACACAGTCCCAGTATTTAACCCTAACCACTCCCGACCAGTGCTTTTTGTTGAAATGTTGTAAACTGTCGTTGAGTATCTGGGGATTTTTTTTTTCTAAGAAAAATGATTAAAGTACTTCCTACTAGGGCTTTTGGTTTTATTCTTCTTCATTATGTAGCAACTACTTTTGGCTTCTATATACTTCGTTAGAATTCGAGTTGAGCCCTTTATTATAAACACTGAGATTGCTGTTTCAAGTTATGTAAATTAAAATGGACTCCTGGGATACCATTTAAGCACTGTGATGGTTAATTTTCATGTCAGCTTGGCCTAAAGTACCTGGATTGTCTGCAAAGGATTAACTCTAAATGCGGATGAAAGCACTTTATGAGCTCAGTGCTGGGACAGAAGAAAGGGATACATGGAGAGCCCAGCACTCCCTTCTCTTGGAAGCTTGAGTACCTCACATGCTCATGTCTCAAAACAGGCCCCAAAACATGGGTCAAGGTGACCATAACCTGAACCTTTGAAGCCATTAATACAATAAATTATTTTTCTTTGTTAAAATAACCAATACAAGCATTTATTTAATAATGCTGAGCAATATTTAACATAGTCAAGCCAGGGTGGCCAAGAGGATAAATACTTTTTTTTCTTTTTTTTTTTTTTGGTTTTTCAAGACAGGGTTTCTCTATGTAGCCCTGGCTGTCCTGGAACTCACTGTGTAGACCAGGCTGGTCTCAAACTCAGAAATCTGCCTGCCTCTGCCTCCCAAGTGCTGGCTTTAACGGTGTGCGCCACCACTGCGCGGCAAGGATAAATGATTTACCTTGACTTTACTAAGTCCTCAATTGTAAAGAAAGTGAAGTTACAGGTGAAGGAAACTCCCCCAGCCCAGTCACAAGAGTAACAGTGTGGTTAACACTGGATAACTAGGCCTGGAAAAGATGGCACTTAAATATGGAACTTTTCGTTTTTTATGAGAGTGGATGTTTTGCTTGCATCCTTTGTGTGCTGGGTCCCCAAAAGGACAGACGAAGGCTTTGGATTCCCCTGGAAGTGGAGTTAGAGACTGCTGTGAGTCACCATGTAGATGCTGGGAACTCAACTCCCATCTGGAAGAACCACCATTGAGTCATCCCTCTAGCCCTTAAAATATGTAGCCTAAACAACAACACAAACCACAAAAGCTTAGGGACTCAGCTGTCACGGCTCTGCCCTTGACCTCGGGCTGTCATGTTTTCTCTCATGCTCTCCTTGGACAGTGATGAAGGCAACAGCTGTGGCACTTGTTAAAGGTGTAGGATGGTTCTGGGAAGGTTATCACCTCCTGAGAGGAACTGGCGAGGCCGGGGGCAGAGGTGCCAGTATACTTTCTCACTAAACCTCATGTTTTCTCAGTTTTCTACCACACGATGCCTAGTTTACTTAACATTCTCTGTGGGAAATGTACAGAGGCTTGAGCCAGCATTCAGGGCTAAGGCAAGAGGACATGCTTGAGGCCAGCCTGGACTACACACGGAGACCTTGTCTCAAGAAACAAAACCCAAAAGGTAGAGGCTCATTCTTGGAAGGACAAGCTGTGATGGAGGCTCTTTAGGAAACAGTCCTGCTATCTGCATGTTTCTTGCGGCTGCTACATCAATGCGTACATAGTGTGAACAACTCAAAGGTCTACAGAGAGCGCTGCAATCTTCTCATGTCTACCAGACAGCCGGTGGAGAACAGCACTTGTATCCTCAGGTCGCAGGCCTGTGCTTACTTGCTTGGAGAGCCAGGAGGGTACACTCCTGAATCCAGCATGGCTCTCCTGCGAGCTGTTTCCTTGGCCACACTGTGGTTTAACCGCCTTAGCCGTTCCTATAAGACAGGAAGATGGGGAATCTAATGAGTGCTGTAAAAGGTTTTAACTGAGTCAAGTAAGGGCTGAAAGGGCTTGCTCCCCCTCTTCCCTGTCCCCAGACTTTCTTTTCTGTGTAGCTCTGAACTTGCTCTGTAGACCAGGATGGCTTCAAACTCAGAAATTTGCCTGCTTCTACCTACAGCTGGCTGCCCAGCTGGCTTTTATAAGCCAGCCCTTTAAGTTAAAATAAGCCTGTAAAAATGATAGGGGGGGGGGGACAGGGACCTTTATAGATTAGTTAACACCACTCTTTCCCCCATAGCTGCTTTCACTGTGCTCAAGACATAAAGCAGGATAAAGAAGATTTTTTATTTTATTTTATTTTGTATTTGGTTTTTTTCGAGAGAGGGTTTCTCTGTATAGCCCTGGCTGTCCTGGAACTCACTCTGTAGACCACGCTGGCCTCAAACTCAGAAATCTGCCTGTCTCTGCCTCCCAGAGTGCTGGGATTACAGGCATGCGCCACCATCGCCTGGCTGATTTTTTTTTTTTTTTTTTGAGAGGGTCATGCTTTTTATATATATATTTTTTTTTTGAGACAGGATTTCTCTGAGTAGCCCTGGCTGTCCTAGAACTCACTCTGGACCAGGCTGGCCTCGAACTCAGAAATCCACCTGCCTCTGCCTCCCGAGTGCTGGGATTACAGGCGTGTGCCACCACACCCGACTGATTTTTTTTTTTTTTTTTCAGAGAGTCATGCTGTGTAGCCCTAGCAGGTTTGATAGTCTAGGCTATGCCAAAGTTCAAGCCATCCTTCTTGCCTTAACTCACTAAATGCTGAAATTACAGTATACTTCACCATGCTCTGCCAGAATTATTATTTTTTTTACCTGTGCATTCTGTAAAATGTTGTTGACCAAGACAACTCGTCGCCTGGCATTAAGCAGCTTCTTAACATAGGGGTCCAGATCCAGGGCCACCTTCTGGTCCTCATTGATCCGGCACAGTTCTGGGAAGAGGAAATGGGCAACCAACATCTAGTGGCTCATGTTTTTGTTCTTAGGGAATGTAAGAGAGGAATGGGATGAAAAATACTCTTGCAGTTTTGTGTGAGCCACAGGCACCTTCCCTTCTTCTATTCTGTCCTAAAATATCCCCGGAAATTAAGAATCCGCGGGTAGTTCTGATATTGAGAAGTAAGTGACAGAAACCTAGCCTAAAACCTGGGAAAGCAAAGGTCCTGAAAGTGAGCTCAGGGATTCCAGGGATTCTGGGTGCTCACTCACCTGTAGCTAGGTTGTCAATTTGTTCCCGGAGCTCTACTTGGCTTTCTCTGCAAAGTGGGATAAAGGCCTACAACGGTCAGTGACTGGAACGCGGGAAACGAATTCTACTTATTCCCCAAATACTGAGACAAGCCAACCTCAACTTAGAGGCCTCGCCCCGGCCCTTCCGCCTATTTACGCAGACTCAACATCAGTGCGTCCCTACCGATCCGGTCTTCTCGGGGCCCCGCCCCTACAAAGCCAGTTCCACAGGCCCCGCCCCCAGCAACCCGGTCCTGCACCTGACCGCGTGCACGTGAGAGTCGAGCTGCTGCACGGCGGGTCGCAGGAACTCCAGCAGCCCCTCGGCAAAGAGGTCGCGGCCCGTGGGCCCCGCCACTGGGGTCCCCGCCCCTGACACGGCAGCGGAACCAGCCGCGGCCATCGCGAACTACCCTGACGCCCTAAGCCTGCCGCGAGGGCCGCCGGGAACTACAGGCCGTCGCTGTGCACTGGCCGCGAGAGGGCGCTTGGGTACAGCCGTGAAGGCAGTGGGATAGCTGGGAAATGGAGTCCTCAGTGAGCTGGGGCGAACAGGGCCCGAACCAGAGCCCCCTGGAAGTTGTAGTTCTTCCATGGGGCTGTAGGGGACAGGATCTAGACTTCAGGAGATAGCAGGAAATATTTTTCTTTCTTTCTTTCTTTCTTTTTGGATTGCATATTTATTTCATATCCCTGGCTGTCTTGGTACTCACTGTGTAAACCAGGCTGTCCTTGAATTCACTGAGATCTGCCTCCCTGCGTCTGCCTCCCAAAAGTGTGCGCAACACTTTTTTTTCTAAGGTGAAAATAAGTGCTATTGTCCATAGCCTCCTCCGTGGGAATTGATGAGGAAGCCAGATTATATCCATGTTAACATTTCTTTCTTCTTTCTCTCCCTCCACCCCATCTCCCTCTCCCTTTTTCTTGCAGGATTTCTTTGTGTGGCTCTGGCTGTCCTAGAACTCACTTGATAGACTAGGCTGGCCTTGAATTAAGGTGCTGGGATTAAAGGTGTGCCCCACCACTGCCCGGTGAGTTTTATTTCTAAAGATTGTTATTTTTGTTAGAGAAAGTCCTGCCATGTTGCCAAGGCTAGCCTTGAGCTCACAATCTCTGTCTCAGCCTTTTTAGAGCTGGAGTTACAGACCTGTGCCACCATGACAGGATTTAAAGTGGAGTTTTTTTCTTTTTCTTTTTTTGCTGAACTTTTTGAGGGGGTTTGAAACCAGGGCCTTGTGATCGTTGGACAAATTCCCACTGTACCTTACCCCCACCTCACTTTTGGACTTGAATTTGCTTTGTAGTACACACAGACCTTGAATATGTATGTGATCCTCCTGCCTCGGGTTCAGGCTTGTACCAGCTCTAGCTTCTAAAGTTGTTTTTGGTTTGTTTTTCAATTTTATTTTCTGTGTGTTCATGTGTATGTGTGTAGAATCCTGTGCCATGGCATATGGGCGGAGGTCAGAGGACAATTTGTGAGAGTCACTTCTCTCCTTCCATCATGTGGGGTCCCCAGCATTGACCTGGAACCTTCAGGGTTGGCAGCAGGCCCCTTAACTTTCAGAGCCCTGTGTGGCTGGGTGTGCACATATTAGTGTGCAATGAGTGCGGGCGCTGGGGAGCGCAGAGTGCTGTAAGCTGCTGACAAGGGTACACAGAACCAAACCAGGCTCTGGAAAAGCACTGTATGCTAAGCCAGCCATCCCCCTGACACGTTTTTTCTTTTAAATTATTACTTTAAAACTAGGTGCAGGTGTGTGTGTGTGTGTGTGTGTGTGTGTGTGAGTGTGTATGCGCACAGAGACAAAATCCCCTGGAGCTTTGAGGACAGAAGTGTTGAATCTCCCGGTGCTGGAGTTAACAGAAGCTTTCTGATATGGGAACTCATCTGGAGACCTTTGCAAGAGCAGTAAATACTCTTAATCACGGAGCCATCACTTCAGCTTTCTCACTCGAGAATATTTGTAATGGCATCAAGTATGCACGGTTGTATATGCTTTAAAAGTGAATGGATTTGGGTTGGAGAGATGGCTCAGCGGTTAAGAGCACCGACTGCTCTTCCAAAGGTCCTGAGTTCAAATCCCAGCACCCACATGGTGGCTCACAACCATCCGTACTGAGATCTGATGCCCTCTTATGGTGTGTCTGAAGACAGTTACAGTGTACTCACATATAATAAATAAATAAATCTTTAAAAAAAAAGTGAATGGATTTAAGAACGAAATCCAGATACAGGCTAGGGCTGGGATGACCCTTAAGGATGTTTTTAGTGCACAAAATAACCCAGCCTCCAAAGAACAAATATATGTTTCTGTTTATATGAATGGCCAAATTCAGAGAGATAAATGTGGGGCAGGGCTGCAGTTGTGGCTCTGTGTGAGGACACCTGCACAGCCTGCCCATGCTCCAGGCTCGATTATCAGCACCGGCAAACAACAAAAGCAGGACTGGATTGGGAGGAGTGGAGAATAGAGTTGCTTAGTGGGTAAGAGTCCCAGCTTGGGAAGATCATGCATTTGCTGCTACTGAACTTAGGCATACTTAAAGAGGTAAATTGTCTTATGCACATTTATTATGTCTTGTTTTTCAGGCAGGGTCTATGAAGTCTGGGCTGGCCTGGAACACAAGAGAGATCAAACACACAGAGGAAAGGCAGATATTCAGAGCAGCCACAGCCACAGCCACAGGAGATTAAAAGCCGTTATGTCACCCTTCCGAGGTTATTGTCGAAAAGGCATGGATCGGCCGGGCAATGGTGGCGCACACCTGTAATCCCAGCACTTGGGAGGCAGAGGCAGGCAGATTTCTGAGTTCGAGGCCAGCCTGGTCTACAGAGTGAATTCCAGGACAGCCAGAGCTACACAGAGAAACCCTGTCTTGAAAAAATAAAAAAAGAAAAAAAGAAAAAGAAAAAGAAAAAGAAAAGGTCATGGATCGGCTCACTGACTGGCAGAGAAATCGCGGCAGTCCCATGTGTGGACTGTGCTAGAGCTCTTGCTAAAGCAGTTTCTGGCCCATGGCCCATGCAGTATGCTGCTGGAGACAGCTTGGACACTGGGTGGCACTGGCTGTTCCGCATCCCAGATCCTTAATCATGGAGAAGCCCAGAGCCAGAAAGCAGCACTGTCTCCCGACAGTTTCTCCAGCGTTCTGTCAGATGGCAAAGGAAACATTTCAAGAGCCCCAGCACTGTTTTTACTGATTAGACAAAAAGGGATAATATAGCATTGTGAGGGTATCTTTCTTTCATTTTAGACAAGGTTTCACTGTGTACCCCTGGCTGTCCTAGAACTTTATTTGTAGACCTAGTGGGCCTTGAACTCATAGAGGTCCACTTGGGGCCTGCACCATAATACTTGGACTATTTAGTTTTCTTAGATAGAGCTGTACCAAATGTTTAAAAATTATGGCCGGAGCTGGGCGTGGTGGCGCACGCTTGTAATTCCAGCACTTGGGAGGCAGAGGCAGGCGGATTTCTGAGTTCGAGGCTAGCCTGGTCTACAGAGTGAGTTCCAGTACAGCCAGGGCTACACAGAGAAACCTAGAAACCCTGTCTCGAAAAACAAAACAAACAAACAAACAAAAACAAAAACAAAAACAAAAACAAAAATTATGGCCGGGCGGTGGTGGTGCACGCCTGTAATCCCAGCACTTGGGAGGCAGAGGCAGGCGGATTTCTGAGTTCGAGGCCAGCCTGGTCTACAGAGTGAGTTCCAGGACAGCCAGGGCTACACAGAAAAACCCTGTCTTGAAAAACAACAGGCCGGGCGGTGGTGGCACACGCCTTTAATCCCAGCACTTGGGAGGCAGAGGCAGGTGGATTTCTGAGTTCCAGGCCAGCCTGGTCTACAGAGTGAGTTCCAGGACAGCCAGGGCTACACAGAAAAACCTTGTCTCGAAAAACCATAAACCAAAACCAAAAACAACAAACAAACAAAGAATCCCCTGTATCAGACCTACCCAAGCAAGGCACCATCAGCCTGAACATTTCCCTACTCCTTCCAAAGTCCCCTACACAGAAAATCTTCCCTTTTGGTTCCCAAATTCCATCTATTGCCTTTCTCCCCAATCACCTTGGCAGGGGTGACTCCTTCAGTCAGGCCTGGAGATGTTGCCCACCATGACAGTGAATAAGTTGTGGTCTTTGCTGCTTTTGTCTGTAATAGGTCAACTGGCACACACAAACCCTTGAAAGCAAGGTTGGTACAGTCTACCCTGCTGACGCAGCTGTCTTTACAGGGTCAACCCTCCCTTCACCCTAGGCTTCTTTCTTTTCTTTTTTTTTAGATTTAGGCTCTAGCCCCGCCTTACTTTTGGCTCCCTCTTTGACTTCACCTCCCCACCCAAACAGTAGTTAGGCTGACTTGCCTTCTCTCGTGGCTGCCTAAGGAAGCTCAGCACTTGGTTCAGGCAGCACCAAGTGCCTCCCCCACCCGCACCCTGTGCTCCTCCTGGGTGAGACTGTGCACACTTGTGGGAGGTGCACAAGAATGAAGCCTGGCTTTACCCAAGCTGCGGCGTTGGTCAGACACCTCTGTTCTCTTTGTCAAATCAAAAGGACAAGGATGGGGATATTCTGGGAGGTACTTTAAGGTGTCCCACATTTCAGTGGAGGAGGTAATGGAGTTGTAGGGTAAGTGTTGGAGGTTAAGCACAGCCAGTGATGTAGCTTGTAGCTCTAGTTGCTTACAGACAGGTATTCCTGGAGAGCAGCCATCTGCTTGGGTGAAATCCCAGGTCGTGCCAGGATTCC
This sequence comes from Apodemus agrarius, assembly GCA_964023405.1. Classification (NCBI taxonomy): domain Eukaryota; kingdom Metazoa; phylum Chordata; class Mammalia; order Rodentia; family Muridae; genus Apodemus; species Apodemus agrarius. The sequence goes on along the minus strand of OZ030007.1, from coordinate 77,740,211 downwards.
TGCTTATCACAAAAGGGTGAGGCTTGAGGCTATGGTCCTGGCCTTCAAGTGCTGAGGACTCTAGATGACTTTTGTTTTCATTTTTATTATTTGGTTTTTCCCTCATCTGTTCCCATATCTTTAGGTTTTTAACCAGTGGGTCAAGACCTGGGAGGTTGGGGGTGTGTGTGTCAAAGGATTGTTTCACAGGGGTCGCCTAGGCCAGCCAGAAAAGATCTTTAACATAGCAGTTCCTAACAATAGCAAAATTAGTTATGAAATAGCAACAAAAAATTTTATGGCTGTCGGTTTAACAGAACACTAATTGTAATAAAGGGCCACAGCATTAGGAAAGTTGAGAAGCGCCATTTTAAAAGATGTGCTAGTGAATTTCAGGAGGACAGCGTTTTGGGAGAACTCTCTCATCACACTTCTAGAAAGGTTTTTTTTTGGAATTTCCTTCCCATGGATATTTGTCTTGAGCAGATAATCACGGTTAAAAATATGGCAAACTTAAATGAAATAAACCCCTTAAAAGACATCAAACATGGGACTGGAGAGGTGGCTCAGCGTTAAGAGCACTGACTGCTCTTTCCAAAGGTCCTGAGTTCAATTCTCAGTAACCACAGTGGCTCACAACCATCTGTAATGGGATCAGATGCCTCTTTTGGTGAGTCAGAAGACAGCTGCCGTGCACTCACATACATAATCTTTTTTTTTTCTTTTGGTTTTTCGAGACAGGGTTTCTCTGTGTAGTCCTGGCTGTCCTGAAACTCACTCTGTAGACCAGGCTGGCCTCGAACTCAGAAAGCCGCCTGCCTCTGCCCCCCAAGTGCTGGGATATACATAATCTTTTTAAAAAAAATTATTTTATGTATAGGAGTACACTATAGCTGCCTTCAGAATAGGGCACTGGATCCCATTACAGATGGTTGTGAGCCACATGGTTGCTGGGATTTGAACTCAGGACCTGTGGAAAAGCAGTCAGTGCCCTTAACTGCTGAGCCATCTCTCCAGCCTCAAAAAAAAAAAAAAAAAAAGACATCAAACAAAACCTATTATGTTCTGGGTCTGCAGGGTGATTGCTGCCAGCAGCACAGATCCCATAGCTGCCCTTGGCCTGCCTGCCTTTATTCCCTAGGCCTGCTTTGATACCTCTCTTTATCTTGCCCTGAGCTATGAGATCTCCAGCACACCTGCTTGGGTCACTAGCCACGGTGAGATTGGAGCCCACGCAAGACTGGGAACCTCCAGCTCTATTCCTACCCACTCTGCCATCTTAAGTGAGCAGAGAGCAGCCAGGTGGCAACAGGCTCACATCCCATTAGCATACCAAGCAAAAGAATTGTGGGAACAAGATGGGCATGGCAGCACGTGCCTGTAATGCCAACCTTCAGGAGGCAGGCAGGACCTGAGTCTGAGGGCAGCTTAGGCTTCTCAGTCTTGAAATACAAAAATGGGCAGAACATTATACATTTGAATGTGGATTCCCAGTTCACTGAGCAGCATTGGGTATGGGATCAGAGTTCAGAGGGTAGTGTTCTCATGAAGATGATATGTGCACAAGACTTTATTTGGGGACATGAAAGTGAGGCTGGAGCACACGCTGAGGCTGAAGCTGGGGAGGGTGAGAGGAGGTGGAGAGGCCAGATGCGGTCGGTCCTCTGCAGGTTCCAGTCATTCAGGGACCCTTGCCTCCTTAGGCCTACTTTAAACTCTCAAGAGCCACTCTGAATGCTGCTTGGTTTCTGGGAAAACAGCATTAGTGCTAAAAGTCCCAAGACACCTAAGGTAGAAGGTGTCTTGGGACTCTTATTATAGTGACTGGGTAGCTAGGGCTTTGTCCCTGTAGTCCTATCTCCCACAAGGACTATGAAAACCATCCCAGCCGGGCGTGGTAGCCACGCCTTTAATCCCAGCACTTGGGAGGCACAGGCAGGTGGATTTCTGAGTTCAAGGCCAGCCTGGTCTACAGAGTGAGTTCCAGGACAGCCAGGGCTACACAGAGAAACCCTGTCTCGAACCACCCCCCCCCCAAAAAAAAAGAAAGAAAAGAAAAAAGAAAAAAAACCAAAACCATCCCATGTGCTTTCAAAAAATTTGAATGGGGGAGGGGAGCTGCTTCAGCAGTTAAGTGTGGCTAACACCTATCTGCAACTCCAGTTTTTGGGGATTTGGTAGCTCTCTTCTGACCAGCGGGCACAGGTCACATGGTGACAAATACATGCACACAAAACTCATACACACAAATCTCTCTCCTTCTCTCACACATACAAACTCCACTTAACTTCTGTCTATACGGTACCCACATATTTATTGCTTTTGCTTGTAATTTTTGACACATAACCTAAGCTATCCTCAAACTTGTATGCAATCTCCACAGTGCAGGGATTACAAACAATTTTTGCGTTGTCCTGACTCTTCCCACCTATCTTTAAACTCCCCTGAGCTTCAGCTCTAGCTGGTCAAATCTTTTCTCTGTTGTCCCAATGCACTTCTATGACACCATGAGACCTTGGCTGGTTTTAGAAGGCAAGTCCTCAGAGTAGGTTTCAAAGGCTGATCAGGAGTCAGGTTTGCAATCTGGTACACCTGAGGCATTACTAGGAAATGAGGATAATTAAAGTGAAACCCCTGAGAACTGTGCACAGGAGCTGAAGCTCAAGGGTCTATGGCTGGCAGGGGAACTGATGACCTTTTCCCCAAAGTAGGGATGACGGTAGGTAGAGAGAGGGTCTAGAGTCATCACTTTCCTTTGCTGAGAGATCTCCCGTTAAGCACCAGCTTCCTATACCCGAGTCCACTTTCCTTTGGTCCCAGAGATTCCCCACCTCAATCAAATAAGAATTCAAATTTAGGTGATCTTGTTCAGTTATCTCCTTCCTGGCCCATTTAGTTATTTATTTATTTATTTATTTATTTATTTAAATTTTTTTTTTTTTTTTTTTTAGACAGGGTTTCTCTGTATAGCTCTGACTGTCCTGAAACTCACTCTGTAGACCAGGCTGGCCTCGAAATCAGAAATCCGCCTGCCTCTGCCTCCCAGAGTGCTGGGATTACAGGCATGCGCCACCACCGCCCGGCTTCCTTCCTGGCTCTTGATGTATAGCACAGTAAGAGGGCTGTGATCTTTTCTCCTTAATAGCCATGGTCCAGTCCACTAGTACTTTCTAGGCAGGTAATTCTTCCTAAGGGCTTAGCCAAAGGAGAGCACAAGTTTCACTTTCTACCACAGAGCAACATTTCTCCCACCCCTAGAATAGTCTTTCTTTTTTTTTTTTGGGGGGGGGGGACAGGGCTGGTGTAGCCGTGTCTATCCTGTAACTAATTCTGATATCAAGCTGGCCTTGGAACACACAGATAACACCTGCCTCTGCTTCCCAAGTGACAGGATTACAGGTTTTGTACTACCCTCTTATCTGGCCCCACCCCAGGAATTTGAACTTGGGAATTTTCAACTACACAAGGGACATATTAACACACCACAAAAATGGTTATATAGAATTTTAAGGACCGCCCCCCCCCCAATAAACAGAAAGCCTGGTTTAAATTTTGAGAGAACAATTTGTTATAATGAACCAGAAATACAAGATTCCACTGAAACTGAACAGCTGACAAATATGGTTGAACTTAAACCTTTAAGAATTGAGGTCAAATGAAGCCAGTTCTGTGGACAGAGCACGACTGCTTCTGGATACACAGGTAACTGCATTTCAGCACGAGCAGCACATGAGCCCTTCCCAGTAGTCAGCTTGTTACCAGTTTCCCACCCTTGTCTCTTTTGCCACTTTGTGCTACAACAATGGCTGCTGCTTCTATATGAGAGGTGCAGAAACCTCTTCGGCATGACAGAAAGCCAAAAGGAGAGCTTAAAAATCTTTTCTTAGGGTGGAAATTCCAATTTAGCTTGTCAGCTACCATCTATGTGGTTTCAAAGTAGGCAACACCAACTTTGACCAAATCAAAGTTGCTACCATGTATAACCCATCCTGTAGCCCAGTAGCAATACCAACATTTCCAATTTACTACCTTCACTATCAACATAGCAAACACACCTTTAGCTCCAGCTATTAACAAGAAGCTTTTAAAGAAAGATGTAGAACTCTATTCCAAAGACCACCCAATAGTGAAAAACTCTGGCTCCTTCTTGGATCATAAAAATCAACAGAGGGAATATTTAAAAATGTCGAGAGTATATGACAGGCAGAGGCTGGAAAATTGTTCTACTCACAAGGCCAACGCATTCCTGTTCAAACAGATGTCTGGGTGACTGGATAAACAACAAAACAAACTCAACCAGATTAAAGGAAAATAGGGTTTCATATAACACAGTATCAAAAAAGTAGACGGAACAGACTAAATGCACCAACTGGAGGCAGGTAAGTCCACAGCCTATTGTGACAGGTCCTTCCAGCATCGATCAGGTTCTTCTCATGTTTTCTCAAGGTTGTTTTAGATGTGGTGACTTTAACAAGAGTCTAACAGGTGGGCAGGCAGGCAGGCAGGCAGGCTTCAATCATTGGTTTCAGGATCTGTCTGTGCCATGTAGGCATCCAATTCAGCATCCAGGTGTCCTTTAGTTTTCGACATGTATGCATCCAATTGGTTGTCCAGCTGCTCCTTGGTCAATACAGGGCGAGTGAGGGCACCTCTCCCTCGGCCACGACCTCGGCCTCTGCCTCCGAAGCCCCCTCTTCCCCGACCTATCATACCCCGACCTGACCAAACGAGAGAAAGAGAGAGAAGAAAAAGACAGTTACACATTGGTTTGATGGATCCTAGAAAAAATGCTCCTTTATAGTTGTGGGGACTAGCTGAGACAAGCTCAAAGACAGGGCAAAGAGGAGAAATCTGAAAAAACAAGAAACACATGGGTAGAAAGCAGCACATGAAAAGCACACACAGTGAGTCCTTTTAAGTATTCATCTCTAAATGCTACTATAAGAAAAAAATCCTGCCCCCTCCCCCTTTGAGGCAGGGTCATGCCGTGCAGACCAGCTAGCCTTAGACTTGCACTCCTGGGCTGGAGTGTAGCTCAGCTGGTAGGGTGCTTGTCTAGTATGCACGAAGCCCTGGGTTCAATCCTCAGCACCACAAATGCATGCCTGTAATCCTAGTATCTGGGAGGCAAAAGCAGAAGGCTCAGAAGTTCAATGACAGCCAGGACTACAGAAGACCCAGCCTCAAAAACAGAATAAGAGCCTCCCAGTTGCTGAGATTACAGGTGTGTAGTATTAGCTGAAAAATAAACATTAACCTCCCCCAAGACAAAGAATTCTAAAGTCTGGGACTTACTGTAAATTCTTAACTAAAACACATTACATATAGTTAGGAGGAAGTAAAAGGGCACAAAAAAAAAAATCAAGGGTATTCATATTAAACTTGAACCTTTCTGGACTGTTAACACATTTGCTTTATACGTTTATTAAGTTTAATGAAGTGATTCCATATAGCCAAAGACTGAAAAAAACTTAGCTACTTCTCTGACTGGTCACCTTAAGACAACTATTATCTGAGAAGTAATTTCAATTCACTAATCAAATACTTAACTTTCTCAAAATCCTTTATTTAGTTTTTCCTAACCTGTGAAGTCTCTCAGAAACTATGTCAATACAGTCTGGAAACATTCTATCTTATTTTGAAACTCAAACTTGTACTTCATTCAATAGGCCAAATGACATATAATAGCCGAGAAAATAAACCTTTGTTATCAAATATCATTTCCTAAGTTATTATTCAGCACCTTCAAGACTGGATTATGAAGACCTGCCCCAAATTTTAGAAAGAACCCAAACAAATATCCACAGGGCTTCTAGAGTAAGATGCTTCATGTATCAACGTGTGTTGGGAGCTTCTTACTCAGTTATAAGCCAGAAAGCTCCCATGAAATTTGATACTAACACCGCCATCATTAAACTCTTTTTTAATCTGGTCCATGAGGTCACAGGAGAAGAATCAAGGCATCAAAGGTAAGGTTACTAACAGTCAGCTGACTAACTGGTTGTAACACATCTTACTTTCAACCTTCATCAGGGAAACTGTCTTTGGTTCCTCAGACACAAATCCTATGTTAAATTTACTTGACTTTAGAGCTAACAACAGGTGCCAGGTCTCATCCCACCACCTAACAGTGCTGCTGGACGGAATCTAGTCTCATGCCTGCTGAGCATGTGCTGCACCGAGCTACATCCTCTGCTCCTGACCGTTCTCCTCGTCTTCGCTTGTTTTCATCTCTCCCTCTTGTGTTTCTATGGTGTGAGAATGAGCCCAGGGCCTCACAATGCTGGGTCAGAGTTGTGTCCTGTACTTCATTTCCATCCCACTTCTCTTATCAAAGGTAAACTGGCTCTTGGGTTATGGGATGGGTGTGTAATGGTGGTGATGGTGGTGGCAGCAGGAAGATACAGAAGAAGGGGAAATTCCAAACTAATCACTGCATCAATAATACAACAACTTAAATTTCTAAGAGCCTGAAGAAGAATGCCTAAAATGTACCTGTTAAACCTAAAAGATCTTTGCATTATCACTGTGTGAATTTAGAAAATAAGCCAGTTTCAAAAAACAAACAAGACAAACAAACAAGCCTGCCTATGCCGTGAAGCTGTGCAGAAAGGCGGCTCTGAGTTTTGAAGGGAGGAAAATAAGGGGAGCTATTCTCTGAAGTTGGTAGCTGACTAACCTCTACCACCGATTCCGCCACGACCCATAGCTCCACGCCCTAGGCCCCCTCTCCCAGGACCTCCACGACCTCGAACACCACCTCTTCTTAAGCCCATTCGGGGAGCTACGGCTCGTCCACCTCGGAGCAGGTTTTGACCTTGGAGAGGAGGCATACAATGTATATGCAGGTAAATCCAAGAGAGACAAGTAGATTGTAACCAAAGGAAGGCGGTGAGGGTTAAATCAGAATATTAGTTCATTTTTAGTCTAGGCAGGACAAACTGCACAGTGTGTGTGTGAACAGGTTAAATGGCTCTTTATTCAACTTAGTAATTCTGACCACAAGCTGTCTTTGGAAAAAGCCGGGACTTAAAGTAAGTGCATACATTTAGTAAATTAACAATCAGATGCCTAGCATTATGGGAGATTTGAAAATAAATGCTGTGATTCTTGCTTTCAATACACTTTTTAAGGGGCGAGAGTTTTCTAAGGGAACAGTGTCCAACGGATATGACACAGATGCATAGGCACTGTGGATCACACTGTCTCCTCTTTCTCCTGTCAGATCAGTAGTTTTCACTTCAAGAAGAAGATGGTTAGTCATGACACAGGCCAAAAGACTCATATTCTCTCTCTTGGTATTGAGGATATCCAACCCAAGGCCTCGCACATGCTAACACACATCTCTTAGACTTATTTCTAGAACTTGAATATGCTTTCATTCAAGCAGCAGCAGGCGTTTTAAAATGGAATGGAGATGACATGAATTACCTGTTGTTATGCAGGTCATAGCCTCTCACCATTGCACATTATTAGAAAAGAAATAATATTGGTAAAACACATGCAGCAGTACTAAAAATTGTGACTTCAAAGTTATCAATTATATTAATAAGAATATGGGATTAAAAATGCTAAACAAATGTGTTGATAAGCAGCCCAAGAGAAAGGGGGGAGGATAGAGCTAAACCATTATCAGCTACACAGACACACTGACCTCGGAGTGACATCCCACCCCTAAGCAGGGTTCTGGTGGCACGTCCCCCACGCAGTCCTCCTCGGGGCAAGCCTCTCTGGATTATGGGTAGGCCTCTTCCTCCAATTGCTCCCCTGGCCAGGGCACCTATGGGTCGGCCTAACCGTGCCTGGATGTTACTCTTACCCAGGCGCTGCTTTAAGCTCTTCTGGAAGAAAAGGTGTTAGAGGATTGAGATCAACAAAGCAATTCCTCGGGATTTGGCAATTTAAAGTACAGGACAAAAGAGGCAAGTCACACACTTGGGGTGGAAGGTATAAACCTGTTGTGGGTAACATAAGGATGCCAAATGAAACACTTTTCCTCAGAACATGAATAAAAGCAGAATTCTGATCCAGAATAAAGGCTCTAAGAAGCTTTCATATGGTCTACGACAGCGGAGCCAGCTCAGATAACCTTACTAATTTGGCTATTCAAATAACACAGCGGTATCTACAAACTTGCTGCTTCTGAGCCACAGGTTAACAACGATGTGACTTCATCCATACCTGCCTATGGACTACACTGTTTGCAAAGGCTTACTCACACACCATAGGAAGTGCATCACATTCTGGGTAAACTTAAATTACAAGTTCACTTGAATTCTTGAGACTCAAAGGAGAAGATTGACTTCTCAGTTAAAGAGGCCAGTGTGCTGAAGTTTTCCTTTGAGTATCTATCTCCAGACGGTCCTTTTTAAAAAACCTTTAGATGCAAATAAACACAAAAAAGTCAATATTCCTTTCCTTACATTTTTTAAAAAATATCTATAAATTCCACATCTCCCACTGCCAACAGTTCCCTTAAGTGAGTACAATGGTCTTAAACATACAATTCAATTGTATCTTCATAGAAATCCAGCCAAATTCATGTTAAAATTAAAGCAAACTGCTAACCACAAAGGCCATCACACAAAGAACAAGGACATATGAAAGATAACAATTTTCAACAGTTTCTCCAAAAGACCCTGAAGATGCCATCTCAGAGAATTAATTTCTTATGAGGAAAAGGAGACTATATAGCCTCAAATTCAACCAAGGCCCCAGTGATTCTGTTCTTGCACATAATCAACTTCAATCACATCCTAATGGTGTATCCAAGCCTGTGCATATATACTTTCCTTCAATCAAGAGCTCTGAAAAGGATGTGGCATTATCAATTTTCTAGCAGAAAACCGGGGGCTGGAGAGATGGCTCTGTGATTAAGAACACTGACCTGTTCTTCCAAAGGTCCTGAGTTCAAATTCCAGCAACCACATGGTGGCTCACAACCACTGGTAACTGGTAATGAGATCTGACACCCTCTTCTGGAGTATCGGAACACAGCTACAGTGTGCTTACGTATAATAATAAATAAATCTTAAAAAAAAAAAAAAAGTTAAAAAAAAAAAAAAACCTTTAACCTGCTTCCAGTTTGAGAAGAAAGGATCTTTTTTTTTTTTTTTTTTTTTTTTTGGGTTTTTTGAGACAGGGTTTCTCAGTGTAGTCCTGGCTGTACTGGAACTCACTCTATAGACCAGGCTGGCCTCGAACTCAGAAATCCGCCTGCCTCTGCCTCCCAAGTGCTGGGATTACAGGCGTGCACCACCACCGCCCGGCGAGAAGAAAGGATCTTAACATTAGACATCAAATACAGGCAGGTACAACCAACCTTAAAGGCCTGTTTTGTTACTGCCCCAATTCACACAATAATTATTTTTTGTGGTGCTGGGCATGAAACTCATGCCCATGGTAGGCAAATACTTTACCACTGACCTGTACCTCCAGACCCCAGCACACAATTATTAAGTCATACTGCACTCTCATGCTCAATTACTGACTATACTCATTTTCCTGAGTCCTTTGTTTTAGGGAAGAACTGTATTGTGTAGCGTTCATCTTCATCCTTAGTTTCTACTCATCCTGGATACTTATACATACTGATAGTACTACTCAGTTTTTACTCTAGAGCTGTGTTGTATAACAAAGTAGCCATTAATTACATATGGCTACTTAAATTAAAAAAAAAATTAGTTTTTGTTTCTGGTATGGTGGCTCCCACCTTTAATCCCAATACCCTGGAGACAAAAGCAGGCATATTTCTGAGTTTGAGGATACTATGGTCTGCATATAGAGTTCTAGGCCAACTGTAGCTACATAAGTGTCAAAACCACACTTACCAACAATAATGAAAAAAACTAAACAAAATCTGTGTTGGCCTTGAGCTCATAATGCCCCTATTTGTTGAGATTACAACTGTATGCCCTTTGTCTGGCCTTAAGGGAAAACAAAACAAAAAACCCCAAAATTCAAAACAAAATTAAGCTCCTTGATTGCACCAGCCACACTGGAAGCCCTTTTGACAGGACAAATGACTATTAAAAAAATTAAGAGCACCCCACCAAAACAGAAGCTGGTGGATGCCACTGGTTTAGAAGTTAGTCTGTTGGAAGGACCTCTGTCACAGTGACTTAGTTACTCTTGGAAAATGTGGGCCTATGGCTTGTTCTCTTGAGTCAGAGAAACAAAAACAAAAACAAAAATAACTAACTACTTCAAGGCTGAAAGGGAGACAAAGCAGAAAGCCTTGCTTATTTTCGGTCAGTGAGCCCAATGGTTCAGAGTAGAGGTGGGTGTTATATAAGTGCTGACTCTATGCACAGCCATGCAGTGCTATCAGTTAAAATCCTTACAGTTGCATGGCACCGCCCTCTGGACGCCCAGCCACAGCTTGGACATATCCTTCCACAGCCACTGTCCGGACTTGCATATAAAGTCTACGAATGATAAAGAGCAGGTTTTTATTTCAGGCCTGAACTAGATTATCTCTTATTATGGAAATGTGAAAGAGAATTGACACTAGATTATCCTATATGCTTGTTATATTATGCTAATGAACCTAGGTGCTATTTTAATACTGAAAACCTCAGACTAAGGGTAATTAGAATCTTACTGATAAGAATAAGATTAAACTAGTTTGTAAATTACTTGTACAGACAGCAAAGCTAACTACAACAGAACTTCTTTCCTCTTTTTTGATTAAGTGTTGAGAAATGAACTTGGGACCTTGTCCTTGCTAGGCAAGTGCTCTACCAATGAACGACACTCCTAGATCAAACAAAAGAGAAAAAGATGGAAATGAATGAATAAAATTACTCTAAGAGCAAGGGCCAGAAAATAGTAATCAATTAATCTTCATTGATAACGCAGGCTTCAGAGGTGTCAAATTCCTTAAAAGAGAAAGTTATTTAGTTGATACCTGTCCAAATTGGAATTCTTTGAACATCTGCTCAGCTAAGTTTCAGCTTTTGCCCTGAGCCATCTTGTAATCATCCATTAAACCCTGGCAGTCTTGGTGGACTGCCTGACGCAGACGGCAGGACTTGTTGTCTCACCTGCTTAAGTTTTAATGCTGCCTGGACAGAGGGTCTATTCTCCATCTGCTGGGCCAGTCTTCTGTTTCTGGCACTGGCTAGCTGCTGCTGCTGCTGCATCGAAGCCCGAATATTCACTGGCATCGGCTGTTTGTTCTTCAGCATATTAGTAAAGCTTCAAGGTCGAACAAAATGGGTGTTTAAATAAAAGCTTTATTATAAAACACTTATTGGCATTTTCATGGCTTGCTAGACCAGGAGCTCCAGATCCCACGAACTTTAAAGTGGTACATTTGGATCAAGGCTGATGTGGGTTAAAGACTCCTCTGTTTCCACAAACTTGCAAGAACCAGAAACTCAGAAATGCAGCCAAGTGCAGCACAATTAAAAGCGATAACAAGGGCTCAGGTAACAGCTCTTAGAGAAGTGGAAAGTATGAGATACACGCAGTAAGCAAATATGATGACAAGAAACAGAGACGCAGTTACAAAGACAAACAGAAATGCCTACACCTTTGCGGAGTGAAAGTTCACTCGAAGGACAAACAGGAAGAAGGATCAGAGGACCTTCAAAGTCCACAGAAATAATAAAGTCATGAGCTATGGAAGTTTATTCACTGTAACATGTTACTTAGTAACACATGAGTACAGGTAATTAATGCATCACATCTTAAGATGAGCAGAGAAGCACACGTGCTTTAAAAGCACACACAGGCACTAAATGCCTTGGGAGTTCTAGCAACAACATATTACATAGTGAAAGACACCAAATAAATGAAATTCTCAGGAACAAAAACTGCCTTTAAATACTTTGTTTCTTAGTCTCAACCATTCTTTCTGACTCAGGACTTCTGAGAAAGTTAAATTAGTTAAGTCACTTATGAGCCTAAGAGGACATTCTATCATTCCTGTTAAGGTTTAATGGAAGCAAACACACAGCTGTTGAAAGAGTCAAAACAAAACAAACTAAAAAGCAGAATGGGAAGAAAGTGAGATGAAGCAAAGCGAGTGCCTCTTACAAGGCCCAAGAATGGCATTCAGGGGCCTTTGGACATAGTCTCGGCTTGCTACCTGCCTCTTACAGGCCAGACACAACACTGCTGGCCTTGGACTAGGCAGCAAGCCTATTGCAGCCAGGATATACCATACCATCATGCTGCACCACCCCTGTATCAATGTTAGAAAAAAAAATTGAAGGGAGGGTGTGAGGAGTCTTTTAAAAAATATATCCCACCAGGTAAATATTTCGGATAGCTTAATATAAAAATCTACTGATAAAGGGTTTTGAAACAACTGCCCAATTTGTTGTGTACCACATTAGATGCAATTACGAACAGAGGTCTGTAGCCTTCTGTCATTTAGCTTACAACTGGCTTTTTTTGTATTGGACCCCAGGGCCAATTTAAGTAATGTTTTCTTAGGAAGGAGCTGAAGTTGCTGTTGGCTGCCTCACCGCTCATTTAGAGACATCTTGGTGGTGCTTTTTAGCACAACTTTCGGCGCTGACTGTGCAGCCATCTTCAAATCCCGAGAATCTACAAAGGACAATATGCATGAGTCAATCAAAATAACAAAGTTTGCATTTTCACAAGCAGCAAGGCATACACCTATCAAAGGCCTATATATTAGTAACTGCTGAAGATGATATCATGAGAACTGAAGTCTGCCAGGTGGTGGTGGTGCACACTTTTTTTTTGTTTTTTGTTTTTTTGTTTTTCGAGACAGGGTTTCTCTGTGTAGCTCCGGCTGTCCTGGAACTCACTCTGTAGACCAGGCTGGCCTCGAACTCAGAAATCCGCCTGCCTCTGCCTCCCAAGTGCTGGGATTAAAGGCGTGCGCCACCACGCCCGGCCGGTGGTGCACACTTTTAGTCACAGCACTCCTGTAGCAGAGGTACATGGCTCTCTGAGTATGAGGCTAGCCAGGTCTACTTAGCAAGTTCCAGGACAGCCAAGGCTACGTAAGAGAAACCCTGTGGGGTGGGGGCTTAAGTTTATATGACAGTTATTTCGATTTACCAAAATTTCAAAGCTCCAGGATAGAGAACATCTGCCCAAGTCTCCAAAATGGCAGAATCAGATGTAGCCAAACACTAGGAGTTTGGCTTTCAATCTGGAATACTTCTCAGCCTGGCTGTATATGAATTAGCTAAGGAATGTTAAAAAAAGCCGGGCAGTGGTGGCACGCGCCTGTAATCCCAACACTCTGGGAGGCAGAGGCAGGCGGATTTCTGAGTCCGAGGCCAGTCTGGTCTACAGAGTGAGTTCCAGGACAGCCAGGGCTACACAGAGAAGCCGGTTCGGGGGGGAAAAAACATAAATAAATAAATAAATAAATAAATAAATATTTTTAAAAAATGGGAAAAGGACCCCCCACCCCAACTAAACTAAATTCTTGATCCCTGGATCCAGACCAATTAAACTACAATCTGGCCATGAAGATGGGGTACAGCAACTGGGGTTGCGGGTGCTACCCAGGTACATCTTACATGTCTATAAAGTTGAGGGCCATGGACCTAGAGCAATGGAGGAGCTGGGAATAAAGCTCAGCAGTAGAGTGCTTGTTTAGCACTGACGAAGCCCCAAGTTTAATTCCCAGCAGCAACAGGGGAGTGGTGCAACAGTCTGAGGCTGTAGAGGGTTACACTGTCACGCTGGGAGGCCCCAACGCTCATACACTTAAAACAAATGCCTAGTTTCAAATTCGATTCTCAATTCCACAAGCAAGTGGAGCTTTAGTAAGACATAGCAGGGGAAAGACAGAATAGGTTTTCTAAATGGGTATTCAATCTGAGAGCTCTGTCAAGAACGCGCCACAAAATTTAACTGTAGTGGCACATACTGGGGAGGGGCTGAGGCAAGAGGGTCACAAGCTGGAGGCGAGCCTGGGTGATTCAAGAGACCCTGTTTCAAACTAAAATATTTATTTTTAAAGCCGGGGATGTTAGTTAACTCGGGACGCTAGTCTAGCCAAAGCATGATTTCAATTTCAGTGCCGCAAAATAAATAAATAAATAAATAAATAAATAAATAAATAAAAATAAAAACAACGAACACCCAGAGCCGCTTGCTAATTCCTGTCCAAGACCCCCCCACTTTGGTCAGGCGTCTATTTCCGTTGTTATTCTCATCAAACGCTATTCTAGGGCGAGGCTTTGGCTCCGATGCAGGGCGCCTATCTAGATAAGGAAGACACTGGGTTTGAGGCTAAAACCAAACCACGACCACCACCAACCACCACACAAGCCAACCAAACCCAGCACCAACAATCCTACCGGCCCGCCCGCCCGCCGGCCGGCTGGCCGCGGTTCCGGCTGAGCCTCCGCCTCCGGCTCCGCCCCCTCCCCCGGCCTGTGCGCACCTCAGCCGTCCACACCTGCCATCCGCACCTGCCACCCACGCCGCCGTGGCCCGTGCCCTGCGCCCCCTCGGCGCTCCACCTCTGCTTTCTCCACAGAAACTCACCGAAGGAGATGGACGCCAGCGCTCCTCCCGGGGTTTCCACCACGGCTGCGGCGGGCGGGCCGGAGGCCGGCCGAACCTGAGCTGACGGCGGACCGCTCGGGTTAGCTAGCTGGGCGGTTGGTTTAGATGCTTAAACGGTAGGGTGCGAGGCTCCCTCGTTGTGGGTGGAGTATCTAGCTGACCGATCCTCTCGCTCGGCAAGCCTGCCCTTTCCTGCCTTTCGTCTGTGCCACCACAGCCGGCGCCGCCAACTCCCGCCTGGTGTCCAAAACAAAATGGCTGCCAGGCCCACCAGTGCAGCGTGACCGGCTAAAATGGCGCCGACGGGCTTGCGTCATTGCGCGCGCAACTAGGGGCGTGGCAAAATGGTCCCTTTGGCTTGCGCAGGAATCGCAGGCGAATCCTCAAGGACTGTGGCAAAGATCCCTTAAGTTAGGTGTAGTGCTCCGCCCTTGGGGGCGCGGTCAGTGGCCATACTCTCTAAATACCTTCTAGACTGCCTTCTGGACAAGTTTATGGCCCTCTTTGATGGGGTTTGCAAAGAGCAATTTAGATTGGAAGTGGCGTTTGTATTCTTTTTTTCCCCATCCCCAAGCTAAAGACAACTGTAAAAATCATTCATTCATTCATTCATTCATTCATTTATTGTTATATATAGCTCCAGAAGAGGGCGTCAGATCTCATTACGGATGGTTATGAGCCACCCTGTGGTTGCTGAGAATTGAAATCAGGACCCTCGGAAGAGCTGTCGGTGCTCTTAACCACCAACCCTGTAAAAATTCTTTATTAAGACCTTAGAACCTGGCTAATTTGCACTGGCCCTCTTCTCATCCCTATTTGTAGTGGTTTATTTTTGTTTGTTTGTTTCTTTTTGAGGTAGGGTTTCTCTGTATAGACCAGACTGGCTTCAGACTCACAAAGATCCACCTCCTGTCCCCCTGCCCCCAGTACTGGGATTGAAGACCCACACCAGACACGTCTACATCCTTTTATAGGGATTGCCACTCTAAGATGTGGCTAGTTTTAGGTCTGGTCTTTTCACCTCAAGTAATCCAATAAAGCAAATCTGTATCCCCACTAATGTATCCCTAGTGCTTACTAATGTCTAGCAATGATGAGACATCAATAAACACTGAATGAAGCTTGGGAAAAAGTTCTGGTGTTTTTGTTTTGTTTTGTTTGTTTGTTTGTTTGTTTGTTTGAGATAGGGTCTCTATAATGTAGTTCAGGCTGTCCAGGAATTCCCTATACAGACCAGGATGGCCTTGAACTCTAGAGATCCTCCTCCTTTGCCTCCCAGGTGTTGAGATTAAATAACTGTGGTATGTGCCACCATTTTCTGGCTGTCTTCAGATATTTTGATGGCTTGTTTGTTTCTGGTTTTGGAGACAAGATCTGGCAATGTAGTATGGGCTGGCTTGGAACTCAAAATCTTCCTGCCTCATCCTTCAGGAGCTGGTATAACCAATTACACAAGTCCTTGAGAAGCCTGTGCTTCCGACCCCTACATTTCTGGGTTTTGGGTGTTCCTTATATAAGATCTAATATAAACTCGGCAAGATACAGTGTTGGGAGTGAGCACCCCTGCACACATAGCCAGACCCAGAGGACACAGACAGTGATAGTTGGTGAGAGAGAAGACTTTATTAAAACGAGTGGCAGATCTGGACTGCTACCCTTGCGCCCTTGGTGCATGTTGAGACTGGGCAATATGTCCTCCCTATGGGGACATAGGGAGGCACAGGTGGGGTGAGGAGCAAGCAGGCTAAAGGGGACATCTTGACCAGCTGGAGAGAAGGGCGCTGCCCACTGACTGTGTGCTCAGCTGTTCTCCCAGAAGAAGTTGTTACAAGCCACTGTGAGAGCGGCCACCAGCACAACATACTCCTGGAAGTCCACTTCCCCATCTCCGTTTTCATCCAGTTCCTTCATCACCTTGTCCACAGCATCTGCGTCCTTCTGGACCTGTAGAAGGAGATGGAAGCATATATCACTAAGTTAGAGCCGCCATGGTGGTTGAGGAGGGGGAGGCGGAAATGAGCAAGTGGGAGAATAATATTTATGGGAGTTTTCTACAGCCCTAAAGCCCGGTGAGCTAGGAACTGGTGACCTACAGAACCAAGGAGAGTTAACAGTTGCATCAGTTGTCATACATGACTGTCTACAATGTGACAGTCTACAAAGTGCTGAGCTGGGAACCTTACGGAGTTTGTTTCATTTCATTAAAAACTCACACATGGCCGGGCAGTGGTGGCACACGCCTTTAATCCCAGCACTTAGGAGGCAGAGGCAGGCGGATTTCTGAGTTCCAGGCCAGCCTGGTCTACAAAGTGAGTTCCAGGACAGCTGGAACTACACAGAGAAACCCTGTCTCGAAAAACCAAAAAAAAAACAAAAAAAAAACCCTCACACACAAAATCCTTTTAGGGCACAGTGATGCCTTTAATCCTAGCACTCAGTGGGGAGAGAGAAGCAGGTAGGTCTGTGTGAGTTCAAGGCCAGCCTGGTCAACATAGCAAGTTCCATGCCAGTGGGGCTACATAGTGAGGCCCTGTCTCAAAAGACACCATTTTTTGCCATATGACCCATGGCTGGACTTGAGATCTTTCTGGGTCTGCCTTGTGAGTGCCAGCATTACAGGTGTGTGCCACCAAGCCTGGCTTTTTGTTTTGTTTTTTCGAGACAGGGTTTCTCTGTGTAGCCCTGGCTGTCCTGGAACTCACTCTGTAGACTAGGCTGGCCTCGAACTCAGAAATCCACCTGCCTCTGCCTCCCAAGTGCTGGGATTACAGGCATGTGCCACCACGCCCAGCTTTTTTTTTTTTTTTTTGAGACAGGGTTTCTCTGTGTAGCTCTGGCTGTCCTGAAACTCACTCTGTAGTCCAGGCTAGCCTTGAACTCAGAAATCTGCCTGCCTCCGCCTCCCAAGTGCTGGGATTAAAGGCGTTTTTAAATATTTTTAACACTAATGCAAATAATGTTGGGAGCCATTCCCACTACTTTATAAGGAAGAAATACATTGACAACTGGGGTATATACAAAAGTCTTGCGGCAGCAAACCTTAGCAGGGCCACAGCTTAAGTTAAGCTTCTGTAAGTTTGTATGTGGTCTCTGACAGCATCTGCCTCCTACTTTTCTGCATCTTTTAGTCACATGAAGCTGCTGGATAGACTTTCTGTCCTTCCTCCCTTGATTCTTTTCACCAGGATGCCTCCTACAGATCTTAATTTACCTCCAGGCTTCCAGTGGAGACCCATGGCTCAAGTGCCGCCTCCGGAGGGGGCCGCGTGACTTCAGAGTGCTAATCACCGTTCTTTGGCTACCTCTCTGCTAAGATTCTGTTCATAGTTTTACTTTTTTTTTTTTTTGAGATATGTGTGTGTGTGTGTGTGTGTGTGTGTGTGTGTTTCTCTGTGTAGCCTGGCTGTCCTGGAACTCACTTTGTAGACCAGATTAACTCTTGAATTCAAGAGATCTGTGGGCCTCTGCCTCCAGAGTGCTGGGATTAAAGGTGTGCACTGAACCACCACTACCGCCACCGCCGCCTACTTTTTAGAAAAGTTCTCATGGGTGTGGTGGTGCACTCCCCCCCCCCTTTTTTTTTGGCTTTTTCCAGACAGGGTTTTTCTGTATAGCTCCAGCTGTCCTGGAGCTCACTCTGTAGACCAGGCTGGCCTCAAACTCAGAAATCCACCTGCCTCTGCCTCCCAAGTACTGGGATTACAGGCGTTGCACTCCTTTAATATATCATTTTGGAGGCAGAGGCAGGTTGATCTTTGTGAGTTTGAGGCTAGCTTGGTCAACATAGTTAGATGATCTATATAGTAAGACATTGTCTCAAAAAAGGGGGGAGGGGTGGGGAACCAGAAAAAGGGAAATGAATTGTAAATATAGAATATATCCAATAATAATAAAAAAAATTATGTACAAAAAAAAAGTGCAGTGTGAGTAGTAGACACCTTTAGTCCTAGCACTTGGGAGGCAGAGGCATGGGAATCAATGTGAGTTGAAAGCTGACTTGGTCTACATAGTGAGTTCTAGGACAGCCAGACCATGTCTCAAAAGCATTGTTTATACGTATTTATTTGTACATATATAAGTGGGCATACACATACTAAGATGCTTTTGTGGAGGAGAGCTTGTGGAGTCAGTTCTCTCTTTTGACTCTGTGGGTCCTAACTCAGGTTCTTATGCTTGGTGACAAGCGCCTTTACCTGCTGAACCATCTCACAAGTCCGGTTTTGAGTCAGTCTTTTTTTGTTGTTGTTGTTTTTGTTTTTTTGAGACAGGGTTTCTCTGTGTAGCCCTGGCTGTCCTGGAACTCACTCTGTCGACCAGGCTGGCCTCAAACTCAGAAATCCACCTGCCTCTGCCTCCCAAGTGCTGGGATTACAGGCGTGTGCGACCACGCCCGGCTCTTTCTTTCTCTCTCTCTCTCTCTCTCTCTCTCTCTCTCTCTCTTTTCTTTCTTTCAAGGGCTCACATAGACCAGGCTGGCTTTGAACCACTGATCCTCCTGCCTCTACTTCTGAGTGCTAGGACTGAAGATATATGCTACTGTGCTTGGCCCTTCATGACTCCATTCTATGCTGTAGTCAGTCTTTTTTTTTTTTTTTTTTTTTTTTTTGATTTGGTTTTTTTTGAGACAGGGTTTCTCTGTATAGCCCTGGCTGTCCTGGAACTCACTCTGTAGACCAGGCTGGCCTCGAACTCAGAAATCTGCCTGCCTCTGCCTCCCAAGTGCTGAGATTACAGGCGTGTGCCACCACCGTCGGCGCTGTCGTCAGTCTTATCGACGAATCTGCAGAGCCTAGTATTGACAGGTGGCTAGTCAACCAGGGCATTTTGACTTGTCCAGAGAGGAGTTAAGGGAGCCTGGAAAATCTAGTGAAGACTGGAAGAGGAGGCTAGCTGGGCTGAGCTGGGGATGGGGGGGGCATTCCCTTCCTCCCCCCTGTACCTCTGTCCTCTGCTTACATCCAGGAAGCCGGAGAGTTCAGTCTGCAGCAGGTCTTTCAGCTCCTTCTTGCTCAGCTTGTATTTGTCCCCTTCCTTGGCGGAATGGGCATGGAACACGTTGATGAGGGTCTCCATGGCAGTCTCCAGCTCAGAGCCCATCTCAGCAGCACACCTACCCATTCCCACAAGGATGGAAGCGAATTGTAAGCCAGGTTCAGGATATCTGGGGTCTGGATAAGGGAAATCTTCAGTCCTGGCCCTGGTTTCAAATAGCTCAAATAACTACAAGATGAGCCCCCGTGTACTTTATCTTTCATTCAGATTTTGCAGTGTTGGAGAGACCCTAGCACACTTAAATCTGATCCAGTGTTTTGGGTCCCTCCATCATTTCCCAGTTAGAGGGAGTCAGGGATGGGCGTGGAGATGAAGCAGTAGGACCTGGACTGTCTTCAGAAGCCTGCAGAAGACATCTGCAGTGGCTGGCTCAAGGCCGGGGGCGGGAGGGCAGGCATGGCTGGACACCGGACCGGGCAGGCTTCAAGCTCTATTTTTACCTTCCAGGCCTGTTTCAGTTAAGCTTTGCTGTTGATATGAAGTGGGCTAGGATCTCCTCTGGCTACCCAGGAAGAAGTCTGATACCTTTGGTCAGCTGGAGGGGTGGCAGTCAGGGGGTGAGATCCAAGAGTTGTTGGGAAGAGGTGTTTCACTGTTCCCAAGCTTCCTGTCAGCAAGCGTGACTCTTCCTCTTAAGACACCGAGGATTAAGCCCAGGTCCTTTTGGCTATTATGTATTTATTTATAACAGGGTCACATTCTGTGGCCTATGCAGTCCTGGAACTAGCTCAAGCAGATCCTCAACTTGTGGGCAGTCGTGCCGCCTTGTGCAGAGATTACTGGTCCGAGCCATTATGCCTGGCTCCCCCTCTCTCCTCAGCATGTCATTTTGGCTTCTTTGGGGGGGGGGGAGTATTCTTAACATGAGTGCCTGTTCAAGTCCTTTTCTCTGCAAAGTCGTCCCTTTCCATCCGGTAAGTAGAAGGAAGGGAGAGGTAACGCCTGAGGCTTTTCCTTGGGGACTAGCTTCTAACGTGCATGTAGGTGTTCTCCCTGACGCTGTCCGTTCCTGCCTCGGGCCAGCTCCGGTTAGGCAGCCCCAGTGGGAGCAGGATTGGGCTGGTTTGTGTGAGCTAGAGGGCCGAATGCATGAGGTCATCTGAGCTCAAGGGCTGGGCGGGAGTGGGAGAGCGGAGAGGTCTGTTGAGAAGAGATGACTAAGCCAGGGGGCCTCAATATTTTGGCCCTGGGAGGGTCATGCCTTCCGCAGCCTCAGGGGCAGCTCAGGTGTCTCCGCTCAGGTGTCCTCATACGCCCTCACCTCTGAGGGTATTGGACAATGGGTCCTGATTAGATGACATCCCAGCTCTTCAATGGAGCCCTTGTGGCTGTCACCTGAACTCCAGTCACAAGAAGCAGTCGTCACAGAGACAGTGGGAGAGAGAATTCAAGCCGGGCTGATCAAAGGGATAAGAGGGTGCACAGGGGAGGAACCTGGGTGGCTCAGTTACGGGTCTCATCTCTGAGGGGCATCTGCAGGTTGCCTGAGCCCTCTAGCAGCTTGGAATTTTATGTAGGGGAGAACCTAGGGCTAGAGCAGTGGGAAACCGGAGAGGGAAAAATTAGGGGAGAGAGAAGTGGGGGGGGGTGTCAAGGCTGAGAAAGAAGGGATAGAGAGGGGCTCTTGCGAAGGCAGAGACGGGACAGGGCACCCCACCTCAGACCCCCTTCTTTATGATATCACATGGTGTATGCTCCACTGCTCTGAGCCTTCCCTGGTTCCAGAGAAGGCAGAGAGTGAGAGTGGAGAGGGGGCAGGAACAGCTTTTTTATTCTCACCGTAAAGGAGAGAGAGGGCTGCATCCCCTCCCTGCCCGCACCGAGAGTCTGGTGACCCTGGCCGGAGACACAGGATTCTGTGTAGCCGGGACGCTGGGCGGTCCTCATGCAGAACGGGCTCCCAGCTCTCTGACCTCTCCTCCTCTCACTAGTTTCCAAACTTCATCTTCCCTAGTTCCCGAACTGCGCTTTCCCTTGACCGAGTCCTCCCAGACCCCCGTGACACCACAGTATCCTTTTCAGGGCTCTTGGGGGTCCTTCTGAAGTTCCCTTTCCTCCAGTCTGGCTAAGCCAGACCTGTCCTAAGCAGGGTAGGATACTCACGGTTGGCCTCGGCCTGACGTTGGAGCAGGTTCTCGACAGAAGGGCACGCAGCAAATGTGGCCCCTGGACCGGTGTGGGGAGACCTGTCTTTAGTCGTCTTTCCCTGCCGACCCTCCTCCCCAACGGCTCCACCCCTTCACAAACGACACCCGAAGGACTAGGGGCCAGGAGTGGACAGAGGCGCCCTCTGTCTCCCAGGAGGGAATGGGCTGCCCGGTGTTTCTTTCCGCCCTTGCTGGCACCACCTCCCCAGCCTAGCGGGAAGGAGGTGGGAGGGAAGGAGGTCGTGGGAAGGGTGCTGCGGTGCTGGGTGCTGCGGTGCTGGGTGCTGCGGTGCTGGGTGCTGCGGTGCTGGGTGCTGCGGTGCGGGCTGAGCAGGGAAAGGGAAGGACTCTGCCCAGGAGTGCTTAGCCTGGGAGTCTCCGGCAGGGGCTTCTGTCTCGGAGCTCAGGGAAGAATTTCAATAGGGGTTCGTTCCACTATGGAGCCCTTAGTCTGGGGCTCTCCTTTGGATTTGAATCTCTAGTTTCTCAGAAGGGGCTTCCCAGTGCTGAATTCCCCAAGTTTATTTTGTTTGCTTTTGCTTTTAATTTTTTTTCAAACAGCAGTAGCAGCCCCTCTAACTCAGACTCCCAAGTAGCCTTCATAATTGGGAGGGATGGGACCCTCCGGTCGCTCCTGATCGGGTTGTGTCCCAAGTCGCGTGGCGCTGTGTTAGGATGGCTAGTGACAGCAGGGGCGGTCCCCTCTCCCGAATCAGCGGAGGCGGAAACTTGACACTTGGGATTGGGAGTGGCTCTCTCCTTGCCTGCTGCTTATAAACTCCAGCCTCAGGGCTCCAGATCGCTAAGCTGCATCCCGTCTTCTTTCCCCGGTGAGTTACTCTTCCTGACTCTGCAGAGAGCCTGGAGACCTTCCTTTCTTTATCAGATCCCGGGTCTCTGCTTCCAAGCGGGTTCAGGCCGAGATTCAGGAAGTGATTTTAGGAGAGCAGGCAACAGTCCTTGCAGGAGTATGTGGGTGGGTGGACACAGAAATGAGGGGGATGAGTAGGCTGTTTCTCCCCTTTCCTGGACCCCCGAGGGCTCTGGCGTCCAGGCCAAGCACTTTGTGGGTTGTGGATTTGAGGAGTTTGAAGAGTCTCTTTCTAGACCCTGTCAACCATGGACAGTAGCGGGGGAAGGTCGGTGGGTTCTTGCGCTGAGCACATTCGCAGCCCCTTAGACAGAGGGAGGGAGGGAGGGTCTGGGGCAGAGACGATGGGTCTGGCCCGATCGATCGAGCCAGCCCTGACCTCAGTTGGGCCTTTGCCAACCCTCCTCTCTTCTAGGGACAGTAGCCAGTATGTAGCCAGCGGGGAGGGTGGGGACTCCAGTCTCAATATAAATCAACATTGGAGACAAACAACCTCCTGACCCTCAGACTGGAGTGACAGAGAGAAAGGGCCATTGGAGCCGGGCGGTGGTGGCGCACGCCTTTAATCCCAGCACTTGGGAGGCAGAGGCAGGTGGATTTCTGAGTTCGAGGCCAGCCTGGTCTACAGAGTGAGTTCCAGGACAGCCAGGGCTACACAGAGAAACCCTGTCTCAGAGAGAGAGAGAGAGAGAGAGAGAGAGAGAGAGAGAGAGAGAGAGAGAGAGAGAGAGAAAGAAAGAGAGAGAAAGGGCCATTGGAACAGAGCCCCTACAAGGCATGTGAGAACATTCAGGGGACTCCAAGGAAAGACTCGCAGACAGAGTGGTTGCCACACGGAAGGATCAATACAGAAGCATCCCTAGGACACAGTCCAAAAGGACACTCAGATAAGAGTGACTTCTGATGTGAACCTAAACTGAAATACTGTTGTCTGTTCTGGACCCCTTTGTCTTTCCCACATTGACCCTTTCTTGGATCCCTGACTCTCCTGGTCTGTTTCTTCCCTGTCAGGTCAATCTGTGTGGACGTTGTCTCCTGCCTGGGCACACTAATGGCAGCAGAGCCCCTGACTGAACTGGAGGCGGCCATTGAGACCGTGGTCACTACTTTCTTCACCTTCGCAGGGCGGGAAGGACGCAAAGGCAGCCTGAGCCTCAATGAATTCAAGGAACTGGTCACCCAGCAGCTGCCCCATTTGCTCAAGGTTGGTAGAGTCTCGAGGTCCGAGGTTTTCTATGGATGCCAGGTGATGGCACTGAACAGGCAGCGTGACAGCAAACAATGGGAGTGACTGCATGTTTAGGTGGTTCTGTGAGGGAGGTGCCTCGGGTAGGGGTGTGTGTGTGTGTGTGTGTGTATGTGTGTGTGTGTATGGTGTGTGCGTGTGCACATGCGTGTGTGTCTACATGCGTGTGTGTCTACATGCGTGTGTGTCTGCATGCGTGTGTGTCTACATGCGTGTGTGCCTGTGTGTGTGTGGTGTGTATGTGTGTGTATGTGTGTGCACAGGCATGCGTGCAAGCATGCTGTGTTGATGCAGTTAGGAATAGGCTACTGTTGGGCTTCTGTTGAACGATACTGTTAAGTCCTGCCTATATCTTTCTGGCCTCATTTTCTTAACATATTACTGGACCCAGACATGAATTCTCGGAGATTTACAGACCGTAAAAACTAAAAGGAGGTTTAACTAAAATAAAACTACAAGCCAGGCCTGGTGGGGGCATGCCTGTACGCCGGTAATCCCAGCACTCAGGAAGTTGAGGCAGAAGGATCAGGATTCGAAGCCAGGTTAGGGAGACCCTTTCTCAACAAACGATACATGAGGTTACAGTGAGCTATACTCTCAGTGTACTTGGGCCTGTGAGGAACACCTGCGACTGCTTCCTACCCCCTGTGGAATCCCCTCAGTAAGGGAGTCATTCCTCAGAAGTGTGTGTGGAGGGGGTTAGCTCACTGACTCTGAGTCTGCATGCTTTTCTAGTCTGCTAACAGTTTATTTTACATCCTTTATGAAAATCCACAGGCATGTAAGAGTGTCTGACTGTGGCTGGGCGTGGTGGCACACACCTTTGGTCCTACCACCTGGGAGGCAGAGGCAGGCAGATCTGAATTTGAGGCCTGCCTGGTATACAAAGCAAGTTCCAGGACAGCGGGGCTACATGGAGAAACCCTGTCTTGAAAAACAGCAACAACAAAACAGTATGTGAATATGGACTTTTCTGAGACAGTCTCACATAGCTAAGGGCAGCCTCAAACTCCCGCTTCTCCCTCCTGCCTCTGTTCCAGAAGTGCTGAGACTACAGGTGTGTGCCCCCAGCCCTAACATGAATATGGATTAGCTTTTATTTTGTTTTTTGTTTGTTTTTTTCTTTTCTTTTTTTTCTTTTTTTCTTTTTTCTTTCCGAGACAGGGTTTCTCTGTGTGTAGCTCTGGCTGTCCTGGAACTCACTCTAGACCAGGCTGGCCTCGAACTCAGAAATCCACCTCCCTCTGTCTCCCAAGTGCTGGGATTAAAAGTGTACGCCACCACTGCTGGCTCAGTTTCAATCCCCAGCACCCACATGGCAGTTCACAACCACTCATAACTCCAGTTCCAGGATAGCCAAGACTACACAGGAAAACCCTCTCAAAAAAAAAAAAAATAAATAAAATAAAAAAATAAAAAAATTAAAATGATGTGTGGCCTTGAAGTCATTGTGGTCTCCTGCTTTGGCCTCCTCAGTGTTAGCCAGGATCCAGATGTGAGTGTGTTGGCCTCGCCAGGACCTTTAGTCTCTTGAACACTCTGGTTTTTTTGTCCTTTTTTTTTTTTTTTTTTTTTTTTTGTTTTTTGAGACAGGGTTTCTCTGTGTAGCCCTGGCTGTCCTGGAACTCACTCTGTAGACCAGACTGACCTCAAACTCAGAAATCTGCCTGCCTCTGCCTCCCAAGTGCTGGGATTGCAGGTGTGTGCCACCATGCCTGGCTCTCCTTTTTTTTTTTTTTTTTTTTTTTTTTTTATGTACATGAGTGCACTGTAGCTGTCTTCAGACACACCAGAAGGGGACATCAGATCCCATTACAGATGGTTGTGAGGCACTATGTGGTTGCTGGAAATTGAACTCAGGACGAGCAGCCAGTGCTCTTAACCACTGAGCCATCTCTCCAGCCCGACCAGACCACTCTGTTTTCATTTCCTTCCATCAATGTCGTTTCCTCAAGGATCTCCTTGTTCAGTTCATCTTCTAAGACACATCATTACAGCCATGCTTGCAAATCCCCCGATCCTGTCTTTATACTGCTGTCAGGCAGGACCCCCACCTGCCTAAGTTTCTGCCTACGCCTACCATCTGTGTCTGCCCTTGGAGAGCTGAATCTACCTAGAGGACCATACGCAGCTCGGTTGACTTGCTTCACTCTTAAATCTCTAACCACAAACTCCAAAGGAACCCTTGGCCGTGCTAAGCAGCTCTGTATTTCCCTGTGAATGGTTAGGTCGTAACTTTTCCTTCCGGATTCCAGGAGCTCTTTCCGCCTTCTCCCTGTCGCCCTAGAAACTGACTTGCTGAGAGTAAGCAATCGAGAAGGCTTCCAGTGCTTCCCCCATCACTCCCCGCCCCCCTCCCGTCCCCCGCCCCCTCCCCCCTCCCGACCACCCCCCCCCCCCGCCACCCTCCCCGCTTCTCCCCTCACCAGACCTCTCACCTTGGCAGCATCTGCCTTCCTTCCCGCCCTCACGTGATGTGTTCTGTGTTCGTGCTTCTAGGACCAGCGTTCCATCCCTCTCACCTACGTGGAATACGTAATCTCCCGCGGTGATTCCTGTCCTCGCCCCACCCGCCGTCGTGCCTTCCTCGTGATCATTTGTATTTGTTTACCCTGTGCTGGAATTCATAACAAAACCAGCTTAGAACTCAGTCTCTTGGCGCTCTCTTCACCTCCCAATTCAAAGTACTTCTCTTTCCCACCTCCCTCTCTCTCTCTTACAAGATTTATTTATTTGTCTTATGTATATGAGTACACTGTCTTATTTTTAAGCTTATTTTATTTATTTATGAGGGCTCTGCTGCATGACAGAAGAGCGCATCAGATTCTTTTATAGATGGTCGTGAGCCACCAGGTGGGTGTCGGGATTTGAACTCAGGACCCCTGGGAGAACAGTCAGTGCTTTTAACTGCTGAGCCATTTCTCCGGCCTCAGAATGCTTGTATCTTAAGAGCCGTCATCTTTGTTCTGCAGTAGGCTCACACACTCAAGCTTAGCATGTTCTTCTTGGTGGCTTTAATCAGTAGGTTTAGTTTGCCCACTGTAACCTGTCATAGGGCACACAGAGATCCTTGTTCTTCTTGTACTGTGTCTCTTTTTTTGTTTGTTTGTTTGTTTTTTTTTGAGACAGGGTTTCTCTGTATAGTCCTGGCTATCCTGGAACTCACTTTGTAGACCAGGCTGGCCTCGAACTCAGAAATCAGCCTGCCTCTGCCTCTCAAGTGCTGGGATTAAAGGCATACGCCACCACTGCCCAGCCTTGTGCTGTGTCTCTCTCTCTTTTTTTTTTTTTTTTTTTTTGGTTTTTCGAGACAGGGTTTCTCTATGTAGTCCTGGCTGTCCTGGAACTCACTCTGTAGACCAGGCTGGCCTCGAACTCAGAAATCTGCCTGCCTCTGCCTCCCAAGCGCTGGGATTACAGGCGTGCGCCACCACGCCCGGCTGTGCTGTGTCTCTTAAGGGGCCCATGCTTGCTACACTCCTTGCAGAAGGTCAGGCAGGTCTTAGGAAGTTCAAGATGTTCCTGGGAGTGCTATCAAGCACAGAGAGCTTTTGCTTATTTATTTATTTTTAATATTTATTATTTTTATTTGATGTGTATGGGTGTTTTACCTGCATGTATATCTGTGTACCGTGTGTGTGTGTGTGTGTGTGTGTGTGTGTGTGTGTTTGTGCGTGCGTGTGCGCGTGTGCGTGAGCTGGTGGGGCTGGAAAAAGGAATCAGATCCCCTGGAATGAGAGTTACAGATTGTTGTTAGCAGCCATGTGGTGGCTGGGATTGAACCCAGGTCCTCTAGAAGAGTGGCTAGCCATCTTAACTGCTAGGGGCTAGGGCTACATGAAGAGACCCTATTTTAGAGAGAGAGAGAAGAGAAGAGAAGAGAAGAGAAGAGAAGAGAAAAAGAAAGAAAAAGAAAGAAAAAGAAAAAGAAAGAAAAAGAAAAGGAAAAAGAAAAAGAAAAGATATAGGTGTGGCAGTGTTTACCTGTAATCCTAACACCTGGGAAGAAAAGGCAGGAGGATCTCAAGTTTAAGGCCATTTGTATTCACTTAATTATTTTTCAGAATTTTACTGGTAAGTCTCATATGTTTATTTTTCAAGAAGAACTATTTATTTATTTATTTATTTATTTATTTATTTGATTTTTAGCTATTTTAAGAAAGAGTATCATTATGTAGCTTTGGCTGATCTAGAACTCACTATGCCAAGCTGGCCTTGAACTTACAGTGGTACTTTATTCCTGGACTCCCACCTGTTAGAGATTACAGGCATTTGACACTACACCAGGCTCATAGCATTTTATTATGTTAAAAAGAGTCCAATAGCCGGGCGGCGGTGGGGGCACACGCCTTTAATCCTAGCACTTGGGAGGCAGAGGCAGGCGGATTTCTGAGTTTGAGGCCAGCCTGGTCTACAGAGTGAGTTCCAGGACAGCCAGGACTATACAGAGAAACCCTGTCTCGAGAAAAAAAAAAAAAAGAGTCCAATAAATATTTGAATTAGAATTAGGATCACATCAATTATGTTTAATGCTTCCCCCCCCCCCCAGACAGGGTTTCTCTGTGTAGTCCTGGCTGTCCTGGAACTCACTCTGTAGACCAGGCTGGCCTCGAACTCAGAAATCCGCCTGCCTCTGCCTCCCTAGTGCTGGGATTACAGGTGTGCGCCACCACGCCCGGCAATTATGTTTAAGGGAAACTGCCTTCTTTACACTATTGAGTTCCTCCATGGTGTTTACTTTAAGTAGACAGTGTCAGAGCTGGACTGAGGTCCAGAACACCTGGCTAGCGTCTGCCAGAGAGTTGCTTGGTATGAATACCTACATCAGGAGTGTTTTGTGTTGAAGCTGGGCTTGGTGGTACACACATGCAGTCCAGCATTTGAGAGGTGACGGTAGGGAGGATCAGACTTGGAGGGCCTCCTTAGCTATCCAGTGGGTTTAAGACCAGCTTAGGCTACGTGAGACCCTGCCTCAGGAAACAACCAGCCCAAAGTGTTCTGTGTTGACAGCAGGTATGGTAGCACATGACTGTCATTCTCCATCATTGCAAAAGCAGCTTTCAAAGGGAATAAGAAAGAGTCTATTCTGGGCCAATTATGAGTAACCATGGCTGGAAATAGAAATCCAGCCTGGAATAACATGTTAGAAGGAGGAAGCAATTACACAAAAATGTCTTTCTTTCCCTTCTTCCTCTTCCTCTTATTCTTCTCTTACACATCGTAGGCAGGCATTGAATTTGCTTTGTGTCGGAGATCAGTCTTGAACCTCCAATCTTGTGGATCCCCCCCCCCCCCCGCCCCAGGGCTGGGATTGTGGATCCCCGCCATCATGCCTAGTTTAGGGTGCTGGAATCCTAGCCCAGGGCGTTGCGCAGGCCAGGTGAACTCTGCCAACTGAGCTGTCTTTCCGGCCCCAGGAAGGTTGTTTTGTTAGCATTTCTCTGTGTAATAGTCCTGGATGTCTTGGACTCACTTTGTAGACCAGGCTGGCCTCGAACTCACAGAGATACACCTGCCTCTGTTCCCCAGTGCTGGGATTAAAGGCGTGCACCACCTTTGATTATATGGGTGAGGGCCTCAGGTTTGTAAGTGTCACGGCTAAGCCAAGTCCGGAAGTCTGTCCTGTAGATGCTGATAACTCTCTTAGCTTTAGGTTGGTGCAAGCCAGCAGTTAATTAATGCTTCCCAGAGGTTTTACCTGGTATCAAGTTAGATATAGGAAGTGAGTGATAAATGCCTAAAAGAGTGAGGGGCTAAAAGTAGCTCAGGACACGTTTGCTCATATCTGTTGTCACAGTCACGGCATTCTAACCAGTCCGCCCCACAGAGACTTGAACAGATCCTGATTCTATGGCATATTTAGACTCTATAGATTCTTTAGATTCTATAGATTTTTAACAGAAGTTTGACCTTTTTCCCTGGGAACTTCACTTGGGAGGAGGAGGAGAAGAAGGATGAGGAGGAGGAAGAGAAAGAGGAGGAGGAGGGGAAGGATGAGGAGGAGGAGAAAGAGAAGCAGGAGGCGGAGGAAGCAGGGGGATCTAGAATTCAAGGCTAGCTTGGCCATATAGTCTTTGTCTCGAAACAAAATAACAGGCAGAACCCAAAGTAATTTTCTGTGCTTGATGTGAAGAGAGAGAAATTTGTTTTTTATTTTCCAATCAATTCCTTAGTTCAGTTTTCTTAGAGGAGACCTAATTGTGACATCTGTGTGTAAATGCTGTTTCTTTTTCTTTTCCTTTCCTTTTTTCTTCCTTCCTTCTTTTTTTCTATTTTAAGTAGTATTTTTCTTTCTAACTGGTTATTATTCTTTTTGTTTGTTTGCTTGTTTTGTTTTGTTTTTCGAGACAGGGTTTCTCTGTGTAGCCCTGGCTGTCCTGGAACTCACTCTGTAGACCAGGCTGGCCTCGAACTCAGAAATCTGCCTGCCTCTGCCTCCCAAGTGCTGGGATTACAGGCGTGCACCACCACGCCCGGCTTATTATTCTTATATTAAAAGCTATTAATTTCTTTTGAGACATGGTCTGGATTCTCAGCCTTAGTCTCTCCGGTTGCTAAGATTACTGTCCTGCCCCACCAGGCCAGGCTCATTTCTAATTTTTTTTTTTTGAGGGGTGAAGGGTGCAGGCAAGGAAGAAAGATACAGAGCAGTAGATAGGAACAGAATCACTGATTTAGAAAACCTGGGTTCAAGCTGGAGAGATGGCTTAATGGTTAAGAGCACTGGCTGCCCTTCCAGAGGGCCAGGATTTAGTTCCATTGCTCCATGATGGCTCATCTCTGTCTACACTCCAGTTTGAGGGGATCCACACCCTCTTTTAGCCTCGACAGGCACCAGGCACAAACATGGTGCAAAATACAGACACAAATAAAATAAAATAAAGTGTGTGTGTGTGTGTGTGTGTGTGTATGTGTATGTGTATGTGTATGTGAGTGAGAGACAGAGACAGAGAGAGAGAGAGAGAGAGAGAGAGAGAGAGAGAGAGAGAGAGAGAGCGCTGGACACAAGTACAGGTTCTGGCTGTTCACCTGTGCCTGGCGCCAGCACCTGCAGTATCTGATTTTTCTGAGGTTTAAGTTTCTCATCTGCTAGGCAGTTGCCACACCTTTCTTGTTCGATTAGTGGTGTGTTTTTTTTATTTATTTTTAAAGATTTATTTATTATATGTAAGTATACTGTAGCTCTCTTCATACACACCCAGAAGAGGGCATCAGATCCCATTACGGATAGTTGTGAGCCACCATGTGGTTGCTGGGAATTGAACTAAGGACCTTCAGAAGAGCAGTCAGTGCTCTTAACTGCTGAGCCACCTCTCCAGCCTTAGTGGTGTATTTATTTAACCCAAACTTATTGAAGACCCACTCTGTCTTTCCCTGTCTTGATGAATAAACTTCAGCTGTGTACTTGACACTGAACGTGTGGCCTTAGATAAGATAGACAAGTTCCCTGGGCCTTGGAGGCTGTCGTCCTAGTAGATCGTGCAGATCAAATGAAATCAATGATGTCGTGTCACCGTGCCCGGGACCACGGCCCTCAGGCTGCTTGCCGCCCTTCCCTTCTGCTGGAAGCGGGAGTGCGGGACAGTGAGCGAGCTTATGGTGCTGTGAACAGACTGCTAGGAAGCTGCTTCGTGTCATTGGCAGATCTTTGCCTTTGTCCAAAGGTTGACTCAAAGGTTGACCACGGGGGGCTGGAGAGATGGCTCAGTGAGTATGCACACTGCTCTGGCAAAGGACCCAGGTTCGGTTCCAAGCACCCATGTGTCAACTTACAACATCTGTAATTCCTGTTCAGATATTCTCTTCTGACCTCTGTGGGCACCAGGCATGTATATGGTACCATATGGCAACATACCACATGTTGGTAAAATGCCCATAGGTATACAATAAAATGAATAAATCTAAAAACTTACATAACCCCCCTCCACCCAAGAAAAATCTCCCAGTAATGAGAATCAAGCTGTATCTGAGGCACCCTTCAGCCTGACATCCACTAGTTGTTCAACAGTGACATTTATGTTGTAATGGTTTGTCTGCATCACGAAGGCAGGCTTGCAGAATCCATTGGTTTCATAGCCATGACACTCTTTGTCAAGAGCACCCTAGAAAACCAGATAACCTGGTATTTTTGTTTTGTTTTGTTTTGTTTTTCGAGACAGGGTTTCTCCGTGTAGTCCTGGCTGTCCTGGAACTCACTCTGTAGACCAGGCTGGCCTCGAACTCAGAAATCCGCCTGCCTCTGCCTCCCAAGTGCTGGGATTACAGGTGTGCGCCACCACTGCCCGGCGACCTGGTATTTTTTTGCTATTCCCCTGACCTACTGGGTGGTGACTACATTGAGACTTTAGGCCTATGCAAATGAGCAGCGGTGGCGGTACGGCTTTGTGAAGGGGGAAGGTAGTTTGCCATCAACCATAGTGTCCGTTCACGTCCCTTGGATCCGGGACCTCCAGATAGTGCCGTCCTGGGATCATATCCTTCAGACAGAGGAGGAGGCGCTGTCTGGGGGGAGGCGCCCATGTTCCCCTCTCTCCCCGCCTGGAGTACCCTTGTCTCTAACCTTCCCCTTTTACATCTTCTTAGGACGTGGGCTCTCTAGATGAGAAGATGAAGAGCTTGGATGTGAACCAGGACTCAGAGCTGAAGTTCAATGAGTACTGGAGACTGATTGGGGAACTGGCAAAGGAAATCCGGAAGGAGAAGGCCCTGGAGATCCGGAAGAAGTAAAGCCCGCCGTCAGGCCGGGGGCCGGCAGGGCCTGCTGGACAGGGCCAGGCTGCACTCTACTCCCCCAAATAAAGCCTCCTCCTTTAAACACGGTGCTTGTTTTTATATACCACCCTGCTTTCTTTTCTTGAGACTGGGAGACGGGAAAGCTCTGTCTTTACCTGAGATGAAAACATGAAAATTATGGGTGCTTTGAAGACAAGGAATGTGGTTCATCTTCAGATACCCTACTTACATACAGCATCTAGAACTGTGTGATTTATTTTGTTTTATTTTTATTTTTGTCCCTCTGCTGTTGAGGACAGAACTCAGGTCCTTGAGTATGTGTGACATAGCAACAGATCTTACACTAAGTAGGTGCTCAATAAATACACAGTTGATGAGCGGGGGTGGGGTGGGGTGGGGGAAGTACAGAGATTTGAGGCAGTCAAGGCAGCTTTTGGGACTCACCTCCATGACTCCGGTTCCTTGTTTCCCCCATATAACTTGTAGAGTTTGTCCTTTGGCTGGGAATGGTAATAATGAATATCGCTAAACATTTAACCTGTATTACCCTAGTTAACTGTCACAGCTGTTAAGGCTAATTCAATTAATTTTTTCAGTGTTGAGGATTAGACTAAGATCTCTCACATGTTAGGCCGTTGGGAGGAGCCACACTCCCCAGCCCTCTCTTAGCTTTCTTTTTTCTTTTCTCTCTCCCCCCCCCCAGGGTTTCTCTGTATAGCCCTGGCTGTCCTGTAACTCACTTTGTAGACCAGGCTGGCCTCGAACTCAGAAATCCACCTGCCTCTGCCTCTCAGAGTGCTGGGATTACAGGCGTGCGCCACCACCGCTCAGCAGCTTTCTTTTTATGTTGTTATTTATTTATTTATTTATGTATTTATTTATTTATTTATTTATGACTTGCTGCCGTCAGCAGCCCTCTGTATGCCGGGATTACAGGTGCATTATACCTTCTGGCTCTGAGGAAACATTTTTAGGGGGGTTAGGTTACAAGGACAAGAATGGCCTGGAGTATTGCTCAAATCTGACAGGGAGAGGGAGCTCTGGTAGTGTGGAACCCTTAGGACAGAGTTGTCCCTACCCAGCATTCCTTGACCTGAGGGGCAAGTGTTT
Organism: Apodemus agrarius; assembly: GCA_964023405.1. NCBI lineage: Eukaryota > Metazoa > Chordata > Mammalia > Rodentia > Muridae > Apodemus > Apodemus agrarius. The sequence continues at coordinate 77,706,565 of OZ030007.1, read as the reverse complement.
TTGTATAACTCACCACTAGAGAGAGTAGGGGTGTGGCAGTGGTGTAAGCCCTGGGTTGTCACTGCTGTGCCTGTGGATGTCCACTTGGGGCAGCTAGTCAGCCAGAGAGAAACTAGCAGAGACAAATTCCCCACCAAGAGGCAGGAAAGAGGCCCCAGAGGGACCTCAGAGGGGTCTGGGCTCTCTGAGGGGATGTCAGCAGAGACATTTGAGAGGTTTTCTGATTTCTGGGCCCCTCAGACAGCGAGACCCTTGTAGGGTCTGTAGACTGAGGCCTTTTAGAGGTCTCCAAATGAGACATGTTTGAGACCAGAAACACAGGGGCCCTCCAGCATGTGACACAGGAAGACTGTCTGACGTATGCTCTGATTTCGGAGTAAGGAAGGGGATTTTGACGCTAGGCCCGTGCACCCCTTCCACCGACTCCTCTGCCCTTCCACCGGTCTCCGCTTCCCCATGGCTTTAGGTCCTAGGTCCTGGGCAGGTCAGAAGGCTAGTTGGGTTGGTTGGTCACAGTCCCAGGAGGTACAGTTCAGGCTCCCCCTGGCGTGCCTGGGTAGTAGCTTGGAGGGCTGGTATTGAGATGCTGGTTCAGGGAGAGGGTAGGACTTTGAAGGAGGGAGGAGGTAGCAGTGTAACCAGTTTGGAGAGGTTGTCCCTGCCAGGTAACTCCTTTGAGCCTTGCACATGTGTACCCTGGGCTGCTGCAGGGTGCTGGCAGGACTTCAGGTGAAGACTCAGTGTGGTTCCCAGTACCAGGGCACGCTTCTCTGGCCTCTCTTTTAGCCTTTCCTCTCTAGGCTGTCAGGCCTGAGAGGCTTGGCTCTAGATTTTGGCAGGCTAGAGTGTTCCTAGCCAAATTTGCTCTAGTTGGGAGGGAGAGGAGACGAGAAATGTCAAAGCCCAGTGATCCGTGGGCCTCTTTCAAGCTCCTCCTTCCAGAAACTTACCTTGATCAGCCCTTGCTTTTTTTTTTGGTAGACTCCCTCTGCTCCCCTGCCTCGTAGCTGCTTCAGACCCCTCAGCACCCCCTAGCTTCCCTTTCTCCTCTCCCCATGACCCTGTAAGGCATTCTTGTGCCAGGGGCATCCCATACCCAGCCCTCCACGGCTTCCTCCTCATGATAGGGGTGGGAACTGACTCTGACTGTAGAGGGTGGGGCTCATAAAGCTGGCTCGCAGCCCAGGAGGCTGCAATGGCTGGGGTGGCTGAGGGATAAGGCCCTGGCCCTGCCCCCTGGTCTCCCCGCCCTTCCCCCAGGTATAAGAGCTGAGCTCAGGCGAGCTGGCTCCTCCATCCTGTCTCCCAGCTGCCAGCAGGTAAGAAAGCTCCGCTCCTTCCACCGGACGGGCTGTCCTTCAGGGAGCACCCCGTGCCTCTCTTGCCCAAGTCCTCACAGGGGTGGCTGGAGGAGGTGGGAAGGAATGCAGCTGAGGGGGATTCCCTCTGAGTGAGTCGGCTTGGGGGCTGTGGCCTTAGCTCCTGGGGTTTGGGCAGGGACTGGATCAATGTGGAGTACACGCCAATACCTTAGGTGAAGGCATATGTTGGGTGGAGCCAAATGTGGTCATGAGAAAGAAGAGTGAGCTTTCTTCTCATCTTGGGCCTCCCCCTCCTCCAGGTAGATCATGATCCATCAGTTCCTGTGTGGCAGGCTATAGGACAGACGACAAACCTCAACTCACAGAAGGACCAGTGTACCAGGAACCATGGGACAGTGTCGGTCAGCCAATGCTGAGGTAGGCCCATTCATCTGGCCTGTCTTTCTGTTCTTACATTCTCCTCTTCTGTTATGAGGGTTTGCCCTCCCCCCCACCGAATTCTGCTCTTTTTCTAGGCCTTGTCCTGTAGACATTGCCAGCAAGCACCAAATCCCCTCCCTCGTGCCCACACAGGGTGATGCAAATGAATTTCTTCTGGAAATAGGATGTCTGGGCACATGCTAGGGCCTGCCCTGCCTGAGATCGGGGGCGGAGGGCTTGCCTAATCAGTGGCTTAGGGCAGAGGCCACTGTGCCCTAGACGCTGTGCTAGAGGAGAGGGAGTGGGTAGGATTCCGGCCTCTAGAGTGTCTTCTACCCTGTTGATTCTCTGGACTCCTGAGAAGGGTTTCATAGCGTGGGTGGGCCCTCCTGATGTGGGTTGTATCTCCTATCTTCAGGATGCCCAAGAATTCAGTGATGTAGAGAGGGCCATTGAGACCCTCATCAAGAACTTCCATAACTACTCTGTGGAGGGTAAAAAGGAAACACTGACCCCTGCTGAACTTCGAGACTTGGTGACCCAGCAGCTGCCACACCTCATGCCGGTACTGGGGGAGTGGTCCCTTTCCATCCATACCCCTAACTTCCCAAGCTAGTGCTCCAGGACCCCACCCACACTGGCATTGGAACCTCCTACCTTTCCCCCTTGCGGACACCTGGTAGCCTCCTGTCCTACTACTTGCCCCAGGCTAGGGTGGGACAGGAAGATCTGGAAGTGCTGCCTTGTTGAGTTTTGATGTCTTTCCTGTCCTCAGAGCAACTGTGGGCTAGAAGAGAAAATTGCCAACTTGGGCAACTGTAATGACTCGAAACTGGAGTTTGGAAGCTTCTGGGAGTTGATTGGAGAAGCAGCGAAGAGTGTGAAGATGGAGAGGCCTGTTGCTCGGAGCTGAGGACTTCTACCTGGAACTTGTTGGGGGTGTTGGGGGTAGGGGATTTTAGAGGCCCTGGAAATAAAACTCTCAACCCCCACACCCCCTTCCCCAAGCATGCGCCTTTCCTCATCTCTGCAATGTTCAGGCTCAGGACAGGCTTCCCTGGGGGCTCTGTGGAGCTCCTGGGCCCAGAAGTCCTCATCTCAGGGGAGCTCAGGGGGTGGGTTGGGGCTGGAGAGGATATGCAGGGTCCTGGAAGGGTAAGGGCCAAGCGATTTGCTAGTAGGGGAAGGGCAGAAAGGTACTGGGCTACGGGAAGTGATCTAAAGAGAGGGGCTGGGAATCTGGCTGCATATTTGGTCTTGAAAAGGGTGTCTGAGAACCTACCCCCTTCTGCTCTTGTCCAGCCTAAACTGTAGTTGTCTGCCCTGTGCTGTCCTTGATGCTTCCAGCTCGGCCCCACCCTCCTTCCAGTGTCTGTTCCTGAGCAGGGGCAGGGCAAATGGGAGCAGAGCTGCAAAAGAGGCTGAGGAGAGCACGACTTCACGACTTTGGGTGAGAGGGCCAGCTAGATGCTTGGGCATTTATGGATGGCAGTTATTTTATATTATTTGATTAATAAAAATATTGGAAAATGTAAAAAGCATTGTCTTGATTCTTCATCCCTCTCCTCCGCCCAGTATTCGGAGTCCAGAGATGTGGGGTTCTTTGGGACAATGGCAGAGTCGTTGATAGGTGGGAGAGATGAGGATGGAGTGGTTGGCAGTAGAAGAGACGAGGTACTCACGTCTCTCCATGGACACGGACTGAGGCACGTCTCCTCGTTGCCTTTCCAGGGCTGGTCCTCGGATAGGAGATAAAACACATGTTTGCATACCTGGGGAAAGGAATGAACCATGTGTCCTGGGGCAGAGCTGACTAATGTGAAGGGAAATAGGTACTTAGAAACAGGTTGAGTGGCTGGAGTTTGGATCCCAACTCTGTCACTTAAAGCTTTGAACTCTGGGCACTCCCTGATAGTGCGCCTCCTCATGAGGATGGCGAATAGTCCTCTTCTGGGAGAAGGAGGTGACCCATTCACCAGAAAGCCTGTCACAGTGAGTGCCTAGTAGGTGGAGGCTAAAAGAAAGCGAGGACATGACTGATCCTAGGTATGGTTGAGGAGAAGGTTTTGCAGTAGATATGAGGGAGAGAATAGCCAGAGGCATCTGGAAGAATCCAGACTGAACATGGCCAGCAGAATAGAATAGAATGGGAGGAAAGAGAGGGAACGAGAGCAAGAATGAGAGAGGGGCAAGAGAGAGACCAAGAGGAGCCAAGAGTGTGTGGCCAAAATGGCCCAGTTATATGGGAATCCCAAGTTGGGGAACAGAAGTGAAGCCCACGGCTGGAGAGGTGTCAGGTAGGTAGTGAGGGTGAGAGGTGCTGAAAGGAACCGGGGCTCTAACAGCTGATGCTGAGAGAGCCCGGCTTGGGCAGGCTGGGGAGGCACCCCAGCTATTGTCCAAGTGTTTTCCTTGACATTCCAGCCTTTCTGTTGATGATAAGGGGCAACATAATCTCTTCTGCAACTGCTCCTTTCTTAGCTGAAATTGGGGCATTATTGTCACAGGCCCAAGAAGGCTAGAATGTTGGTCAAAGACTGGGAAGGGAGAAGCGTGCAGGCTGGGGGGCATCTGTTTCCCTCGCTGCCATGGTTTGAGGGAACCACCTGGGCCTAGTGAAGTGCAGGCCTCTTTGGAGAAGTCTAGGATGCAGGTCGTAAGGAACATCTGGAGCGGCACGTGGCGGCCGATTTGGAGCAGGAATATCTGGAGCAGCACGTGGCGGGCGATTTGGAGCAGTTTGCATTCTTCAGCTGCCTGGAAATTTGCTGGTACAGATATAGATAATAGAGACAGAAGGTGCAGCTAAGAGGCTTAGGAGAAAATGTGTATCTTGACTGTACATTTGAAACTTCTGAGCTCATGGTCCTGGTAGTTGTAGGTGTATGTGTGTGTGTGTGTGTGTGTGTGTGTGTGTGTGTGTGTGTGTGTGCTGGGGAACAGAGGGTGACAAGGGGCGAGGGAGAGAGATCACATCTTCAGGAAAAGGCAGGCAGGGAAATTCAGGCTGTGAGTTAACAGGAGTACTTATCTGGAGTCCATTTGACCTGTGAGAGGTGCATCCAAGTCTTATGACTCCCTGAAGCTTACAAGAATTAATTCTTTAAGTTTACAAAATAGGAGCTCACTCTGTAGAGCAGGTTGGCTGGATCTCCGGATCTCATAAGAGATCTACCTGCTTCTGCCTCCCTAGTGCTGGGATTAAAAGCATGTGCTGCGCCAGGCGTGGTGGAGCACACCTATAATCCCAGCACTTGGGAGGCAGAGGCAGGTGGATTTCTGAGTTCAAGGCCAGCCTGGTCTACAGAGTGAGTTCCAGGACAGCCAGGGCTATACAGAGAAACCCTGTCTCGGGGAAACAACAACAACAACAACAAAAACAAACAAACAAACAAAAACACTACAAAAAGGGAGCTAGAGAGATGGCTCAGCAGTTAAGAGCACTGACTGCTCTTCCAGAGGTCCTGAGTTCAATTCCCAACAACCACATGGTAGCTCACAACCATCTGTACAATTACAGTATGCTCATATACATAAAATAAATAAATATATCTTTAAAAATAAAAAACAAACAGACAAAAACTACAAAAAGACAACTCAGAAGAAGAAAACCTAATAACTTAGCCATAATATGCCCTTGGGTTAGAAATAAGAATGAGCCGGGCAGTAGTGGCGCACGCCTGTAATCCCAGCACTCTGGGAGGCAGAGGCAGGCGGATTTCTGAGTTCGAGGCCAGCCTGGTCTACAGAGTGAGTTCCAGGACAGCCAGAGCTACACAGAGAAACCCTGTCTCAAAAAAAAAAAAAAAAAAAAAAAAAGAACAAAAGCATGTGCTGCTATCACCTGGGTTGAATTCTTAATTAAATTCTTAATATAACACTGGCACAGAGAGAAAAAGAAGTATGAAACATTTCTTATTTTTCACATACCTTACATCACTTTCTTAGACCTTTACAAAATTGCATTTAGATACCTTAAAACACCTCAGACCTCACAACTCAAGTTTTCACATCCTCAGACCTTTACAGCTTGCATTTATATACCTTACGTTTCTTTCTGAGACCCTTACATCCACTTCGAACCTTTTCCTTCCATCCAGTCATTTTGCCATGAGACACAGGTGGTTGGTTATAGAGAGCAGTCATTGCAAAACAGGTTCCTCTAAATAAAGGAATAGTAAAAAGTTGTGTTGAAACCTGTTTTGTGAGTTTATCCTTTTCAGTGTGAAGTCAGCCAACAAGGTATCTGTGTCTGTGTGTGTCTGCCTTTCTCAGAAGACCTAGTATCTCTAGAAATAATGGAGGCCTGATTTTACATATCCTATGAAATGGACGGACCAAGCAGCTGCAGCTGGCCGCAGGGAAGGAGCTGGTTTGCTTGCTGCTGTTAACATAAAGCTATAATTAGTCATCAGCACCCTCAGAGATTTGAGAGGGATTAATTATAGCAGGAGTATAATCCAAATGGCCTATGCATCCATTACAATGACAGAGACTTACTGACTACCTAGGTGGTTACCCTGGGCTCCCTCTGGTGGTCTCAATGGCGGACTGGGGGGTGAAAAGGTTGGTCTTTGGCTGTCACACAGGACATTAAGTCTTCAGTGGCCACACAGGACAGCACTGGCCTTCAGCTGCCAGACTCAGAAGGTCTGAGAGATTTTTCCATGGCGGGGGGTGGGGAGGGTGGGACTTGAGGAAACTGACATACACTGACGAGGCAGAGGAGGACAGTCAACCCGGCAGCGTCCACAGTTTGGGCAGACCTGTGGTGGCAGTTCTTTCCCCAGTGGTTAGCATTACCACAATCCAGGTTGTCGTCTGTGCCTTCTTCGGAGACCTTAGGTCTCCTCTAGGAGCTTGCAGTTATGACTGTGATGGGAAGCCTTTTCCATTAAACATTTTAGATGCTATCTTCTTCAGATCTCTGAGTTTGAGGACCATCATCTATTAAGTATGCCTTATTTAAACAAACTTTACTTGTTTTTTAGTTACTTGCTTTAGGCTTAACCTAAAAAGAATGAATACAGGAGGCTAAATAAAGCTTGTCCCTGTAAATAAATTACATCTGTACTTAGCATGACTATGCACAGAGCTCTGAGCACATTAAAGAATTTGGCCATTATATAAGGTGGCTGACCATTAACTTGCATATCTTAATTATCTTTAACAATTTACAAGTTAGTACCTTTTGAAAAACATTTATTTTAATTTTATGAACAACAGTGTTTTGCCTGCATGCGTGTCTGTGTGAGGGTAGGTGGAAACTGCCATGGGGGTGATGGGAACTGAACCTGGGTAGAACAGCCAGTGCGATTAACCACTGAGCCATCTTCCCAGTCCCAGTTAGTACCTTTTATAAGATTAGGATTTTCACAAATGTATCCCTGTCAAGTTTAAGCCTTAAAACTTAGAGTTGAAGATTTAATTGAATATCTTCTAGCAGCAACATAAAACTTTAAACCCTAAGTAAAGTCCACAGAGAGACTGGGAACTTTACAAAACCCTAAATACACTCCACAGAGAGATTGGGACCCTTATTTTCTTGATCTTTTTTTATAGTGAATGATTACAGAATATCAAGAATTCTTGTAAGACTTAGTTTATCCAAGTAGCTAAAGCTTAGCAAAGACAAAGAAGCTAGACAACTGTCTTCAAGTCAGCGACTGTTAACCTGAGAAGACCTTAGGAATTTATAAACCTTATTTATCAAATATATACATTATTTATCAAACACATTGTTTCTTATTTAAATGTTCTAGAAGCCTGGTGTTAAACAGTTAGCGAAGACATGAGTGGCTAGACATACATTTCTAAGATAGTTTCTATTAACCTGAGTAGACTTTTATAACCTTAGGAACTTATCATCATACAAAAGTCCATTTTAATCCAAAATGTTTTGGAGACCAGTTGTTGCTTTCTTAGTTTAAACAGGAGGTAACAATGATAAGCAAAGTTCTCAGTAGGTCTAAAAAGTTTTATGATAGTTGTCTTAGTTGATGGATTCCATGTGGTCATCTTATTCAAGATGGTGGCGAAAGTACATTGCATATTCTCTCTTTTAACCTTAGTAAAGATGGCTTTCAGCCACAGGGTTGTTTGCATCTTGATGAGGTCATCAGCCAAGATGGAAGTGAGCTACATGGTCGCTATTTAAAAACATTTATTTTTCTAGTAGATTTAAAAAAAAAAAAAAACAAAAAAACCAAGAGTTGAATCCAAGTTACATATACAGAATATTCTAAATGAGAACTGAATCATATATGTCTTCGGTAGGGTTTCACTGCTGTGAACACACCATGACCATGGCAGCTCTTATAAAGAACAGATTTAATCGGGGCCGGTTTACAGGTTCAGAGGTTCAGTCCATTATCATGGTGGGAAGCATGGCAGCATCGAGGTAGCCGTGGGGCTGGAGGAGCTGAGAGTTCTACATTTGTCCTGAAGACAGCTAGAAGACAGGCTTCCAGGCAGCTAGGACCAGGGCCTTAGAGCCCACACCTACAGTGACACACTTCTTTCAACAAGGCCACACCTACTCCAAAAGCCTACACCTCCAAATAGTGTCGCTCCCTGGGCCAAGCATATTCAAACCACACGCACACACACATGCACACATGCTCGCGCGCGCGTGCGTGTGTGTGTGTGTGTGTGTGTGTGTGTGTGTGTATGATTACCTATATATAGATTAACTATAAACCTTTTGTTATTAGTTTTAAGTTAAATTTTTACAGATTTAAAAAACTTTATTGATTCTTTGTGAATTTCACATCATTTACTCCAATCCCACTCATCTCCTCATTCCTTTTTATCCACCTTTCACCCTTGTAACACCCCCCCCCCAACAACAAAACAAAACACAATGAAAACCCATCTTGTTATGGAGGCTGTAGTGTGTCACAGTGTGTCACACAGTGTGTCACACAGTATACAGCCTTTGGTCATTGTTACAGATTTTTTTTACCATAATCAATGAACTTACAAAAGTCTGACATAGTTTATAGCATAATCTCAAGAGATTTCTTTTTAAGAGCAGAGAGTAAAGAAATAGTAGAGATAAAAGTTGTTTTTTTTTTTTTTAATGGAAAGTAGAAACACCTTAGAGATCAGAGACTTTTGGATGTATAGAGCAGAGAACATTTAGATATAAGAGATCTGGGATTGTTTGTGCTGTGGTGGATGTTGTAACCATATGAGAGAATTAGGAAACTGAGGGTGTCAGCTTTCGTCCGTTGACTGAACTGTACTGAGGCCAAGCTGATTCCAGTAAGAAAGGAGGTTTTAATAAAATCTCGGAGTTAAAGGAAGAAGACATATAGGATCATATAAGACCCGAGAGGCAGTGAGAAAGCCAGAGACCCAGAAGGATGGAAGGAAGCCGTGGGATTTCCAGGAAGGAGGTGAGAGACAGAAGGGACAAAGATCACAAATAGGAACTCTGCCTACGGGAGGATTCCAGCATCACAGAGGGTCAGGAAGACATCCGGACAGTGTGGGAACACAGTGCCTGGAGGGGTGATGAGGAAGCTCCCGGAAGGAGCTGAGGACCAACGGAACAGAAGTTACCTTCTCTGACATGGTGTCAAGAATAACGCGCCGTGAACCGAGAGCCTTGTCAGAGAGAAATGTCTCAAATCACAGAGGAGGGGCAGCCCTAGCAGGGCGAGAGGAACTTTCTGGCATACTGGTCTGGCTTTTGTAGTAAGAGCAGGCGAAGCAGGCAGCTCCAGGGTGACTCTTGCTAAGTAGAGGAGGAGAGATGAATGGTTAGAGCAGGTAGAGAACACAGCTGAAGAGGTGGACTAGGAGAGGCTTCTGGGAAAAGGAGGGAGGGTTCCAAGAGAGGGAGAGGAGATAGTGTCTTAGTAGGGAGATGCCCAAATGGGGGTACCCTGGAGTGTGTAACAGGCTCCAGGAGCCCGAAGGACATCTACTAGTAAATAAGGGGAGGTCAGTGGTTAGAGCAGATAACTATTGTTGCATCGATTCCTGGCCGGCATGGTTCACTCAGAGGGTCCCCAGTAGATAAGGTTTTTCAGGGTCTTACAGACTCACTGTTTCAAGAAGATAGTAGGAGCCGGGCGCGGTGGCGCACACCTTTAATCCCAGCACTTGGGAGGCAGAGGCAGGCGGATTTCTGAGTTCGAGGCCAGCCTGGTCTACAGAGTGAGTTCCAAGACAGCCAGGGCTATACAGAGAAACCCTGTCTTGAAAAACCAAAAAAAAAAAAAAAAAAAAAAAAAAAAGAAGAAGAAGATAGTAGGAGAGGCAGATTTTAGAATTTGGAGTCAAATTTTGTGGGTGGCAGAAGCCAGCAGAAACAAATGACACGTACATTCTTTTTTTTTTTTTTTTTTTTTTTTTTTTTTTTTGAGACAGGGTTTCTCTGTGTAGCCCTGGCTGTCCTGGAACTCACTCTGTAGACCAGGCTGGCCTCGAACTCAGAAATCCGCTTGCCTCTGCCTCCCAAGTGCTGGGATTACAGGCGTGCGCCACCACGCCCGGCAGACACGTACATTCTTTAGGAGAGTCAAACAAGCAGCTTGGTTCTGTTAGGGAGGCCGACTGAGCTCCTCCAGGAAGCTCACATATATACGTGTGTGTGTGTGTGTGTGTGTGTGTGTGTGTGTGTATGCCTCCCAGGTTTTGAGCACCAGATGAATGGAAATGAAGACATGACTGTTCCTAGGTATGGTTGAAGAGAGGCGTTTTATTGTAAATATGAGACAGTATATCCAGAAGTGTCTGGAAGAGTCCCGACTGGACATGGCCGCAGAATAGACCAGGAGAGGAGAAGGGGTTGGGGGGAAATGAGGTTGGAAAGAGAAGAGAGAGGGGTCATAGAGGGGACCAGGAGTCAAGAGTGGAGGACCAAGGCAGAAGCTGAGAGGATAACGAGAACCAGGAGAATGCGTGGCTAAAATGGGTGGGTTATATAGGAAAGAAGCTGGGGGAAGGGAACGGGGGGGGGGGGCCTGGAGAGGTTAGGGCAGGGCTCGGAGGTGAGAGGTGTTGAGAGGACCCAGGATGATAGAGCAGAGCGGGCACATGCTTTGATATGGGTTCTTTTGCTTGTTTGTTTTTCGAGACAGGGTTTCACTGTGTAGTCCTGGCTTTCCTGGAACTCACTCTGTAGACCAGGCTGGCCTGGAACTCAGAAATCTGCCTGCCTCTGCCTCCCAAGTGCTGGGATTACAGGCATTGGTGGTATGCCACCACTGCCCTGCTGCACTTTGATATGTTAATAGGCACCCCCAGTTAGCCATTTGTCAGGTGTGTGTGTGTGTGTGTGTGTGTGTGTGTTCTTTTGCACCTGACAGAAGTCATCATGAGAGTACTCTCTGTTTGGTTGCAGCCTTCTGCAAGGAGGTCAAGCTGGCCAGTTTCCTTGGGTTCCTTCAGAAAAGGTGTGCACAGGGCTAGGTGCTTGCAGTGGAGGCATCTGCTGTGCAGGAGTCTTAGGAATGAAACCCTTAAGCTTAAGGTGACTGAACTGGAGAGGGGAGACCAGAAAGAGCTGTTGTGTTTGTTCTAGCCAACAGAAATCAGAGTCAGACTCCTTAATCCCAAGCAGAGAAATCCTGTGGCCAGGGAATCTAAGTTGTCTTTGGTGGGGGTTGCCCTGAAACCTGGCTCTCAGTGGCTTAGGTGTGAAAAGCAGGTGAAAAGAAGGTGAAAAGCCTTCTCTTTCTTTCCTCTGCCTTGTAGGATTCTGCTCAGAACCTGTGGGTTTAGGAGGGTGGGGTTGGGGGACTGCCAGCCTTTACCACTCCCTCTAGGGTGAAGGTAGAGGGGGGGAAAAAAGGTGTGTATCCCTTTAACAAGGGCCCAACCCCAGGGCCAAGTCAAGAGTTCAGTCACTACCTTCCCACAGCCAGCTCAGCCAGGCAAGGCCGGGAGGGAGTGGGACAGATTCTGGGAGTGCAGTGGGGAGGAGTCCTGGCTCCGCTGAGCAGGAGCTGCTTGGCTGTCAGTGCCAGAGCCCAGGCCTCAGAGCCCTGCTGGAGGAGGTGGACTCGGAGAAGGCAGGTGAGCCCTCCCAGGCCCTGCTGGGGAGGTCTGGGGCTGCTATAGGGACTCTGAAGCCTTGGGGTGGGGGTCCGGGAGAAGGGTCAAGGAAAGGAACCTGAGGAGAGGTGCCTGCCAGAAACAGGGCAGGAAGATTCTGGTAATTATTAACTCTCCCCAAAGACTGGTTAGGGTGTGAGCAGCTCTGGTGGCTTTGTGAAATGCGTAGAGGAGTAGATAGTTTAGCAGGACCCTGTCCTGGGCCAAGCAACCCACCTGGCTCATCTCCAGGGGCTGGGACATTGGGCAGGACATTCCAGGGCCTTGCCCACAGCTGTTGCGTCCTCTTTAAACGGAACAGGGAGGAGAGTGTGTCTTGGTGGGCGTTAGGGGCTGACAGATTCCAGACACAGGCCTCGCTGGTGGACTACGGAAGCTGTGACCTGGGAAAAAGAATGGTGATCAGGAGGAACTGGAGAGGGCCCAGAGAGCCTGAGAAGCCAGGGAAGGGAGGCAGGGGCTGAGGTGGCTTCTCTTCCACCTGGGGCACGGGCAGAACCAGGATGCAGTTTTCATTTGCTCTGGGTGGCGTTCCTTGGGAGTGGCCCGGGGAAGCCTGTGAGGGCCCCTGGATGGGGGAGAGGAAAAGGGAAAGGGAAAGAGAAAGGAGTGGAGCTTCAAACTGGCAGCTTTTTTCACTTTGGAACCTAGGCAGGTCCCAGCTTGACTGGCTTTGCCTGGCAGAGCCAGCTGCGCCGCCGGCCGGGCCGCTGTAGGAGTGTTTGAGTTTGCCTGCCCGGCCCATTTGTGGTGGTGGCAAGGCCAGGGGTGATGCATGCTAAGGTGGGCTCAGCCTCTACTCAGGAGAGGAACTCTATGAATGTTGGAGAGGCCTGGGGTAGAGGCGTGTGTGTGTGTGTGTGTGTGTGTGTGTGTGTGTGAGAGAGAGAGAGAGAGAGAGGAGAGAGAGACCCAGTTACAACATTACGAGTTGGGGAAAAAAGTTCGTAGGACTTCTTGCTTCAGCAGAAGTTTGGCTGAAGATAAATGGGGTACTTAAGCAGATCAGGACTGGCAGAGTTGATGTAGGCTGGTGTATGGGTATGATGTCATGCGTCCTGTGAGGGCGCAGAGGTAGGAGCACCTCTGTGAACCATTAGCCTCCAACACTGGGAAAAGAGCATGAGGGAGAAGGGAGACTGGGGAGGTTCTCTTGGAACCGCCTTGCAAACAGAGATTACAGCCTGCTTCGGCTACCCCGTGCTAGCCCCGCATATGGATAGCCGAGGAATGAGTTAACTGAGGAGGGGATAGCTGAATGAACGAGACGAATGTATTGCTGAACGGATAGGTGAATGAATGAAAGTAATCAACGAGGCCGTCGGGGAACCTTGGAGAGTGTGGTGGACATTCAGAACTCCAGACCAAGGAGAGGGGTGGGGACCAGACTTGGGGGAGGGAGGGTGGGGCTGGAGTGGCTGAGATCCAGGGGCATGGTCAGGGCAATTTGGGCTTTTGGAAAAGTCAGCAAGCCAGGCTCAGGTGGGCGGGGGTGGGGGATGGAGGGGGGAGAGCCTCCTGGTTGCTCAACGATGAATCAGTCCAGGAGTCTGAGAGAACACTGAGGGAAGGGTGGGGCCTAAGGTGAAAGGCCCCTTTAGGGGTAGGCCCTTTGAAGTGATTCCCTATGGCTGCCTTTTAGGAAGGCTTCAGTGTACACCGGTATCCCAAGGCCTCCGTAGCCCCCAAATCTCATTCCAAGACTTGCCTGTGAAGAAACTACCTCCAGGATAGGGTCTGCCCAGGAGAACGGCACACTCCCCACACACCTGGAGGTCCTCAGGCCTGCCTAGCTGAAGGATGGGGCAGCTGCAGGAGCAGGTGGCTGGGAAGTGGCTGGGGTTGTTGGGCCTGTCTTCTGCCTGCCTCCCCCCCCCCAGGGGAGGGCGGAGGAGAGTAATGACACCTGACTGCCGCACTCTGATACTTTGTCTTCAGAAAACACTTCAGAGACACACTTGTCCTGATGGTTATCTCAGAGCTGTCCATTTCATAAAAAGAACCTTGGGAGGAGGCAGAGCCCTGGGAGGCAAGCCTGGGAAAGAGTCAGGACTCTATAAAGCTGCATCTCTGGTCAGCCCAGTGCTCCCGGGATAGGTGGCTACATCATCCTTTGGGTGTTTCTCTGTCAGCTGTTTGCTTGGCTGCTGCGAGAAGCCAGGTAGGGGTTGGACCTCGCGCTAAGGGGTGGAAGGAAGCTCCCTGGTGGAGGGACAAAACTTAGTGCAGGTGGAGGGGAAGCCAGACTGGCCTTTTCAGAGAGCGGAGCATCTCAGTGAGCTCTTCCTTCCCTGCCTTTGACAGCACTCCTCATTTGGAACAGCTTTGGAATGGTAAAGGGTGGGGACAGGGGCGGAGGGGGTCTCCACTTCTCATCTTCCTCTCAAGACCCGAGAGAGAGAGAGAGAGAGAGAGAGAGAGAGAGAGAGAGAGAGAGAGAGAGAGGAATATAGCCCTTCCCGATTCTGCTGCAGGTTCCGGAATCTCTAGGAACACTGGCCATCCTCACGCTACCCAAAGGGCATCAGGGCAGACAGACCACATGTTGAAGCGCCTTCTTCTTCCTTATTTGTGTGTGTTAGAGATTTGTCTGTCCTTCAAACATTAAACCACACTGCTACGCCCTTAACAAACAGAGTATGGGGAAGATTATAGTTTCCTGTGGGTTTGGCACTGTGTCAGCCATCCTTCCAGTCACAGACCAGCGTGGTCGGGAGGGTAGGGAGCAGAGGATTTCCTACTAGTCGTGCCCCAGCCTCACCACTCTCCCTCTCAACACCCCTTTCTTCTGCACCCTGGCCTACTTCCTCCTGTTCTCATTGTTCCTTAAGAAAAAGATGCATAAAGGTGTAGAAAGGTGATCAGGGGCCGTGGGCAGCTCGCATTAGGGCCGGACAAGGGTGGATAGTTGAACATCTCCTTTGAGCAGGGCACCGGGCCAGGTATTGTGTGCCAGACAAGTTATCGAGATCAAAAGGAGGGCACTTTTAATTCAGGATTTAACAAACCTTGCCCTCAAAATCTGCAAATTCTGCTATTGGGATCAGAGACCAGCATCTGAATGTTAAGAAACACCGTGCTGGCTTTATAGATGGAGAAATAAGAGGCAGAGACTAACCAAACCAGCTCATGGCCCCAGCTGGGGTTGACACAGTGAAGACAGACATGGCCGAGGGAGTCCAGAAAAAGTGTAGGGATGACAGAGGTCAAGGCACGCTTCCTGCAGGCACAGTTTGGAGAGGGCCAGGGTGACAGGCAGGTGTCAGCTGAGAGGAGTGGGCAAGGGAGAAGACCTGATAAAGACAAGGCTAGGAAGCACGTGGTCAGTACAGGAGGCATGCTAGGGTCTGGCGAAGGAGACCACCTTTTTGAATCAGACGGTGGGTGCACAGCCTGGCCCCGTGGCTGTGTCATTTGGTGTCCACCTCTCCTTCCTGGGACCAGCTGGGTGGGGGCAGTAGGAGTTCATTGTCGTGTTTGAGGGTGGGAGGGGAGTTTGATTTGCCAGGCTGATCTGGAGGGGCTCTGGGCATGGGCGGCGACACACAGACTAGATCCGCCTGTTCCCCTCATATCCTGTTATTCAGAAGGCTGTATCCGCTTGGAGTGTGAGTGGCCTTTTGTTCTGGGGTGAGGGGGTGATGCATGTAGCCTCTGCCAGGCAGCTGCTGTGTCCAGAGGCCCAGAGTCTGTCTCCAGCTGGGGCAGAACTGGGCCAGGATCTTCCTTAGGTAATGGGGTGAAGGGTGTCGGTTTGGGCCATGATGCATACTTAAAGGAATGGTTGTGAGGGAGGAGGAGCTGGCAGGGTGTGGCCAGGAGGGGAGCCACAGGAAATCTGATCTGATGGAGGCAGACTTTGCTCTTTCCTAGAGATGGGCAGCGGTGGCCTAACCCCCTGAGCTCACTACCTTAGAGCCTGTGCAAGGGGTTGAGGTGGGCCAAGGTTCCTCTGCCTGCTCTGTTGCTTAGGCCTGAGGTCTCAGCCAGTCCTTGGGATGGAAGATAAAAGCCCCTGGTTTCCTCTGTCTTGATTCTTACCAGCTAAGGTTGCCATAGAATAAGGGATCTGCGTGTGTGTAGGGGAAGTGGGGGGGACTGTTAGCTGTCTCCTCTCCTCACAGGAGCCTCCTGCTCTCAGAGGGCCCTGACAGGCATCAGGCCTGCCGGGGGCAGGGGAAGGGCCTGGAGAACCTGTCTTGGCAGCTGTCACTCTGGCTGGGGAACACCTGGATTAGAGGAGTCACATAGCTCTCCCTCCAGGGCCACGCCCACACTCACTTTACTACCCTGCGTCTGCTTCCCTCCCTTCTCTGGTAGACAGGAAGTCTGGGGCTGCTGCGGACTGTGCAGGGATGCCCCTCTTCATCGCTCTTTCTGCTTCACAGGCCCAGAGAGGAGCTGAGGCAGTGAGATGGCTGACTGCTATACCGAGCTGGAGAAGGCAGTTGTTGTCCTGGTGGAAAACTTTTACAAATATGTCTCCAAGCACAGCCTGGTCAAGAACAAGATCAGCAAGAGCAGTTTCCGGAAGATGCTCCAGAGAGAGCTGAACCACATGCTGACGGTACCCCACGGCCGCTCGCTCGCTGTCTGCTCTCCTCCTCCTCACAGTTCTCTCAGCGACCCCTCCCTCCCTGTGCCCTGCTAGCCTGGCCGGGGGGCTCTGCCTAGGGTCCTGTCTGGGTCATCCCAAGCTTTATTGACTCAAGTTCTTCTACAGGACACAGGGAACCGAAAGGCAGCTGACAAGCTCATCCAGAACCTGGATGCCAACCACGACGGGCGCATCTGCTTTGATGAATATTGGACCATGATTGGTGGCATCACCAGCCCCATGGCCAACCTCATCCGCCAGCAGGAGTGCCAGCAGGAGTGCCAGCAGGAGAGCCAGCAGGAGGGCCAGCAAGAGCAGCAGGGCAGCAGCTAAGAGGCCCCTCTCGGGCCCCTTTTCATGTCCTGACCCATGTCCCGCCAGTGTTTCTCCCATGCTTTGAATTGACTCTTTCTTCTTCCCTTCTCCCTCCAGACCTGTTCCTACCCTTGCTGAACAGCACAAGGTGGGTGGGTGGGGGGCTACTAAGGCCTCTTTGTGAGCGGCTCACTGTGGTAGTGCTTCCCTGAGCATTCCGTCCTCGGAGCCTGTAGGCCCTGGTGGGGAGGTCCCCTTTGTGAAATATCAATGCTGTTTGGGGGCCCCCCAAGACGTTCCTCACTTGTTGAGTCTGTGTGCTCTTGCAATGGCTGATGTTCCTGTCTGATTCTTGCCTGATTCTGGGTCTGTCCTGACCTGTAGAGGTCAGCTTGCTGCTCGAGGTCTCCCAGCTCCTGGCTGTGGCAACTGTGGTAGTTGGCAGTACCAGAATTAGCCTCTTCTTTTCCTCCCAACCTCTTAGCTGGGTGGAGAGGCATTCCCAGGGGCTCCTGTCCAGCTGTCTCTGTCTGGGAATGACCTAACCTGGGTTGAGCCCCCTCTCTGCTCTGCCACTGAAATAAACGCTGGATTTGGAGTTTGTAACTCTTGGCTGGTTCCTTGGTGATGTTCTTTGAATGCTCCATACTTCTCGGGAATCTGTTCCACCTTGGTGATCTTTGTCCTGGACCCTGAGGCTCTAGGGAATTGCATAAGCAAACCTTATGTGCAAACAAAACAAGAAAAAAGGAAGTCAGAAGTTAAACTGGGATGGATGGCACACACGTGTAATTCTAGAAGCCAGTATGAAGCCACATCAGGGTCTGGAGTTCAAGGGCAGCCAGGGATGCATAGCCCAGCATGGTGCTGTTTGCCTGCATGAAGGCCTTCCTAACCTAGTCTCAGATTCAAATTCAACTTTAGGTGTATAGTAGGTGTCATTTAGTCCCCAGTACAGTTAAATAAAAGGGCCTGTGACCCTCAGCCTTGAGCTATGATAGCATGACGGGCTTAGATCCTCAGAGGCAAATCTTAGTGTGGAGAGATGTTGCGGGGTGGGGATACAGGGTGCAAGGGGAGAGAAGTGTGGGAAGCCAGAGAGAGAAAGGGAAGCACAGTTTCAGCTGCTGGGAACAATGCCAGCCTTTCCATCCCTCTCTGCTCCTGAACTGAGGAGCCATCAACAGGCGCATGGCGGGAAACCCAGCCTGTACCCACAGTTTAAGGTTCCCCCAAAGAAGCACAAGTGTAGAGAGGTTGAATTGTTGTTTTTCCTTTTTTTCTTTTTCTTTTCTTTTCTTTCTTTTTTTTTTTTAATACAGGGTCTCACTATGTAGACTTGGTGGGATGGATCTCTCCATGTAGATCAGGTTGGCTTTGAACTCACAGAGATCCAAGTGTCTCTGCCTCCCAAGTGCTGGAATTAAAGATGTGAGTCACCACACCAGACCCAGGTGCAGGCTTTTACTGTAGTGCGGTTAAGGATTGTCAACTTTGTGAAACTGGTGTGTCTCAGATAGGCTGCTGTCAAGGTCCTGCTGGCCATTCTTTCCTACTGCTGTCATAATAACCCCCATCCCCTTTACATATTAAAAAAAAATTATTTGTTTATCTATTCTCTAAAATAGATTCTTTTCTCATACAATACAATACATTCCAATTATGGTTTCCTTCCCTCCACTCCTCCTAGCGCTCCCCTATCTCCCCAATCTCCACTCTCCCCTCATTCACTCCCCCTCCATTTCCCGTCAGAAAAGGACAGGTTTTCAAGAAACAACAACCAAACACAACAACAACAACAACAACAACAACAAAATACAATAAGACAAGGCAAAAGCCCCTACACAGAGGCTAGACAAGCGTCCCGAGAGCAGACAGAAGGCTCCGGGACTGCTTGTTCTCCCGCTCGGGACTCCCATAAGAATACTAAGCTTAGACTATACTGTGACATAGATGACCTGGTGCAGACCCCTAAGTACCCTGTGCTTGCTGCCTTAGTCTCTGTGAGCCCCTTGCACCCTGCTTAGATGATTCAGTGGGCTGTGCTCTCCTGATGTCCTCCAACCCCTCTGATTGCTACAATCTTCCATGGAATTTTCTGAGGTGGGGGACCTGATAGAGATCTGTTCTCGGCATAATGTCTGGCTGTATCCACTCCTCTCAGATGTCAGAGGAAGCCCCTCTGATGGCAACTGGACAAGGCACCAATCTATGAGTACAGCAGAATATCACTAGGAATCTTTCATTATCTATCTATCTATCTATCTATCTATCTATCTATCTATCTATCTATCTATCTATCTATCTAATCTATAGATCTGTTGTATTTTGGTTCTACACTATTTAGGTCTCTGGGCTTTCTGGTCTCTGGTTCCTGGTCATCCAAGCAGTGTCAGACGTGGGCTCCTTCTAGTGGAGTGGGCCTCAAGTTAAATCAGACTTTGGTTGGCTACTCTTACAAGTTTTGTGCTACCATTGCCCAAGAACATCTTACAAGCAGGATAGATTGTAGGTCACAGGTTTTGTGACTGGGTTGGTGTCCATTCCATGTTTCTCTTTTGGTAGCCTGCAGAGTGTGTTCCCACATGGAAGAGACTAGAACATAGGGTTGAGGACTCCACGCAGACATCATCTAGACCTCCTCATGTTACAAGAGCTGTGTTCATGTTCTTGGCAATGCCTGCCCCGACTTTCCCTCCTGTCAGTTTACAGAGAGCATTCCTCTGTCTTAGATCAACCTGGGTTGTTTGAAGACCTTCACAGGACCTCCTTGGCCAACAACTCGATGGAATGCAACCTAGTCCTTTGACGGGAAGCCTTCCCTGGTTACAAGAGATGGCCAGTTGAGACTATATCCCTCATTACTCGTGGTCCCACTAGGATCACCCTCATAGATTCCATGACATTTCTGCTATACTAGGTTTACATACCACTCTCCAAATGCCCTCTAATTCCAGCTGTCTCTCTCTCTGTGCTTTTTCTATTGCATCTCCCCCAACCCCTGATCCCTCCCAGTCCTGTACCCGCCTGTCCCTAGTACACTCACCCCAATCTATTCTATTTCCCCTTCCCTATCTTTTTCCATATGTCTCCCCAGAGCCACCCTGCTTACCTAACTCTGGGTTGATGGGTTGTAGTTTGATTATCATTTACTCAATTGCCAATATCCAGTTACAAGCGAATACATTCCATACTTGATTTTCTGTGTCTGAGTTACCTCACTCAGGATGATTTTCTCTAGTTCCACCATTTGCTTGTAAATTTCATGATGTCATTAAAAAAAAAAAACCCAGCTAAGCAATACTCCATTGTGTAAATGAACATTTTCTTTATCCATCCTACAGTTGAGGGATATCTAGGTTGTTTCTAGTTTCTGGCTGTTATTGAATAAAGCTGCAGTGAATATAGTTGAGCAAGTGTCTTTGTTGTAGGATAGAGTGTTCTTTGAGTGTATCCCAAAGAGTGGTATAGCTGGGTCTTGAGGTAGACCAATTGCCAATTTTTTTGAGGAAATGCCATATTGATTTCCATAGTGGCTGTACAAATTTGTACTCCCGCCAGCAATGGAGGAGTGTTCTCCTTGCTCCGCATCCTCGATAGCATGGACTTGTGTTATTGATATTAGATATTGTGTCAGGTGTATTATAGAATCTCAAAGTAGTTTTGACTTGCATTCCCCCTGATGGCTAAGGATGCTGAACCTTTTTCTTTGTTTCTCAGTCATTTGAAATTCCTCTATTGAGAACTCTCTGTTTAGATCTATATCCCATTTAAAAATTGCATTATTTGGTATCTACTTTCATGATTTTTTTAATATATATGTGGAGTTGGTAAAAGTCATTTTGCATTTTGTAGGCTACCACTTTGTTGGAATAATAGCATCCTTTGCCTGGTAGAAGTTTTGCAGTGTGATGAGGTCCTATTTATCAGTTGTTGATCTTAGTGCCTGCACTATTGGTGTTCAGTTCAGAAAGTTGTCTCCTGTGCCAATATGTTAGGCTAGTTCCCACTTTCTTTTCTCTCAGGTTCACTGTATCTGGTTTTATGTTGAGGTCTTTGGTCCACTTGAACTTGAGTTTTGTGAGGGTGATAAATATGGATTTATTTGCATTCTTCTATATCCAGTTTGACCAGTACTATTTGAAGATGAAAATGATCTTTTTTCCAGTGTGTATTTCTGGCTTCTTCATAAAAAGTCAGGTGTTCATATATGTGTGGCTTAGTCTGGGTCTCAAATTCAATTCTATCGATCAACTTGTCTCTTTTTACGCCAATACCATGGTTTTTATTACTATAGCTCTGTAGTACAGTTTGAAATCAGGGATGCGGATACCTCCAGCAGTTCTTTTATTATTCAAGATTGCTATAGCTCTCCTGTTTCTTTTTCCATATGAAGCTGAGGTTTCTTTTTAAGGGTCTGTGTTGGGGGGGGGCTGGAGAGATGGTTCAGTGATGGAGAGGGCACTGGTTGCCTTTCAAGAGGACCCTGGTTCAATTTTCAGCACCCACGTGACATTAACAACTGCCTGTAATTCCAGTTTCAGGGGAATCTGGACTCTGCAGACACTGCATGTGCACGCTGCACAGACATACATGCAGGCAAAACACCTTATACACATAAAATAATAAATGAATGAATAAATAAATAATAAGTTGTGTTGGAAGTTTAATGGGGGATTGCATTGAATCTGTAGTTTGCTTTTGGTAAAATGGACATTTTTACTATGTTAGTGCTGCCAATCCATGAGCATGTGAGATCAAGGGACTGAGAGGGAGGGGCAAAGAGGAGGGAGAATCGTAAGGGGAAGCAGAAAGATGGAACATGAAGGCCCAGGCACGCAAGAATGTGGGAAAGTGGCCCCAGGGCCCCTTCTCCTATTGGGTCTGGGGTAGCAGAGGTTAGGTACAGATTTTAAGATATGCTAATTCCGGGATCCCGGAGGGGAGTGTTTGCTAGCTGCTGGGAGGTTTAGCAGTGACCAGCCATTGAGCTAGTCAAGGCATATCAAAATTAGCTGGTGTTTGTGTGTGTGTGTGTGTGTGTGTGTGTGTGTATGTGTAGGTGTGTATGTGTATGTGTGTGTCTGTGTGTGTCTCTGTGTGTGTATGTGTGTATAGATGTGTGTGTATGTGTATGTGTGTGTGTATGTGTGTATAGATATGTGTGTGTGTGTAGGTGTGTATGTGTCTGTGTGTGTCTGTGTGTGGGTGTATAGATGTGTGTGTGTAGGTGTGTATGTGTATGTGTGTGTCTGTGTGTGGGTGTATAGATGTGTGTGTGTATGTGTGTATGTGTGTGTCTGTGTCTGTGTATGTGTGTGTGTAGGTGTGTATGTGTATGTGTGTGTCTGTGTATGGGTGTATAGATGTGTGTGTGTGTGTGTAGGTGTGTATGTGTATGTGTGTGTGTGTGTGTATGGGTGTATAGATGTGTGTGTGTGTGTGTAGGTGTGTATGTGTATGTGTGTGTCTGTGTATGTGTGTATGTGTGTGTGTATGTGTGTGTCTGTGTATGGGTGTATAGATGTGTGTGTGTGTGTGTAGGTGTGTATGTGTATGTGTGTGTCTGTGTATGTGTGTATGTGTGTGTGTATGTGTGTGTCTGTGTATGGGTGTATAGATGTGTGTGTGTATGTGTGTGTGTAGGTGTATATGTGTATGTGTGTGTCTGTGTATATGTGTATGTGTGTGTGTGTGTGTCTGTGTATGGGTGTATAGATGTGTGTGTGTGTGTGTGTGTGTGTGTGTTTCATTTGAGAATCCAGCGCATTTGACTGGCCAGGAGCCAGAGTGGCTTCACCATTACATAGTTCTGCTATCTCCCAGACTCACTCCATCTCCAATCCTCCTGCCTTTGCTTAGGGGTTCTGGGGTTATGGATGAGCACACCCAGCTGCTGCTGCTTCCTTTTCTTCCTCTCCATTTCCTCCTTATCGTTCTTCTTCATCTTTCTCTTTATCACTTTTTGAGACAGAGTCTCTATATAACCAGGCCATTTTGGCTATACCGGACCCTCCTTTTTGGCATATAATTACTCACAAAGGTCTCTTTAATTTTCATGGCATCACACCCCTCCCCCACACCATCCAGTGGTCTTGTTTTGACATACGATTGCACTCCAGCTCAGGCTGGCCTTAAACTCCCAGCCTTTTGAGGGTTTGGACTACAAGTGTGAATCACTGTTCCCACAATTACTAAGCCTTTAAAAGCCTGTTGTTAGAGGGTCTAAGTTTAAGCCTAGAGTTATGCGGAGGAAGCTGAATTTTTATGGAGGCCAGAAACTTTAGTGGCACTCTGGGTTTTGCCTCAGGGCCTGAAGCCAGAAAAGTCCCAAAGGGCCAAATACAGCTATGACAAGGTCAGGGCACTTAGAGCTGTTGGGAAGTGTGGGGTGAGAAAAGTGCTGACAGGCTAGACTGAGCAGGCCTGAGGACCAGCTGCAGGCCTTGATAAGCTGGCTTTCCCAGCGCCCTCTGTCTAGGGAGTGTCTCACACTGCCCTGCCTCAGTGTCTACACCACCTGGGACTGAGGTTAGGAGTTGTCCAATGAATTGTGTCTGTCAAAGCCACCATGGCTTGACTTGTCATTCTTTTTTTTTTTTTTTGGTTTTTTTTTTTGGTTTTTTCGAGACAGGGTTTCTCTGTGTAGTCCTGGCTGTCCTGGAGCTCACTCTGAAGACCAGGCTGGCCTCGAACTCAGAAATCCACCTGCCTCTGCCTCCCAAGTGCTGGGATTAAAGGCGTGCGCCACCAACGCCCGGCGACTTGTCATTCTTTAGAACTTGGAATATTATGTGGTGTGAGGGCAAAAATACCTAAAAATACATATGTCAACATTCAAAAAAGAAGGAGCTATCTGTCTGTCTGCCTGCCTGTCTGTCTGTCCGTCTGTCTATCTGTCTATCTACCTATCATCTACTTTTATGTATATAAGTGTTTTGCCTGCATCTATGTATATGTACCGTATGTGTGCCTAGTGCTGTGAAGGCCAGAACACGGTGTTGGAAGCATCTGGAGTTACAGATGGTTGTGAGTCAGCTTGCAGGTGCTAATAACCTAGCCTGGATCCTCTACAAGACAGCAAATGAGTGTTCTTAGGAGCCGAGCCAGCCGCCTCCCCAGCCTTGCAGCAGCTTTTGTTTTCCGTTTAGATTCCTAGGAAAATCCCTTTGGAAAGACTACAGTCCTTTCTATTATCTAGCATTCAAGGTTTCAAACTTTGTTTTTCAAATCCAAGGCTTATCTGTTCCTCCTGGCAGCCCCACGAGGCAGAAATCAGTGCCCACACTTCACAGGAGAAGCCGTCGGGGCTCAGGATGTGGTGTGACTTACCCAAGGGTGTCTTGCTCATTCCCCAAACTGCTGCAGCTCAGGCCCCCTTCTTTTACTAGGTCGCTGTGGACTGAGCCGTGGACAGGAATGCTTGCCTATATTTTGACGCCATTACAATGGCGAGCCAAGCGTGTTCTCTTCAGGCCCTGCATGGTGGTGAGAGGAGCTGTTAGCTGAGAGGAGACAGCTCAGTGTTTGCTGCATGCGCATGGGAATCCCATCCCTGATATTTAAGGACAAACATGCAAGCAAATCCAAACAGGGATGGTGGCGTGTGCCTGTAATCCCAGAGCTGGTGAAGCACACAGCCAGATGCCTAAGGCTTGCTGTCCAGCTGATCGCGTGAGGTACAGGTTCAGGAGAGACCTTGCTGCATAAAAATAAGGAGAAGAGTGATTAAGGATGATACCTGGCATCAATCTCTGGTGTACACACACACACACACACACACACACACACACGCACCAAGGTGGTACCTAGTTTGTGCCAGGCTTAACAGAGGGTACCAAAGAAAGAGTATAAGGGGGTATTGTTCGATTTTATGTGACTCAAGTGAAGAAGCTTAGTGAAGAAGACAGAAAATAGACACGTGGTTGTATAAACATAGGGGGATTGCAATGTGAGATAAACTCTGAAGGCATTTTAACAGAGCAACCTGGGTGACCTGGATGTACAGAGTGTCTTTGTAGAGGGGGAACAGGTGCGGTATGTGAGGAGGGGCGGGTTTGTGAGTGAAGATGGGGTAGATCTGATGGAAGTGGGAGAGCAGGATGTTTGGGAATCAGAATGGTGGTTCTATCAGATGTGTCCCGCTGACGGAGAGGAAGATATGTGAGTGTTGCAAGTTTAGGTTGGTCGTGTGGCAATGTCACATGAAGTTGTATATATACACCCGGAGTTCAGAGGGATGGGCTGGATTGGCAGTCTGAGAGTCAGAAATGTTTAGATGGTATATTAGGGCTCTGCAGAGGAACAGAACGGATAGACAAAGAGGACTTATAAGATTGCCTTACTTGAAGCTGGCTGGGAAGTCTAGCAATGGTTGTCTGCAGGTTGGGCTTAGAGGCTTAGAACCTAGTAGCTGCTCAGCCCACACGGCTGGATGTGTCTGCGGTCTCGTCCTGGTGCAGAAGCGATGGGGCATTCCTAGAGAGCTGCTGGTCTACAGTCCACACTGGAAGTCTGAAGATGCTGGGCTGCGGCTGCTGGTCTACAGTCCACACTGGAAGTCTGAAGATGCTGGGCTGCGGCTGCTGGTCTACAGTCCACACTGGAAGTCTGAAGTGCTGGGCTGCGGCTGAGAGCGTGTACTGCTTGCTCTTCAGAGGACCTGGCTTCAGGTACTTCCTAATTGCCCATGACGAGTGACTTATAATTGCTTGCAATTCTAGTTTCCTCAGGCACCTGCGTGGACACACACTTACCAACATACAGGTACATACACACTTTTGTTTTTTTTGTTTTCCCTTTCTTTCTCTCTTTCTCTCTCTCTTTCTCTCTTTCTTTCTTTCTTTCTTTCTTTCTTTCTTTCTTTTTTCTTTTTTCTTTTTTTTTGGTTTTTAGAGACAGGGTTTCTCTGTGTAGCCCTGGCTGTCCTGGAACTCACTCTGTAGACCAGGCTGGCCTCGAACTCAGAAATCTGCCTGCCTCTGCCTCCCAAGTGCTGGGATTACAGGCGTGCGCCACCACCGCCCGGCACTTTTGTTTTTTTTTAAAGAAGCTGAGCAGTGAAGCATGGTGGCACATGTTTGTAATTTCAGCACCTGGGAGGCAGAGGCAGGCGCACATCTGTGAGTTCAAGGTCAACATGGTTTACATAGGGACCTCTAGAACATCCAGGATTATATAGCCTGTGCCAAAAATCAAAACCCAAGATTCAAAAAAGCTATGCGCTTTTTTTTTTTTTTTTGTGGGTTTTCAAGATAGGGTTTCTCTGTGTAGCCCTGGAAGTCCTGGAACTCACTCTGTAGACCAGGCTGCCCTCTAACTCAGATATCTGCCTGCTCTTGCCTCCCAAGTACCGGGAATAAAGGCATGCCCCATCATGCTTGTCTCTTTTTGTTTTTTAAACATTTCATGTGTCTGTGTGTTTTGCACGTACATGTATGTACATGTGTGTGCATGTATATACATGTATGTACATGTATGTCTGTGCACTACTTGTATACAATGTCCTGGAGCAGCCAGAGCTGCTCTTCAATTTCTCCAGACCCAGAAGCTGGATTCTGGTGTCAGGGAATGGTAGCAGTAACAGCAGCAGCTACAGACCGGGTGCACGCACCCACAAGGAGCCAAGGCCAGAAGGCAAGAGCAGGGCCACTTCTCCTCTGGAGCTCTCTGTGTCTTGGTTCCTACTGGATGGTACTGCTCACCTGGCCGAGGACCTTCCTTTCTCAGTTAATCACTCTGGGAACCACTCTCAGACTCATCCACTCAAGGGGACAATCAGGATGTCAGCCTAAGTATTGAACATAAGCAGGTTTGCCAAGGAACTAGAACACAGAGCAAGAAGCATGTTTATTTCAAAGTAAACGTGTAAATCCAATCTCTTGATGACCCTCAGTACCAACTCCATTCTCCTCACTGCGGAGTCTGAAAATCTGAAGCTGCCTCTGGCTTCCTTCCCTACTTAAGGTCCCCTCGTCTGTTTCCAGGTTTTGCTGGTCAGTCTTCAAATGTATCCGGACTCAGTCTCTTATTTCCACCACCTCAATCATTATCAAACCATCCGGAACCATGGTCACTTCTCTGTTAAATCGAGCATTGCCTCTTGTCCCTTTATGGAGGTCAGATGCTGCATAGTCACTTCTATATCCACACAGCAGCAGGAGTGAGTCTGACTTGTAGATAGCCCACTTTACAGGCCTGACTGGCACAGACCTTGAATTTGCAGCCATCCCCAATATAGGGATTACTGCTGCACTCTCCCATGCTCTGCTCAAAGTGAGTTTTTTTTTAATTAATTTATTTATTTTCTATAAATACACTGTGACTGTCTTCAGACAAATTCAGAAGAGGGCATTGGATCCCATCACTGATGGTTGTGAGCCACCATGTGGTTGCTGAGAATTGAACTCAGGACCTCTGGAAGAGCAGTCAGTGCTCTTAAACACCGACCATCTCGCCAGCCCTCATCGTGAGTCTTCTAGGAAGTATATTAGATCACATCCCTCTTCTGCTCAAAGTCTTGGTGTTTTCCAGTTTCCCCAGGGAGGAGCTGAGGCAGGATAGGGAGACAGGGAATGACGGACCATGTGGAGCAAGGCTGGGGGAGAAAGGGACTTCGGATCCTTTTTATTACTGACGAGAAAGGCAGGGAGGGACCTCAGACTCCACTGAGAGGGACCTAAGGGCAGCAGGGAACCTCTGTTTTATAATACATCTTATCCAGGTTTGGTTGATTCCCAGCACACACGTGGTGGCTTGTAACTATCTGTGTCCCCAGTTCAGTAGGAGGCGAGCCAACACCCTCTTCTTGCCTCTCAGGACATTGTATACAAGTAGTGCACAGACATACATGCAGGCAATAAGTAAGTTGCCCGTTTAGGCCCAGATGATGTGTTTACAGAGCGACTTCCAACAAGGACCTCGCTGATGGGGATGACAGTAACCTTAGGGCCAACGTGATGTATGACCTCATTGTCCCAGCACTTCCCCCTGCTAGACTAGATGATGCTGTTTATAAGTGTACCTTACCACTGCTTCCTGAGAAAACTCTAACTTTGAACCTCCTTACAAATTATACTCCTTAGGCAAAGTTAGAGGGAAAGGAAGTGGTTTCTTAGCAACCTTTAGAGATGTACTTTGAGGGCCACCGGGAGCCTATAAACACCGCGTGAACAGGAACGTAACGGTGACTCACCCAAGGAGCTCCACTTGTCTCATCAGGTGAGTTTTACTCACCTGGAGTGTCACCTGCCCCGCCTACTGTTTTCTTTTATTTTGTACTAAGGATCGAACCCAGGGCCTTACAGATGCTAAGCGGGTGCCTTCCTATCCAGCTGTACTCTCACTTCTTTGTCTTAAGTTTTACACTGAGACAGGCTCTTTTGAAGTGGGCCTTTCCCAGGTGGGCCTCGAACTCGTGACTCTTCAGCCTCCTCAGTTGCTGGGATCATAGGCCCATGCCACCGCCCTGCTTGGCTTCTTGACCCAGCATTTATAGATCTCTAAATGTTGTTTATCATTTTCTTCTCCACAGTGTGATCTCTACAAGGGAGGATTTCCTCCTGTCTTGTTTACTGTGTTGTTCCGGGGCCTGCCACGTACCCAGTGCTCAGTAGTTAAAGGATAAATGGCACTTCCACGTGGAAGTATTTGAATTTTACAACATTCCAAATCCATACTTTCTGTCCTAGTGTTCCTTGCTGTCTTATTCAGGAGTCTTCATCTGTCTTAGGGTTTCTATTGCTGTGATGAGACGCCATGAACAAAAGCAACTCGGGGAGGAAAGTTTTATTTCACTTCTACTTCTACATCACAGCTCATCACGGAGGAAGTCAGGGCAGGACCCTGGATGCAGGAGCTGATGGAGAGGCCGTGGAGGAGTGATGTTACCGGCTTGTTCTCCATAACTTGCTCAGCCTGCTTTCTTGTAGCTCTCAGGACTGCCAGTAGGGTGGCACTGCCCACAGTAAGCCGGGCTTTGCCTCATCAATCATCAATTAAGAACATGCACGTAGACTCTTCCATGGGGCAATATTGCGGGGTTGTTTTCTCATCGAGGTTCCCTTCTAACACAACTCTAGTTTGTGTCAAAGAGACATAAGTCTAGCCAGCACGAAGTCTAGTCACAGGAGTCTTCCTGAATCCTTCCTTACCCCTTGTTGTGTTTTATAAAAAGAAAGAAGAGGAAGGGTATGTTTGGTGGAGGTGCAGTATGGTGTGGGAGGAAGGGGGTCCCTCTGTGGGCTCATGCTGAGTCATCCCTTCCCCCTGAGGGCCCAGCCACATGAAGGTATAGAATAATAATAATAGAATAGAGTGTATTCATGGCATGGGGAGGGGAGTTGAGAGGGGTAGAAACAGAGAAAGGCAGAGAGAGAGAGAGAGAGAGAGAGAGAGAGAGAGAGAGAGAGAGAGAGAGAAAAGAAGAAGAAAAGAAGAAGAAGAAGAAGAAGAAGAAGAAGAAGAAGAAGAAGGGAAGGGAAGGGAAGGGAAGGGAAGGGAAGGGAAGGGAAGGGAAGGGAAGGGAAGGGAAGGGAAGGGAAGGGAAGGGAAGGGAAGGGAAGGGAAGAGAAGAGAAGAGAAGAGAAGAGGCCAGCTATGAGCACACAGAGAGAGAGGGTTAAGAGGGTAAGGAAGCAAGAGAAGAAGAAAAGAGAAGAGAGCAAGAGAGCGAGGAGGGGGCAAGAAGCCCCTTTTGTAGTGAGTTGGGCACACCTGGCTGCTGCCAGGTCACTGTGGAGTGGAACCTAGACGCAATGCCCACACCCCTTATTTCTCGTGTCTAGTTGACCAACAAGATCTATTGTTTTTACCTCAAAAGTGAACCTCAGCCAGCTGTGGTGACACATGCTTGCAATTCAAGGACTTGGGAGGGTGGGGCAGAAAGATCGCTGAGGCGAGGCTAGCAATGTCTGGGCTACAGATGTCTGCATCTTTCCATACTGCTGCTCCCCAGCTCTGTCTTACAGGACTGTCTCCTGGACACCACGGTTCCAGGAGACAGACTTCTAGCTTTTTGTTTTTCTCCCAAAACAGTATACTTTGATCTCTTAAGTTTTTCTTTAGGTTTATTTTCTATGTCTGAGTGTTTTGCTTGCATGTATGTCTGCATACCATATACATGCCTGGTACCTGCGGAAGCTACAGGAGGGAGTTGGGTGCCCTTGAATTGGAGTTACAGGTGGTTGTGAACCACCATATGGGTGCTGGGAACTGAACTCTGGTCCTCTGTATGAGCAACAAGTGCTCGCTCTTAACCATTGAGACATTTCTTCAGCCTTGTTTTGTTGTTGTTATTGTTGTTGTCGTTGTTGTTCTTTTCGAGACAGTGTTTCTCTGTATAGTCCTGACTGTCCTGGAACTCACTCTGTAGACCAGGCTGGCCTCGAACTCAGAAATCCACCTGCCTCTGCCTCCCAAGTGCTGGGATTAAAGGCGTGCGCCACCACTGCCCATCAGCCTTACTTGTAGAAGTAACTGACATGGGTATGGTGTTGAATGCTTTTAACTCAGCTTGTGAGAGGCTGAAGCAGGAGGATTAGAAATCAAGGTTAGTCTGAGCTGTATAGTGAGTGGGTCTCACTGTAGCTCAGAATGTCTTGGAACTCACTATGTAGACCAGACTGATCTTGATCTCACAGATGTTCTCCTGCTTCTGCCTCTCTAGTGTGCTGGGATTACAGGTTTGTGGTACCTTTTCGGGCAACACTCAGGACTGTGACCACGTTATTAGTAACAGCAGCAACAAATGAAGCAAAGTGCAGGAAGAGATGGGTGACAAAAACAAATCCCAAACAAACAGGAACCCTACTGTGGTGGCGTGAATAAGAATGAACCCCAAAGGGGTTATGTATTTAAATGCTTGGTCACCAGGGAGTGGCACTGTTAGGAGGTGTGGCCTTATTGGGGTACATGTGGCTTTGCTGAAAGAAGTCTCTCTCTCTCTCTCTCTCTCTCTCTCTCTCTCTCTCTCTCTGTGTGTGTGTGTGTGTGTGTGTGTGTAGTACCACCATGCTCCATGCCTTGAGGATAATGGACTAAACCTCTGAAATTATAAGCCAGCCTCAACGAAATGCTTTTCTTTAGTATTTATAATGGCATAAGGGTTACCATTGGCTAGGCATAGTGGTACATGCCTTTAATCCCAGCATTTAGGAGAGTTCCAGGCCAGCCTGATCTACAAAGCCAGTTCTGGAACAGCCAGACCTACACGGAGAAACCCTGTCTTGAAAAACCACAACCAGCCAACCAACCACCACCACTACCACCTCCACCACCACCACCAACAACAACAACAACAAAAGTTGCCACAGTCACGGTGTCTCTTCACAGCAATAGAGCACTAAGACAGAAGATGAGAGTGCCCAAAGACCACCGAGGAGCCAATGTAAAGCATGTAAGGGTCTTTATTAGGTCTCTAGAGCAAGGTCTCTCCGTCCCTACTGCAGCGGGTCAGAGTGAGAGCCCCGAGTCTAGCGATTCGGGGTTTTTATTGTGGTTACAGTAAACTTGGGAAATTTCCACACAGGTCTGCAAGTTAATATTTTAAAAACTGCATTTCTGGCGTAATCTGCAGGAATGGAACTGGAGGGCAGAACCGACCTGACAAACAGGAGGGGCGGGTTATCCTTTGCGGGGTGTCTCAGGTTATCTCTGTGTACCTTGGTCCTGTTATCGTAGCCTGACTAGCAGTTGCTAAGTGGGGTGGGTTGCCATAGGATTCTTGTTCAGGAGGACTCTGTGATTTTCTTCTTGCAATGGGAGTTTAGCCCCTGGTCTTGAATAAAATGGAGTCTCTTTTTTCTTTTTTCTTTTTTAAAGACTTATTTATTTATTCATTTATTATATGTGAGTACACTGTAGCTGTCTTCAGACATACCAGAAGGGGGCATCAGATCTTCTTATGGATGGTTGTGAGCCACCATGTGGTTGCTGGGATTCGAACTCAGGATCTATGGAAGAACAGTCAGTGCTCTTAACCAATGAGCCATCTCTCAAGCCCTGGAGTTTCTTCAAAAAAAAAAAAAAATGGAGTCGATTGGGCTTTACAGTGCCAGGACTGGAATATTGCCATGACAGGCCTGATCATGCTTCTTGTTGCCAGAATGTGGACTTTGGGACTTTAGATTAGGAAAGCAGTTGAACATTTTAACTGGGGCACAATGGACCATGCTAGAAGAAGCAGGGAAGACGGTGGTACTGAGAGCAATGTAGATTATGATGGCCCAGCTCAAGAATTTTCAGAGAAGATATTAGTCAGTGGCCTACAGCTTGTTCTTATGCTAATAATATGGCTGCTTTGTGCCCGTGTTTGAAAAGTGTTCCTGAGGTTGAATTGAGTTTTTGGGTGAATGGTATCGACAGAGAGATTTCAAACAGCCTATAGCATTGACTGTGTCTCAGAGTTATGAGTGGCCAGTCTTATGCAGATCCATAACGGAAAAGTGCAAGCTGAGCAAGCAGAAATACAAAATGTACACTTCGAAGAGAAAAGGGGCACCAGGGTGTACTAAGTCCAGTGATCAAGGAGATAAAAAGTTAAAAAAAACAACCATGCTGTTGCTAAATGGAATAAAGGGACTTCAGGGCAAGGCTCCACCCGACTTAGCTTCCAACTTGTTAAAAGGAATTGAAAAAAAAGTTTAGGGCGAGGTGTGGTGGCACACAGCATTAATTCCAACATCCAGGAGGCAGAGGCAGGAAGCGCTCAGGTGGTCAGCCTGGTCTGCAGAGCAGGGCAGTCCAGCTTGGGCCATAAGGACAACACTGAAAACAGAAAGCTGGTGCTTCATTTGGGTGATGGGGGCATGTGCCTGCTCTAGCAAGCAGAAGAACTTGGAGGCTTCGGCCACATGGCTTTATAAAGGTACAAGAAAGGGGTTGTGGAGTTTCCCTCTGTGGCTAAGGAAAGCCGCCAAGGCCAGGCATGTGTCAGGGATTTTCCTGTGCGGAGGCCCAGAGTGGCCTTTGCATGAAGCTGTGAAGGGGAAAAAGACTGGATTGCCTTGGGGACCCGGAATTGTTGGAGAAGCCAGAGTTGCTACAGTCATGGTGTCTCTTCAAAGCAATACAATCCCGACGAAGACAACTTCCCATGGTCTCAGCATCCAGAAACAGACATTTGATGAACATCACTTGAGTTTCTCTCTGAGTGGGTATTTGGTCCCCTACAACAGAGAGCACAACATTCTCAGATTCAACCAACCATAGGTCGAAATGTTAAGCATTTTTTTCCTAAATTGAATATCAAATTTCCCTTATTATTATCATCTCCCAGACAACATTGTAAATGGCCATTTATGTGGAAATTATATTTTACTAAGTATTATGAGTACTCTCGTGGATACCTACAGCATACATGAACACGCATGTGGAGTACATATGCAGGTGCTACACCATTTCACAGATGGGAGTGGTGTGGATCTCGGTATTCTTCAAAGGCTTAAGGACCAGTGTCCTGGGGATACCAAGAGATGAGAGAATACAATTAAGTAGACTGTGAGATGTATCCACAGAACAAAAGGTACACACATGGGACCATGATGTGTACTATTTATAAAAGTTCCATTTAAGTTTTACCTGTACATACCTGGAGAGAAAAATGAACAAATGACTGAACTTCAGATATTGAAAAATATTAATTCTAAAAAAAAAATCTAGCAGAAAAAAAAATCTCAGGTCTTTAGCATATTTCAATTTATATAATTACATAGGGACTCTTCCAAGAAGATGGGGGAAAATAGTAAATTCGCTTTTACTCCTGTTTCCCCTGCCTCAGCCTGCCATGTTCTGATGACTGTGCCCATTGACACTGGACTGTTGGTGTGTCCACTGCTCACGCTCTGTTTGCCGCCATGATGTGCAGGCGTGTTGAGCCTCAGCTCTCTGAATTCAGGGTTCACGAACAGACCTCTCAGCTTGGCCTCAACCCCGCATCCTCTATTGGATTCATTCTTTAGCTGGTTGGATTTCAAAGGCCCTTGGCTCATGAATTTCAGCATTCTTTCGGCTTGAGGCTGTTGCTGCTTGGCAGCGAGCGCAGCTCTTGGGCCGTTCATTCTCTCTGAGCCCCATAGACACTGCTGCACTGTCTGCGGCCCTCGGCTGTACCCTGGGAAAGGCTCACACTAACCCAGTTTCCTTTCCTGTAAGCAGCTGGCTTCCTCTTCTCGGATTCTCTCTCTTCTTAAATTATTTTCTTTTTCTTTTTCAACTATTTTAGTGTTGGAATATTCTAGTTGTATAGAAAAGTAAGAAACAA
Organism: Apodemus agrarius; assembly: GCA_964023405.1. Lineage (NCBI taxonomy): Eukaryota > Metazoa > Chordata > Mammalia > Rodentia > Muridae > Apodemus > Apodemus agrarius. Next base: position 77,672,583 of record OZ030007.1, on the reverse strand, counting down.
TATTCAAAAATGTGTTATTGAATTTGAACATCTTTTCTGTGTTTGCTTCAAATCACTTAAATAAATAACTAAAGCTCACAGATCCAGCTAAAAGCTTTTGTGTATATACCCACGTATATGTGCCCCACACCTCTGGCCATTGTCCTGAATTCAAATATGTGTATGATTCCATTGTTGAAAAAATTATTTGTAGTGCTGGGGTTAGAACCCAGGACCTGTACATATAAGGCAAGTGCTCTATCTTGGAAAAGAATGATTGGGGGCTGGTGAGATGGCTCAGTGGTTAAGAGCACCGACTGCTCTTCCGGAGGTCATGAGTTCAAATCCCAGCAACCGCATGGTGGCTCACAACCATTTGTAATGAGAAAAAAATGATAAAGAACCTATGGGCAGGAGTGAATGGGGTTGGAGCAAGAGGGAGAAAGGGAAGGGGGAAAAAGAAAAGAATGATCGGAGCACACGCATACATATTCCTAACAGTATATCATTTTACATTACTGTGTTTTTGTACTTTGCATGAATGGTATCATTAAACCAGTGTGGTGCTGCATGCTTGCAACTTCAGCACTTGAGAGATGGAGACAGACGGGAGATCAGAAGTTCAAGGTCATTTTAGCTACGTAGTGAGTTCAAGGCTGGGGTGAGACTCAGCCTCAAATTTTATACCATCTCAATGAACTCCTCTATGGTGGGACCGCCCTATTCCACGGCTGCTGGGAAGCAGGAAAGCAGTGGCTGACGGGAGCTTGTTCACTGGTGGCTTTAGAGCAGATACTTCCACTATTATTTTATATTAATATTACTGAATTATGAGAGCCCATTTTCTACTTCTTTAACTTGAACTTAATTAGACAAATGCATTTGCAAGTCTGTCCTGTCTTAGCACCTCACAGAGTGTAATGTTACCTGACTTCTGGTCACACTCCCAAATCTGTTGGAGCATCGGCCAATAAACTGCAGCAGCTGCTGCTGGTTTGGGACGGCTCTTACTCAAGGGACCCTGCTGGCAAGAGGCACCCTGCGGAAAGTATTACTTTAGCTTCCACATGCACTGTCAATTTCCTGTGCTCGGTGCCTATGAACTCTGTAAGTGTCAAGAGGACGCACGAGATCATGCTGGATCCTTTCTGCGGCTCCCAAGCGCAGTACAGTGCCATCTGTCCCAGCAGCCTCTGGAGCTGTGGGGACCCGCTTACCAGCAGTCTCAGGCTCTACCATCCTTGGCCTCTCTGATGCATCACTATGTAGCCTGGGTTAGAGTGTTCCATCTCACTCGGACAAGCAATGACTCTGCTTCAGAGTTCCTCTGTAGAACATTTGTTGCTTTTAGAAGCGCCTAGAGTTTGCTGGGAATTGAACTCAGGACTTCTGGAAGAACAGCAAGTGCTCTTAACTGCTGAGTCATCTCTGAAGTTCCCCCCATCCCTCGTTGTGTTCTTTATACCAACTAGTGTAATTTTAATATCTAATATGTTCAATTTATTTATTTATTTATTTATTTATTTATTTATGCTTGCACAGTAGTGTAATAGGGTCTAAGATGTGGTTAAGCCTCCAGACATTAGCACACCTGACTCCATGATGGAAGAACCATTTAGGCTGTGAAACTGCATGCCAAGACAGAAAAAAAAAAAAAAAAAAAAAAAGGCTTAATCCATTAAATTCCATAGTTCTGGGAAAATCTCTAAATCTATTAACCTTCCTTTTTAGTTTCTGTAGACACTGTTTTTGTGCTTAAAAATCTCACCCTGAGTATACTGTGGGACACACAGGGAAACACTACAGCTTCCACAATGAGATTTTTTGTTTTGTTAATTTTTTTATTTTGTTTTTATTTTTTTGGGGGGGGTGATTGCAAGGGCAGAAGGTGGATATAAAGGGGCAGGGAGATGATTGGGGTTGGGGTGCATGATGTGAAACTCAGAAAAAAAATCAATAAAAAGTTAGAAAAAAGAAAGGACTAGAGAGATGGGTCAGCGATTAAGAGCACTGACTGCTCTTCCAAAGGTCCTGAGTTCAAATCCCAGCAACCACATGGTGGCTCACAACCATCCGTAATGAGATTTGATGCCCTCTTTTGGTGTGTCTGAAGACAGCTACAGTGTACTCACATATAATAAATAAATAGATCTTTAAAAAAAACAAAATAAAATTTAAAAGAAATTAAAAAAAAAATAAGCTCACTCTGAGAAAGGCTCAGGCCTACACTGGGATTCCGGAATACCTAGTGAGGTCGCTGACCAGCTAATAAAGACTTTCTTTTTCTTTTCTTTCTTTCTTTCTTTCTTTCTTTCTTTCTTTTTTTTTTTTAAGATTTATTTATTTATATGGGTACACTGTAGCTGTCTTCAGACACTCCAGAAGAAGGCACCAGAGCCAATTACAGATGGTTGTGAGCCACCATGTGGTTGCTGGGAATTGAACTCAGGACCTCTGGAAGAGCAGCCGGTGCTCTTAACCTCTGAGCCATCTCTCCAGCCCCCTAATAAAGACTTTCTATTGGCTTAAGTCCGTGTCCGAGCATGGTCTCTGGCGGAAACCCCACAACACTGGAGTGCCCGTATGTGTTTATGCACACCTGGGCATGTTGCAATTGCATGTGGAGGTCAGAGGGCACTCGCAGAGGCCGGTTCTCTCTGTGCAGGGCGGTGGCTTTTCTACACTGAGCCATTCCCCAGTCCTCACTTCATTCTTTTCACTGACTTCCCTCTTTATTCCTGTCACTAATCTCTCCTTTATCTTTTGAGGACATTTATTATCATATTTGAATTTCCTGGTCCATCTGTGTCTATAATCCTGCCTCACATGGTTTATGATAGGATAGTCTTTGAACATTCTTTAATACCACTGCTGCACAAAATAACAGGCTGTTATTTATTTATTTAATTTTTTTCAGGCTGGTTATTTTTAGCTGGTAAGCATGTGTGTCAGGACCAGGCACTAACACATATTTCATTTCAGTTCAAGATATTTCAGTTTCGTACCTGCATCTGTTATGACCATAGGCACCAAGAACCGTGCCCTGATTGTTTGCTGCCCCTTTGTCGGGTGACATCATAATGACGGGAAACATTTAAAAGATGATGCCTTCACCTCCAGTATAAAAACCAAAAGGACAGGACACAATGTAACTATAATTTTTTCAAATCCTATTTTTTTTTTTTTTTTTTTTTTTTTGTTTTTTCGAGACAGGGTTTTTCTGTGTAGCCCTGGCTTTCCTAGAACTCACTCTGTAGACCAGGCTGGCCTCGAACTCAGAAATCTGCCTGCCTCTGCCTCCAAAGTGCTGGGATTACAGGCGTGCGCCACCACTGCCTGGCTCAAATCCTATTTTTAATGATGGTTCTTAAACACTTTACCCTCCCTTGTAGCCACCACCCACCAGAGGTCGTGGGGAAGAAAGGATCTGGGGGAAGTGGACCTGCTTAGAAAGGCTCTCTGGAGCAACTCCCGTCTGTGTCATCTGGAAATCGGCAGTTCAGTTCAGGTTGGCAGGGGCAGCTCCATCCACTTCAAGCAAACACTTCACAGTTACACTAGCAGTCCAGCTCCATAGCGTCCGGTTAGCAACAGCGGTGAGACGACGACCTAGCAGAGACAGCCAGGCTCAGCCTGGTCTCCAGTATGCAGGAGGGACCTACAGGAACACCAGGAGAGTTTCAGGGAGGCAAAGATCAGTGAAGACACGAGACCCACAAACCTTGCACAGCTAGCTGTACCAGCAAGCCGAGCGCTGTCCCTGTCACGCTGTGGAATCCTATTTACGCCCTCCACACATCACGCGTCCTCCACGTGCCTTGCCTCAACAAGGGTTTTGTCTCGGCAGGGGTCTTGCCTCCAATCAGCCCGAGTTCGAGGAAGCTGCAAGAAGTTTTTTGATGCATTTTTTGCTATGGAGTCCCGGCAAATGCAGCTCAACTACACAGTGTAAGTCGAATCAATACATGTGCGTTGTTAGCAAAGATTCCCTCATCACGTGTCCTTTTACGTGCTTGCTTTAGCAGGACATCCTCTCTCCTGTGTCTGCTTCAGTGATGTGTTTCTTCACGAGTCTGCCTTAGTCTTTTACCTGCGTCCACTTCAGGACAATACTCCTTCACGTGTTTGCCCCAGTGAAACAACATCCAACACCAGCGACTCTCCAAAGAACCCTTAAGTTTCCACACCAACACCAGTGTTCTCAGGATAAGAAGCCGGTGATAGCTCAGCGGGAGGGTGACCCTGAGGCACGTGCCCTCTCCCAAGCTGCTTTCTGAATTGAAAGCTGAGCAGATAATTCCAGGATGTCACCTAAAGTGCTCAGATCAAAGTCTTGGGCCACCTTGCCTTGTTAGCTTCAATGCTTGTCTTTCTTACTTATTTATATGTATGGGTGCTTTGTCTGCTTGAATGTCTGTGCACCGGGAGGGTACCCGGTGCCTCCGGAGAGCAGCAGGTGGGCATCGGATCCTCTGGAATTAGAATTACAGACAGTCCTCAGCTGCTCTGTGGGTGCTGGGAACCCAACCAAGGGTTCTCGCAAGAGCACAAAGTGCTTTTAATCACTGATCAATCCCCCCCACTGTTCCCCCCCCCCTCAGGTAGATTTCTATGGCTGATTGATTTCTCTATGGTTATGAGTCTCTGGTGCTGGCCAGTGAGATATGTTTTTTTTCTGTAGGAACACTGACTTAAGATAGTTAAAAAACCCTCCTCTGTCTCAGCTTTAGGGAAAAACTGGTTAGTCTGGTTTAGAATGCCCAAGGCCATTACCAGCTTTGCACCACTTAATACAATTAACTTTGGTATTTCAACATTTTTTATTGTGTGACAGGATCTCATGTAGCTTGGGCCTGGTCTCAAACTTTCTATGTAGCTGAGGCTGGATTTGAACTCTTGATCCTTTTACCTTTACCTCCTAAGTACTGGGCACTGAGATTACATGTGCACATAACCACGCTAGGCTCAACATTCTTGCATTCCCTCTGTGCCACCATCTTTGTCTTTCTTTCTCTCTCCATTTTTCTCTGTTTCTCTGATTTCGTGTCTTTCCCTATGTCTCTTTCTGTTTCCCTAGATTACACCTAGGGCATGCATGCCCTGTCACTGAGCCACACCACTGGCCACTTGGTTCTGGCTTGTCTGAACCATGCCAGCCCTGCAAGCAAAACTTCAAGTACTTTAAGAGGTGGGTCCGCCCTTAATTTTCTCTAGGAAAGCTATTTTTCTCCCAGTTACAATGCAAGCAAGAGTACAGACTTCCTTGCTGTTGATTTCTTTTAGCTCAATGTCTCTCATAGGGACAAGGATTCTTGTATTACGTAGGAGGCTTTCCATTTTCCAGCTGCTTGTAAACATTAACTGAAGCCCTCTGTCCCCCAGAGCTAGAGCCACACATCCCCAAGGACAGCTGTAGGGTTTGGGGGATTCTTGTATCATGTAGGGGGGCTTTCCATTTTCCAGCTGCTTGCAAACATAACTGAAGCCCTCTGTCCTGCAAAACTAGAAACACATTTCCCCAAGGACAGCTGTAGGGTTTGGGGATTCTTGTATCATGTAAGGGGTTTTCTATTTCCCAGTTGCTTGAAGACATAACTGCAGGCTTCTGTTCTCCAAAACTAAAACCATGCCTCCCCAAGGACAGCTGTAGTTCACCTCTCCTATGTTGTGCCTTATAGCTCCCCTTCGATGTGGACCTTGGATAATCTACTTTCATCTGAGTTTAGCGACAGACTAAGAAAGGTATTACTGTTATGTTTTAACCACATGGAAATGGCAATCTGTCTTCTCCCTTTTATTCCAGGGGAGAGTGCTCACGCACAACACAATTATGCCGCTGAATTTCCTTACCTTTGGGGAAGTCGCAGGGTCAGCACAGGATGAGCCTCATCCTGGAAAACCACCTTCCTGATAACGATTTCTCCCCTGCCGGGCAAGTTTCCATTTTTCCTTTTCTTTAAGACTCTATTATTCACCATGGATATAAATGTGTGACTGTGTGTTGGCATGTGCGTGGGAGTGTGGGAGTGGGAGTGGCCCTTGGAGGCCAGAAGAGGGCATTGGGTCCCCCTGGAGCTGGAGTTGCAGGTGTTGCAATGTGCCTGCGGTGGGTGCTGGGAACTGAATTCAGGTCCTCTGCAAGAGCAGTGCCTGCTCTTAACTATGGAGTTACCTCTCTAGAGCCTAGCTTTTTTTCCTTGTCATAAGAGTTTGGATTTGTGTGTGTGTGTGTGTGTGTGTGTAATATGATGTACTCATTAAATATGGATAGTATTTATTTTGGATTATTACTCTTATCATTTGTTCTCGGGAATATCAGTTATATGTCATTTGATTTTTTTTTTTTTTTGAGCCAGGTCTAGGGAACTGGGTAGCCCAGGCTGACCGGAAACTATCACTCCTCCTGTTTCAGGCTTCTGAGGGCTGGATCCGAAGTGTGAGCCAGCATCTGGGCTAGAGATTGTTCATTTCTCCCCTTCCTCCCTCCGTTTGTCCTTCCTTCCCCTCCTCCCCGTCTTCCTTCTCTCTTTGTTTCATTCTTTCCTTTATGACAGCATTTTCTCGTATTCTAGTTTGGCCTCCAGCTCTTTCTGTATGTAGCCCAGGCTGGCCTGAAATTCTCCATTTTTCTGCCTTTGTCTTCTGAGTGCAGGAATTACAGGCATGCCCCAAGTCTACCTGAATATTTATTTCTTTTTGGTGGTGATGGGTGGAAAACCCAGGGCCTTGTGTATCTAAGCACATTATCACTGAGCAGTATCAAGTCTGTATTTCCCCCATTTAATTTTTATGATATTCTATTCTGACTGCATAGAATATCCAGTTCTACAGGCATCAGAGTTGTGATTGAATCACAACTCTGATGCCCGTAGAACTGCATGATATGAAGATTTTTGTCCTTTGGTCTCACAGAGCTCACGCTGACCTTGAACTTGCCATGCAACCAAGGGTGGCTTTGCACATCTGACCCTCCCAAATGCTGGGATTGCAGGTGTGTGCCACCACACCCAGCCCTGCCCTGTTTCCTGGGGTTCCCAGAGTGACCTTAAAGATCTAAAGCAGATTAAGTCACTATTTAAAATCCTCCAGTCCCTTCTGTCTGGAGTTAGAATAGAGCCCAAGCTCTTGTGATGTCCAGAGGGCCCTGCATGGGTCCTGGGGACCTTCAGTCCTGTACCTGCTCTTCCCTCCATTGTCCTCCATGGCCTCCACACTGACTCTCCTTGACCCCTTTATACCTAGAGCTCTCCTCTCTGGGCCACCACGTGGTATGTTCATGTGTTCCACTTCCAAAGCAAGAAACTCCACAGACCTTAGCACGTCCTTTCTGGACCATGGCGCCTGGTTGATGCCAGCACCTGTGATTAGCATGGCACTTACATGTTTCGTTCACAACACTTGTCCTGCAGTGTTGGGGACTGAGCCCTGGGCCCCGAATGTGCCAGGTGAGCACCGCTGAAGGACATCCCAGTCTTTGTTCATAGCACTTGTTATAATTAATGATTCTATGCGACATGCTTAAGGGCTTAAATCATGTAGAGGTTGACGGAAAGACCCAGAAGGCTTCTGAGCAAGTGAGCGGCAGAATCCCAACTCTGATGCCTGTAGAACTGGAGTGTCTGAGAAGGTCCAGCCAGGAGGAGGCTGCTCTCCCAGGACAGGCTGGGTGAGGCAGTAGCCATAGGCACAGAGCACAGCGGGGATGAGGTTCCAAGGAGAGCCCAGCAGCACGTCATGTGTGCCCAGTGCAGACTGTGGTTGTCATGGTCAACTGCTGGAGTTCTACCAGCAAGGCAGAGATGATCCCACAATGTGGTTTACAGTGTGGAAACAGGAGCAGTGGAGACTCTTAAGAGACCTGGGACAGGGGTGGGGGATCTGGTTAAGTATAGATTCTGGCTAGATTTTTGGAGCTGTCTAAACTGTGGGGTTGATGAGAAAGAGGGGGAGAAAGAGAGACCAGAGAGATGTGGAGGAAGGGCCAACGTTAGCCTTACCATCTGGGCAGGGAAGAGAACCCAGGAAGTGGCAGGAACTTGGGCAAAGACGCAGAGTCAGCATGATTGAGGCGTGGTGCTCTGCAGCCTGGCCAGTGTGAGTTCAAACACAGGTCCACTCTCAGCCCATGAACTTTAGTTTCCAGATCTGCTCATCACAGACACGGTTCTTGTTGTCCTCGTGGGTGAGAGGATTAAATTAGGCCAGGGCTTCTTTATTTTATTTCTTTATTTATTTTAAGACAGGGTTTCTCTGTGTAGTTTGGGCTGTCCTGGAACTCACTTTGTAGACCAGGCTGGCCTCGAATTCAGAAATCCGCCTGCCTCTGCCTCCCAAGTGCTGGGATTAAAGGTGTGCGCCACCGCCTGGCCCTGGTTTTTTTTTTTTTTTTTAAGGCCAGGGCTTCTTTAAGGTTTTTTTTTTCCCCACAGCTATTTTTGCCTGAGAAATCTATAAAAGTCCCTGTGCAGATAGATATAAAATAGATATATAAGTCAAACATTTGCTAATAGCAAATTATAAAGATATTTATGTTAAATTAATATTTTGGCATGTATATAATTTTGTTAAAATGAGAGAAAAATTGACTATTAATGAGATAGCTGTGCTTGCTTAGCTTTTTATTTAAAAATGTTCACTTACTTAAGAGATTGTAATTTAATCTCAACATTTCTCCCTTCCCTTTCCTCCTTTTACATTCTCACACACACCCCTTCCCACTCCCACTCAAATTCTTGGCTTATTATTTTCATTAATTGTTATTGCATGTCTGTCTGTCTGTATGTATGTATGTATTTGCTTATACATGTGTATTCCTAAGCATGACCTGTTGGAGCCATATAATGTTACTTGTATGCATGTTTTCAGGGCCGCCCACTTGGCAATGGACAATTGGTGGTGGACTGGGAAGGACCACCTCCCGCATCCAGCTTTCCTCAGCTGCCTGTAGTTCTTTGTGTAGGGTGGAGGCCTCATGGGATTACCTCCATCCAGTTTGGCATGTCTATTGTGTCAAACTTGTTCAGCTCTCGTTTGGGAGGTCATGTTGGTGAGACTTTACAGGTACAGCTTCTGATGTTACTAGGACACACAATCTCACAGCAAACTCCCCGATCCTCTGGCTCTTACCATCTTTCAGTCCTCTCATCTGCAACATTCCCTGAGTTTTAGATGCAGGGGTGTTTTGTAGATTTTTCCATCGGGACTGAGCTCCACAACTCTGCATTTTGTTTGAGTGTGGTAGTGTCTGTTGCAAGGAGAAGTTTCCTTGATGAGGGATGAAAACTACACTTATTTGTGTGTGTATTTAGATGATCTTAGGGATTATGCTGGCTTAGTAAGTTAGTGGTTATAGATTCTCCACCAATAACCATGATTTCACTAGCATTGAGTAGTTAGCTAGGTTTCCAGTATCAAGCATGATGATTTCCTTCTTATTGAATAGGGCTTAAGTCCAATTAGAGAGCTGTTGGTTACTGCCAAGGCGTGTGTGCCACTACTGCGCCTGTGGGTTAGCATGCCATGCTGGGCATTGCTGTTGTTTAGAGGTATCATAGCTGGGTGAGATTGTTGGTTACCTCCCTCCTTTGGATGCTTTCATGGTGCCTTGTGGTACCATGAAATGTTTTTTTTCTTTTTAGATGGGGTCTCACTTATATATCACTGACTGTCCTGGAACTCACTACTTATAGATCAGACTGTCCTGGAACTCACAGAGATTTATCTGCCTCTGCCTCTCAAGTGCTGAGATGGAAAGGTATGTACCACCATGCTCAGCCAATCTTGGCTGAATATTTGATACTACAAGATCAAGTCAGCAACTCAAACAGCAATCTTCATATTCAACTGCCTTCAAAATATTTATGTTCACAATCACAGATTAGTAGCCGGGCGTGGTGGTGCCCGCCTGTAATCCCAGCACTTGTGAGGCAGAGGCAGGTGGATTTCTGAGTTCGAGGCCAGCCTGGTCTACAGAGTGAGTTCCAGGACAGCCAGGACTACACAGAGAAACACTGTCTCAGAAAAAAAAAAAGGAAAAACAAAACCAAAAAACAAACAAACAAAAAAACCCAAAACAACAACAACAACAACAACAACAACAACAACAAAAAACAATCATAAATTAGTGCTGATCTCAGCCTTGCTCAGAAAAACTTCATTTTTTCATTGTCCAGCAAACTCATAATTGGTGAAAGAGCTAATAATAAATCTCCCTGCTCTAAATAGGACATTTACATCAAATTGTAACTCTTCCTTTCCCCCTCACCAAAGCTCAGAAAACATGAAGGAAGGGAATCAAGAATATAAAAGCGGGAGGAGAGCCAGAGCACTGTGGGATGCTGTCTTCCAGACACGACACAGCTTTTGCTCTCCTGGACTCACAACTATGACTACCTGCAGAATATCAAGCCAGTCAACATTCCAGCATGGATGCCAGAGGATGCATGAGGCTTCACCCCAACCATGGATCTTTTTACAATGATGTCTGGAAAAGGAAGAGTCCTGTTTCTTCAGGGCAGGTGGTTGCTGGTAAGTTGCCCACACTACTATAGATAATCCCTCACCTATGAGCAGGTGAGCAGCATTAACTAGACTAAGTGGGTTATTTAGAAGAAGAGGAGGAGGAGATGAGGAGGAGGGGGAGGAGGAGATGAGATGAGGAGGAAGGGGGAGGAGGAGATGAGGAGATGAGGAGATGAGGAGGAGATGAGGAGATGAGGAGGAAGGGGGAGAAGGAAGGGTCCCCCTGCTCCGACCCCAGGGCTTATAAGTTTCCTAGACACGGGCTTTTGACTAGGTATACAATACTGGGCATAAATCCTTCCTGTGGACAAGGGCTTGAACCCAATCAGCAACTGCCTAGTTACTTCTATATCTGTCATGCCAGTATCGTACCTGAGGGTACATCTTGTTAGGCAGTTGATTATCACAGCATGCATGGTCCAATGGTGAGTTAGACCATTGATGCCTTTTTTTTCTCAGTGGCCTACATAGCACCCCTTGTCACGTTGAAAGGTAGCTATTAGGGAGGAAATGTCTAGATCACTTCTCTCTTAGTTAGGGCTTCTAGTCCTGTGAAGAGACAACATAGCCAAGGCAACTTTTAAGAAGGACAACATTTAATTGGGGCTGGCTTACAGTTTCAGAGGTTCAGTCCATTATCATCATAGTGGGAAACATGGCGGCATCCAGGCAGGCATGGTGCTAGAGAAGGTGCTAAGAGTTCTATACCTTGATCTGCAGGCGGCAGGAAGTGACAGTGAACTGGCTTGAGCTTCCGAGACCTCAAAGTCTACTTCCTAGTGGCATACTTCCTCCAACAAGGCCATACTTACTCCAAAAAGGCCACTATGGGGCCGTTATTGTCCAAGCCGCCACAGTTCCACCTTGTTTTCTCTATGTCTATGTCTGAGCCATTGTGTAGTCTTCATTGATAGCATCTTGCCATCTAGCTGGGGTGGGCAGATGAGAGCAATGGCCAGATCTGTGCTGCTTTAGGGGGCTCTGAAGCTTCCCTGATCAGTAAGCACAGGGACATATCCTATCCTTGGCATTGAGATTTTCAGTTAGTAACGCATGTCTTCTAGGGGAAGCACTGTCCACCCATGTGGACAGGCACACGTAGTGCTGGAGAAGTGCCAGAGAACACCTGTGTTCAAATTCCTCTTAAAGTTAAGAAAAAAAAAATAGCTTACATACTAGTTAGTTCCCATAATCTTGGTTTTTTTTTTTTTTTTTTTGTCTTTTTGAGACAGGATTTACTAGGTAACCCTAGCTAATCTGGAACTCACTATGTAGACCAGGCTGGCCTTAAAGTTAATAGAGTTCCAACTGCGCGCGCACACACACACACACACATACACAAACACACACACACACACACAAAGAGCCTTTACCTGCTAAGCCATTTCCTCTGCTTCCCTCTGCCTTCCATGTTTTCAGGGGGACAGGCTCTCATATATTCTAGGTTAGCCTTGAACTTGTGTAGCTGAGGCAGACCTTGAACTTCTAATCTAAGCCTCCTGCCTCTACCCCTTGAGTGCTAGGATTACAGGCTTGTGCTCCTACACCAGGCCTACATCAGGAACTAAAACCAAGACTATGCATGCTAAGCAAACACTCTGTCAACTAAACTACTTCAGGGCCCTCAAACAACAACTATTATTTCCTTTTTAAAATTTGAGACAGGAACCAAAGCACCCTCACTTAAGTCCTCCTTCTTGAGCTTCCTGTGCTGGGTGAATTTTAACTTGTTTATTTTGAGCTTTTGGGCTAACATCCACTTATTAGTGAGTGCATACCATGTGAATTCTTTTGTGATTGGGTTACCTCGCTCAGGATGACACTTTCTAGTTCCATCCATTGCCTAAGAATTTCATGAGGGTGCTTTGGTTCCTCTGAGAAAGGGAACAAAATACTCACAGGAGCAATAAGGGAGACAATGTGTGGAGCAGAGACTGAAGGAAAGGCCACCCAGAGATGCCTTACCTGGGCATTCATCCTATAAACAGTCACCAAACCCTGACACCATGACAAGAAGTGTATACCAAAAGGAGCATGTCATGGCTGTCTCCGGAGGGGCCCTGCCAGAGCCTTACAAATACAGAGGCAGATGCTAACAACCAACTATTGGACTGGGCGTGGGGTCCCCAGTGGCGGACCTGGAGGGTGGTCCAGAGGAGCTGAAGGGGTTTACAGCCCCATGGGAAGAACAATGACTTCTGCCACCAAGGTGCCCCAAGACTCCCAGGGACTGAACCATCAACCAAGGGATACACATGGTTCCAGCCAAAAATGTGGCAGAGGAAGGCCTTGTTGGGCATCAGTGGGAGGAGTGGTCCTTGGTCAGGTAAAGGCTCAACAGAGGCCCCAACAAAGGGAAACCAAGGGGGTGGGTGGGAGTGTGTCGGGTGGAGGGGCATATATGTGAAGGCAGGGGGTGGGAGGAGGGGTTGGGGGTCTTTGGGGAGGGGGAAATCGGGAAAGGTTTTACCACTGGCAATGTAAATGAAGACGATATTCAATAAAAAAAATTTTTTTTTTGAGGCAGGGTTTCTTTATGCCCTAGCTGTCCTGGAACTTGTTCTGAGGTTGACCTCAAATTCAGAAATCAGTCTGCTTCTGTCTCTTGAGTAATAGAATTAGGGAAGTGGATCACCACACCTGGCCTCAAGCAACAATTCTTAAAATCGAACATCCAAATATAATATTATCCAAAAATACTCTAATTTGTTACTAATTTGCTGAAGGATGATGACAGGAAAATATTAATAGTCTTCATTTTCCAGGCTGAAGAGTTGGCTCAGCAGTTAAGAGCACTGGTCGCTCTCGCAAGAGGAGTTAAGTTTGGTTTCCACCACCCACGTGCAGCTCACAACCACCTGTAACTCCAGTTCCAGGGAACCCAACTTTCCTCTGGACTCTGAGGGCACCTGCACACACCCTTCCCCGTACATATACATAGTTAAAAAAAATAAAAATAAATCTTTAAAAATTATGTTTCTATAAAAGTAGAAAACCTTGTCCATACAGCAAAAGCATTGCAAATCATAACATAAGCTAGCCTCAGGTCTGAGCAGTACATCAGCGTTCATCGGCGCTGTGAAGCTTTGCACACCACAAAGCTCTTGTTTGTGCTCAGAACCTCTAAGGCTGCCCGCTGGGAAGCTGTGTGATCCCACACTCCGAGCCATTGTCTGTTAGCTTCTGACTTTACCTCTGCTTGTTTCTTCCAAAATCTTTTACCGTTGTCAATTTTTTTTTTTGTGATTTCCCCTTTTTATTAGTGACTGAATTTCTATATCCCTATGTAGATCGGGTTGTAACTCACAGTTTGAAAAACCAGGAATTAGGTAATATATGTGCATAGTAGTCAGTACATTTAGTTTCTTTCCACCTACCTGTTGACTGTCTGTTTTCCTTCTCAGAAGGACATATTCTCCATCTTAAAGCTGGGCAGGTTCAGGCCATTGTTCATAACTTCTTTCAGGGATGATCTTGTCCTGAAACTTCCTCCTCCTCCTGGGGTGTTAAGGTCAGTTCCTATCCCAGGATTCCAGGAATCAGCTCCATTTCTTCCCAGAAGAAAAGTCCCTCTATGAATCCAGAGCCAGGGATAAGTAACTGGGTGGGAATAATGCCTCTTCCTTCCTTCCTTCCTTCCTTCCTTCCTTCCTTCCTTCCTTCCTCCCTCCCTCCCTCCCTCCCTCCCTCTCTCCCTCCCTCCCTCCTTCCCTCCCTCCTTCCTTCCTTTCTTCATTCCTTCCTTCTTCATTCCTTCCTTTCTTGACAGGATCTCATTCTTATGCAATCCAGGCTAGTTTTAAACATGCTGTGTAGTTGAAGCTGGCCTTGAACTTCTGATCTTCCTACCTCATGTGCTGGGATTACAGGTGTATGTCTCTCCTTGTAGAGAATATAATTGATTTATTTATTTTTCTTTTTTTTAAAGATTGAGTTATATCTTAAACTTTTATGTGTATGAGTGCTTTCCTACATACCTATGTGCGTGGTGACTGTGGAGGTCAGTAAAGGGAGTTGTATGCCTTAGAACTGGAGACTGTCAGTTGTGGAGCACCATGTGGGTGGTGGAAATTGAATGCAGGTCCTTTGCAAGAACAGTCAGTGCTCTTAACCACTGGGCCATCTCTGCAGCTCTGGTTTCCTTTTGAGTGCACTGCATTCTTGTGTATGTCACATGTGTTTTCTCATTTGATCTGTAGCTGGGATAGTATTTGTCTGTTACAGAAGAGGGGAACAGATTTCAGAGAGTTACCTATTTGTGAGAGCACACAGTGAATATGTTTTTTGACAACTTGCTTGCTTTAGTAAAAGACCCTAATAACTGAGTATCTGACCTTACCCTGGCCAATCGTAGCATTCTGTCTCCCTGGCAACAGCAATTGGCCCATGGCAGAATGTGTGAACCAAGCAGGGCCAGTCAGGGTTTCCCCCTGTATTAATAAGGAAATCCTAGTGTCTTAGTTAGGGTTTTACCGCTGTGAACAGACACTATGACCAAGGCAACTCTTATAGGGACAACGTTTAATTGGGACTGGCTTTCAGGTTCAGAGGTTCAGTCTGTTATGATCAAGATGAGAACATGGCAGCATCCAGGCAGGCATGGTGCAGGAGGAGCTTTGAGGTCTACATCTTCATCTGAAGGCTGCTAGCAGAATACTGGCTTCCAGGCAGCTAGGGTGACACATCTACTCCAACAAGGCCACACCTTCTAATAGAGACACTCTCTGGGCCAAGGATATACAAACCATCACACCTAGGTTAGAAGAACACCTGACCAGTGGGTGGATGAATGGATGATATTTAATTCCTTATAGCCCCTGAGACTGGATCAATGAATGGCTGTAAAGATTTCTTCCTTCCTTCCTTCCTTCCTTCCTTCCTTCCTTCCTTTCTTTCTTTCTTTCTTTCTGTCTTTCTTTCTTTCTTTCTTTCTTTCTTCTGACATAGGTAGGGGCTTATGTATCCCAAACTGGCCTCAAACTTGCTACGTAGTTGAGGATTATCTTAAGTCCTAAACCTTCTCCCTCTACTTCCCCTGTGAGAGGAGTGTACCACTGTGCCAACTTATGGGGTGCTGGATTTCTTGAATGCTAGACAAGCAGGCTACCAAATCCTTCCCCCCTTTTAAAAATAAGGTCTCTCTGTGTAGCCCTGGCTGTCCTGGAACACCCTCTGTAGACCAGGCTGGCCTCTGCCTCTAGCCTGGTCTGGAATGCTGGGGTAAATGCCTGTGCCACCACTTCCCATACCCTCCCACCTTTAGTGACCTGTGAGCTTGTCTCAGCCAAAACACTGAGTATAGCCAGCAGCTTCTCCTCTTGTTTCTTTCATAAAAAGCCTGGGTAACAACTTAAAGCTGAAAGGATACAGTTTGGCTTGAGACTTGAGAGGGTACAGTCAATCATCCGGGGAAGGCGGGAGGAAGGAGCACTAAATCAGCAGAAAGCTTACACTCTGTCAGCAAGCCCTGAGGCAAAGGGGTCGATGGGACACTAGGCCTGGCTCTCACCCTCAGGGCCTACCCTACTTCCTCAGGTTGGGCCTCATATCTTAAAAACTGTACGGTTTCCAAAACGGAGCAACCAGCTTGGGATCAGTGGGGACATTTTCCTTCATAACACCGAGGATTAAACCCAGGCAGGCCTTGTACTCACTGGGCAGGTACTCTACCACAGAGCTAGATTTGAAGTGGAAACCTAAGGGTTCTTTGGAATGTCAGTTTGTGTTGGATGGTGTTTTGCTGGGGCAAACATGTGAAGGAGTGCTTTCCTAAAGGGGACACAAGTGAAAGGATGTTTTGCTAAAGCGAACATGTGAAGGAACGCTTTTTTGCTGAAGCAGACACAGGCAAAAGGATGTTCTGTTAAAGCAAGTATGTGAAAGGCCATGTGATGGATGAGGGATTCTTTGCTGATGACGCGCGTGCACTGGTCTGCCTTACATCGTGTGGTTGAGCACTTCTGGTGGCGTGCTGTGGCTTCTTGTCACTTCAGTGGACTCAGGCTGACTGGCAGAGTGATGCCAACTGAGACAGACTCACGCTCTGAGGCAAGACACATTCTGAGACAAGACCTGTGGGGGACACGTGATGCCTGGAGAGAGTATAAATAGAACTCGACGGACAGTGACGGAGGCTGAGCTGGGTTTGCTTACAGAGCTAGCTGTGCAATGTTTGTTGGTCTCGCCTCTTCGCCGATCTTTGCTTTACTGAGAGAGGCACAGCTGAGAACTCCTGGTGTCCCTCCGGTCCCTTCTGCTGACTCATGCCGAGGTTGAAGACTGGCTGTCTCTACTAGGTAGTGCTACTGCTGCTGATTCGTGTTTACTATCCAACTCTACTGAACTGGACTGCTGATGTATCCATGAAATGTTTGCAAATGGATCAAGCTGCTGACCCGCAGACTAAACTACTAATTTTCTAGCAACACAGATGAGATTTGCTCCAAAGAACATTTCTAAACTGGTCCACTTCCCCTGTATCCTTTCTTTTCCACTACTTCTGGTGAGTGGTGGGCTAAAAGGGAGGTTAAAAGGTTTAAAAACCATCATTAAAAGTAGGCTTTAGGGCTGGAGAGATGGCTCAGAGGTTAAGAGCACTGATTGGTCTTCCAGAGGTCCTGAGTTCAAGTCCCAGTAACCAGACGGTGGCTCGCAACCATCTACAATGGGATCTTCTGGTGTGTCTGAAGACAGCGACAGTGTACTCACAAAGATGATTATATAATTTTTTTCTAAAAGTTGGCTTTAAAGAATTAAAGTTAAATAGTGTTGGTGTGAGAACCACTGAAACAACACAACCTGCACACCTGTTGCCAAGGCAACAGCCACCATGTTCCCAGAATCCACTTGGCTCACCTCCCACCTTTACCTGTGATGTCACCATCCACATATAAAGAAAGACCCCTCTGACCCCTCTCTCTCTCCTCCCCCTCTTCTCTTCCACCACCACCTTGCCCTTTCCTCTCTCAATAACCCTCATGTGGAACTGTTTGGCCTGGTGTGGTCTTTCTTTATAGATTCTTAGATTTTTTTTTTAACCTTTTATTTTGAGGCAGGGTCTTGCTAAATTGTTCCTGAACCTGTGACCTTCCTACCTCAGCGTCTTGAGTTACTAGATTAGGCCTTGATGAAAGATTTAAAAAGAGATTTATTTTATTTTAAAGTATGTATATGTCAGTGTATGTGTGTGTCAGTGTGTGTGTGTGTATACACATGTATATTTGTGGTGGTCAGAAGAGGTAGCATGGGATCCCCCTGGAACTGGTGGTTGTAAGATACCTGACACAGGTGCTGGGTATTGAATTCTGATCCTCTTCAAGCACAGTATGAACTCTTAATAAGTCATCTCTGCAGCTCCTGAAAGATTAAGAAAAATTATTGCTGGGTGTGGTGGTGTGCACCTGCACCTTTCAATCTCAGCATTTGTGAGGGAGAGGCAGGTTGATCTCTGAATTTGAAGCCAGATTGGTTTACATAGTCAATAGCTGGTCATCGAAGGCTACATAGTGAGACTTTGTCTCAATAAACAAACAATTAAAAAAATAAGAGTAAAAAAATTAAAATAAAATATAACACTTATTTTTATTTCTGTGTGTTTAAGTGTGCACATGCATGTGAGTACCTGCCTGAAAAGATCTTCTGAGCCCCTAAAGCTGGACTTATAAGCAGTTCTGAGCCACCAGGTGTGGGTGGGGGACCGGAACTCTAGGCCTCTGAGAGAACAGCACAAACTCAGCCACTGTGCCATCTCAGCCCCTGAAAGGACTTAATTAATAGAATTAATGTTAATTACTGGGTCGAGATTCAAGTACGGATCCCAAAGTCTTAACTCTTTTACCATAACTGATCTCTGAAACCACTTTCTCATGAGTAACACCCTAGGTTTGAAGACACGGCTCCCACTGAGTCACCTGTTAGCTTTCTGAAACTGGCTACCATCCCTTTCTGGAACGAGGAACTTCCCTGAGTTCACTGGAGCACACCAGGACATAGCTCTCAAGTTAGATGCTTCTGAGAGGATTACTAATCACTTTCATTTACGTGAATTCCTCTCAGGACCAGTTCCATTAAGTGACTCTGACTACTGCTGGCCCTCTCTTCTGGCAGGCTTCAGCCCCAAGCCTGCCTGACATGAGGCTTATGTTCTTGCTGGGACAGCAGCCAGCCTCTGGCTAGGCAAGGCCCCAGGAGTTGGCAGCCAAGGTACAGATGTTCTGAGCGCTTGACTCAGGAGGCATCAGGTGGCAGAGCTCTGGGGCTCCAGGCCCTCTGCAGCCCGGCTGTCAGGAGCTGTGGGGTGTGGAAACCGGGCTCCAGCCTTTTAGCTACAGTGTGGAGGGATGATGGTCCAGATGGCAGCTCTTTTCTTCTTTCTTTTCACAGGTAGGGCACTTGGAACAACAGTGTTACACAGAGGTCTAACTGGATTTAATTCAAACTAACAAAATGTTCCTCTTTGTGATCCTAGAATGCAATAAGTTATCCTTTTATGTGTACACAGGTTGACTCTGATATATGACATGGAAAACCACACTTTATGGGGCACAGTTAAAGAATTTTCATTTCCTAGTGATGTGGTCTCATGACCTTAGCTAGGAGGAAGTACATCTTAGATGCTCCACCCAGCTTAGCATTGGAGTCTATCTTGACATGACAAACTGCAGAGTGAGGCCACTGGAGGTTTAGGCACAGCTGTGGGTTGTGAGTGGTTACAAGTGGATGAGTAATCAAATATTACCCAAGAACCAGCAGACTCTAAAAGAGAAATAAAATAGAAAGGAGGTGATCTGGAATTCTTGGAGAAAGACTTGAAAAATATGCATAGTTGTAGAACTGCATAAAGGTGAGCTGGCAGGTTAATAACAGCTAATATACTAAGCCACCGATCTAATTCTTAAATGAAAATGCAGGCTGACGGTGTGGCTCGGTGGTAGAGCATTTACCCAGCATGTGTGAGACCCTGAGTTCCATGCCCTATACAAAACTACACAAACACAGAAAGAAAGGAAGTGTGTGTCACACGTTCTGCCCAGGTTAGCATTGCAGTCTATCTTGCCATTACAAACTGAAAATGGAGATCACTTGGAGGTTTAGGCACAGCTGTGGAGGAAGCGGGCCTTCCTAGCAATGTGATGGTAACTGCTATGAAATACCACATGGGTTATTTAATCTGCTATGTATAATTAAAAATGTATTGCCATTTAAAACTCTGACATCTAAGCACATTTGTACTATTTGGCAATGGTAGAGTGTTTACTTAGAATGTGTAAGGCTCTGGATTCTATATCGTTGCGGGGGGTGGGGGTGGGTGGGTGGGGTGGGGTGGGGGGGAAGGATGATGTTTGAATAATTTATGCTGTGAAAGCATTTGCTAATCTATATTATTTGAAGAGTCTAATGAGACAGCTCTTTAACATATGTTACATTGATTCATTGGTATTTGAAAACAAAGTCTCCCATTCTTTCTGGGAATCCTTGTAGAAAAGTGCTTTGAACATGCTGCTTTCCCAACTAGTATCAGGAAATTCACCGAAAGATTTCATTGGGAGAGATAGATTGGCATTTTTAACAAGAGTTCAGAGTCTCTGGCTTCCCCTCCTCACAATCTGGCTTGTATATGGACCTTACTCACAATCACTACTTCTCTGCAAGATTTCCAGTTAGTCCAATGTTTCAACACCTCAAACGTTGTTTGGATGCTTCAGCAGGAGTTGGAGTCCCTCAAATGTCACAGCAGTCTATAAGCCTGTTTCCTTGCAGGATGTTTTCCTTAGCAGCTTAAGGGGAAGAGGAGCTGTTGCCAGGGAGAAATGATTTTTTTCTTTTCCTTTTTTCTTTTTTTGAGAGATGTCGTATTTTCTGATGACGTCTCCGAGTCTCTGACTTGGAGTACAGTTAGAAGAGAATATGGAAGTCTAATACTCTGAGGCATATCACATTCCTAGATGACCTTTTACCCCTGACTAACTGGATTTGCATATGAGTGGTGGTTTCTAAGCGATGAAATGACAGCTGCATGTGGCAGCATGTGCCGGCAACCCCACCACTTGGGAGTCTGAGGCAGAAGGATCATGCATTGGAGGCTGCCCTAGGTTGCATAGTGAGGTCCTGTTACTAAGTAAAAAGGAAGGAAGGAAGGAAGAAAGGAGAAGGAAAACAAAACAAAACAAAACAAAAAGCAGAACACAGCGAAACAATCAACCAAATTGTGTAGTGGGACAGTAACATTTCCTTCAATTTCAGGAATAATTTTCTAAGTAACACTTCCAGCCTGAGACTGTCCTAGGAAAAGTTGTCTTTAGAGTTCTTTCTCTCTCTCTCTTTCTCTAATGAATAAAACGGACATTGTATTTTTTACATGTATTGTTTTACTTTTTTCTCATTTTAAAATATTTTATTCTTCTTTTAAAAAAAGTATTTACGCTTTCCTCAGCTGCCGCCAAGGTGCTCGGTTCTTCCGAGGAAGCTAAGGCCGCGTTGGGGTGAGGCCCTCACTTCATCCGGCAACTAGCACCGTGCCGGCAGTCCACACACAACATGGCTTCCGTCTCAGAGCTCGCCTGCATCTACTCCGCCCTCATCCTGCACGACGACGACGACGACGACGAGGTGACGGTCACGGAGGATAAGATCAATGCCCTTATTAAAGCCGCTGGTGTCAATGTTGAGCCTTTCTGGCCGGGCTTGTTTGCAAAGGCTCTGGCCAATGTCAACATTGGGAGCCTCATCTGCAATGTAGGGGCTGGTGGGCCCGCTCCAGCAGCGGGTGCCGTCCCTGCTGGGGGACCTGCTCCATCCACCGCTGCTGCCCCCGCTGAGGAGAAGAAAGTGGAAGCAAAGAAGGAAGAGTCCGAGGAGTCGGAAGACATGGGCTTTGGTCTTTTTGACTAAACTGCATTTGTTGACATGTCCAATAAAGAGCTGAACCTGGGGGAAAAAAAGTATTTACAATCCAGCTGTTGCCCCCTCCAGTTCCCCCCTCCCATAGTTCTCATCCCATTTCTCCTCCCCCCTGCCTCTGAGAGGATGCTCCCCCATCATATATAGCAGAGGACTGCCTGGTTTGCCCTCACTGGGAGAAGATTCACCTAATCCTTGAGAGACTTGAGGCCTGGGGAGTGGGGAGGCCTGGTGGGGGTGAGTTATTACCTCTTTAGCATTACTTAGCCTATTGCTTTCCTTACTTATATGTGTGTGTACACACATGTGTGCATGGTACATATGAACACCTCTGGGATTTACTTCTCTTCTACCATGTGGGCCTTCAAGTTGACAGGGAGCACCTTAGCTGCTGAACCTCTTCACTAGCCCTGCTTTTCCATAATTTCATATATTTAATCTGTTGCTGTTCAGTGAAAGGCAAGCACTTTACACCATTTGAGCATCTTCAAAAAGACTGTTCATGAAATATTAAGGATTTGCTTATTGCTTACCAAGAAGGTGTTGGTTATCAGAGCCTGGTTCACAAGCTCTCCTTTTGTGGAAGTCTATGGTCTTGCTCTCCCACTGAACCACAGTACCCCATTCTTCCTTTATATTTTCAAGGTTATTTACTTCTCCAATTATATTCTGTCTTAGTTTGCTTGTTTATTGTAGATGAAGAGATGCCTTGTGTTAGGTACGGGGAAAGTGGCTCAGAATTTCCATGTCCCCTCTGAGTGTGTTACCCTCCAGGGACTTTCACATGGTCCATTTCCTTGTCCTCCTAATTGGTTTTCACTGAGATACAATGGTGGTTTTGGTGGCTAGAGGTTGGGGGAACAGTGTTTTTCTTTTTCTGACCACATTCCTCTGAAGAACGACTCTGGTGAATGGTATAAAAGGCTACAGAGATGCTGAGAAGGTAAAGATTTGGGTGTTGGGCTTTTGGAGGGTGCTAATTATCCCCACCTTCTTCCCTTGAAGCTCAGAGAAAGACTCAAGCAGGCCTCCCAATCACAGCCATGAACCAGATGATGCAATTTGCAGCTGAGGCCATGTTGTGGTTTGAATGATAATCCTCTCCCACAGCCTCCTATGTTTGAATAGTTGGTTGTTAGATGGTGTCGTTCTTTTGGGAGATTGCAAGACCTTTTGGATCTGGAACTTATTTGGGAACTTCTCGGCTATAGAAGTGGGCCTTAAGATAGCATTTTCAACAAATGGTGCTGGTTCAACTGGCGGTTAGCATGCAGAAGAACACAAATTGATCCATTCTTATCTCCTTGTACAAAGCTCAAGTTCAAGTGGATCAAGGACCTCCACATAAAACCAGACACACTGAAACTAGTAGAAAAGAAAGTTGGGAAGAGCCTCGAGCACATGGGCACAGGGGAAAATTTCTTGAACAGAACACCATGGCTTATGCTCTAAGAGCAAGAATTGACATATGGGACCTCATAAAATTACAAAGTTTCTGCAAGGCAAAGGACACTGTCAACAGGGCAAAACATCAACCAAAATTTGGGAAAAGATCTTTACCAACCCTACATCCAACAGAGGGCTAATATCCAATATATACAAAGAACTCAAGAAGTTAGACTCCAGAGAACCAAAGAACCCTATTAAAAATGGGGTACAGAGCTAAACAAAGAATTCTCAACTGAGGAATACCAAATAGCTGAGAAACACCTAAATAAATATTCAACATCCTTAGTTATCAGGGAAATGCAAATCAAAGCAACCCTGAGATTCTACCTCACACCAGTCAGAATGGCTAGGATCAAAAACTCAGGTGACAACAGGTGCTGGCAAAGATGTGGAGAAAGAGGAACAGTCCTCCAGTGTGGTGGGATTGCAAGCTGGTACAACCACTCTGGAAATCAGTTTGGTGGTTCCTCAGAAAATTGGACTTAGTACTACCTGAGGACCCAGCTATACCACTCCTGGGCATATACCCAGAAGATTCTCCAGCATGTAATAAGGACACATGCTCCATTATGTTCATAGCAGCTTTATTTATAATAGTCAGAAGCTGGAAAGAACCCAGATGTCCCTCAACAGAGGAATGGATACAGAAACTGTGGTACACTTACGCAATGGAATACTACTCAGCTATTAAAAACAATGAATTCATGAAATTCTTAGACAAATGGATGGAGCTAGAAAATATCATCCTGAGTGAGGTAACCCAATCACAAAAGAACACACACGGTATGCACTCACTGATGAGTGGATATTAACCCAGAAGCTTGGAATACCCAAGATACAATTCACAGACCAATTGAAGCTCAAAAAAAAGGAAGAACAAAGTATGAATACTTTGGTCTTCTTAGAAGTGGGAACAAAACAGCCATGGGAGGAGATACATAGACAAAGTGTGGAACAGAGACTGAAGGAAAGGCCATCCAGAGACGGCCCCACCTGGGGATCCACCCCATATACTGTCACCAAACCCAGACACTAATGTGGATGCCAACAAGTGCTTGCTGACAGGAGCCTGATAAAGCTGTCTCCTGAGAGGCTTTGCCAGTACCTGACAAATACAGAGGTGGGTGCTCCTAGCCAACCATTGGACTGAGCACAAGATCCTCAATGGAGGAGCTAGAGAAAGGACCCAAGGAGCTGAAGGATCTGTCAGCCACACAGGAGGAACAACAATATGAACCAACCAGTACCCCCAGATCTCCCAGGGACTAAACTACCAAGCAAAGAGTACACATGGAGGGACCCATGGCTCCAGTTGCATATGTAGCACAGGATGGCCTTGTTGGACATCAAAGGGAGGGCCCTTGGCCCCGAGAAAGCTTGATGCCCCAGTATAGGAGAATACCAGGATAGGGAAGTGGGAGTGGGTGAGTTAGCGAGCAGGGGAAAGGGGTGTTTTCAGAGGGGAAACCAGAAAGGGGATAACATTTAAAATGTAAATAGAGAAAATATCTAATAAAAAGAGAGAACTGGATACTCTTAAAAAAATAAAAGAGTTATAGCCCATCAACAGTTATAGAATCAACTTTCAGCTTCTAGATGGCATGCTGCAGCAAGGGACTGCCTCATATACCTACTGCCATGAAGCCGTCCACAGCCACACGTTCTTCCATGACGGGTTATACCCACCCACATCATGAACCCAAACAAGTCAGGGGTTGGTCAGCGATGAGGAAGTAACTAATACAGAGAGCTGTTGCTGTTATCAAACTGACCATATTGTTTGTAAGTCTTTGGCCGCGGTTTGTAGGAGGAATGTGGGAGAGTTTAGAATTGTGGCTTAGAGAGACCCTACAATTCTGTAGTCAGAACTTCCTGGGCCATTCTGATTAGTGCTGTGACCGCACTATTGATAGATAGATGGACACTGCTTAGACTCACGAGGATTCAGAGGGGGAAGGAATGGCTAGGAGGGGCCGTGCATTCCTGTGGCCCAAGTTCTTAGGAGATGGAGACACCAGAATTGGGAGTCCAAGGTCATCCTTAGCTACAGAGCAAGTATGAGGCCAGCTCGAACTACACATGAAATTTCTCAAAATAGACAAAACAAATAACAGCAAAGAGAAACCAACCAAACTAACATACGCCTTAGAAGAACAAAGCGAGGATTATAGCAGACACTGGACCAGTGTCTATGTTTATGTTCAATTCGGGTAAAGGAACTGGCTGTGTGTTCTGTCCTAAGAATTTGAGTAAAGTTGAATTTAGAAGCAACAGATTAATTGCTAGATAGAGCAGGTTTCAGGTTGTCACATGGTTATTGATCATTGTCTTTAGCTATGTTTCCAGTAAAAATTTCTGGAGCGAAAAAATGCAGATGATGAACAGTTTTAATGTGCACAGGAGCATGAGCCAAGATAAAGCTGCAGAAGGGGCAGATAAGGATTTTGCAAAGTAGTCACAACTATAAAGACAGAAGCACAGTTAAGGACAAACCATGCAGCTTGCTTTGGGACAGTAGGAACGGTACCTTAAAGGCAAGACCTTACTCACTCAAGGGCTCAGGGCGTGAAACTGAGAACCTGTTTGAAAACGTTCATTTGAAAAGAGAGGGTCTGCAAAGGAAAGCGCCTCCACAGGGTGCTTTTTGCTTGAAAATGGCTGCCTGGGGAAATTTTCACTGATTAAGTCATGTAGGTGCTTGGATACTGCAGCCATTGTCCAAGTGGGTCAGGCTACATTTCAAGCTGACAGTAAAAACTTGGTGCTATTTCCCATGTAGTACCGGCTTGGCAGGCAAACAAAACTCAAGATTCGTGGGCCAATGGAAATTTGCCTCGAGATTCCACAAAGCTGCTGAGGTCAGGCAATATGTAGCAATGTTCCATTCTCTGCGTGCAGCCCTTGAGTGGGCGGTGCATAAAGTTGAAGCCCAAGTTTCAGTGGCGATTCCAGGATGTTTGAGATGCCACAAATTTGGACTTCTGCAGGCACTGAGAAGAGCCAGGCCAAGGGAGCACACATATGCTACAGGTTGCAGGGCTGGAGGGACAGGACTGTCCAAGCCTGCTGGAGCCCGGACGATGCTGTCATGAGTCCCAGATACTGGTTGTGCAGTTGTTGCAAGGTTTGGTATCTGTCTGTGTGAATTCTGGGCCTTCTTTAGTCTGCTATTCTTTTGATGCTTTTCCATTTCTTCCTTTAGGAATGGATATGTTTGTATCATTATATGTTAGAAGTATGGAACTTGGTTTTTTATTTTTTGGGGAATTCTTTTTTTTTTTTTTTTTTTTTTTTGGTTTTAGAGACAGGGTTTCTCTGTGTAGCCCTGGCTGTCCTGGAACTCATTCTGTAGACCAGGCTGGCCTCGAACTCAAAAATCCGCCTGCCTCTGCCTCCCAAGTGCTGGGATTACAGGTGTGCGCCACCACACCCGGCCTTTTTGGGGAATTCTTAGCTAAGGGTTTGTTTTGAGTCTCAGAAGAGACTTTGGACTTCTGAAAAGTGTTGGAACTGTAAGAGTTCAGGGACTTTTCAATCTTTATTTTATTCACTTTTCATTTTTTTGTAGTGCATACATACTTACACAAATATACCTGCATATAATGCATATATAATGTAAACATATTGTGTATATGTATGCATGTATATATATATATATATATATTTGTGTGCATGTGCACACATATGCACACATGTGGGGGCCAGAGGCTAAGCCTGAATGGTTTCCTGAATCACTGTCTCACTCATCATCCAAGGCAGGGTGTCATATTGAACCCAGAGCTTCAACTGGCCAGACTGGCGACTAGCAAGCCCCAAGAGCCCTGCCTTCTGCGTCCCGGCACTAGGGTTCCACGTGTGCGCTGCCATGCCCGGCTATTTATGTGAGCTCTGGCACTCCAAACTCAGCTTCTCACGTTTGAGCAGCAACCACTGTGGACTGAGCCATTCCTCCAGCAACTCTAGTGGTTTTTAAAGTTGTCCTGAATGTGTGAATGCATCCTGCATATGGGGTGGCCATGAGACCACCCAGCTAGATGAGATGCAGAATGTAATGGTTTGGATGGGAACAGGCTTGTGTGTTTACAAACTTGACCACAGCAGGCAGTGCTTTTCAGAAAATTAAGAAACCTTTAGAACGTGGGACCGAGCTGGAGGGAGGCAGGCCTTAAGGAGTTATAGCCCAGCCCAGCTTCTATTTGACCTCTTTGCTCTCTGGCTGATAACATGGTGTAAGCAGTGTCCAACGGTCCTTCTACCCCAACATGGAGTTGCTCTTGCTTCTATGGCTTTCCTCGTCATAATGGACTGTTCCATCTTGAATCACTAGCCAAAAATAAATTCTCCTCACAAGCTTTTTCTTTTAGGTATTTTCATAACAGTGATGGGAGAAGTAACTAGTGCAGGCCAATAGGGTCTTTATGTTAGTTTATGTGTATGGGTGTTTCCCCTTTAAGTATGTCGCTGCATTCCATGCGTGCAATGCTCAAGGAGGCCAGAGGAGGGCAGTGGGTTCCCTGGAAAATTACAACTGCTATGTGGGTTCCGGAAACTGTAAAGATCCTGGGTCTTCTGGAAGAGTGCCAGTGCTCTTGACTTCTGGGTCACCTTTCCAGTCCGAGATCTTGATATCTTTATCATGGACAGTTGTGTAGCTATTTCCTCAGAATTGAAGCATCCCTCCAAAGCTCAGGCAGGAAACACAGCTTTCATGTCTCAGGAAGTTCCTAAAACAAGATTCGCAAGGTGCCTCCCTGAAGGTGTAGAATCAGGGAAGATTTGTGGGGAGAGGAGACCTGTTGATCTGCCGAGCTGCCAGCAAGCAGAGCAAGGTGTGCCAAGGCTGCAGTTTCCTGAGTTGGTACCCTTTGCTAGGGTGAACGTTTTGGTAAGCCTCTGACTGTCCACGCTCCAGTGAGAAACCCTAACAAACTCCCCACCTCACCACAGACATTTGCTCAGGTCCCCCAAGAAAAACCCCACAGCACGAGGGGTGACACATCACACCTCCTCATAGATAGAAGCTGCCCAACAACAGGCCTCATGGGGGTGGTGGACCATTAGCAGAGGAAGAGAACAGGAAGGAGCAGCATCGGGGTGAAGAGAAGAAGACAGAGAGAACACAGTCTTCTCAGAGATGGCGAGGGGCGTGGAGTGAGTGGCTCCCTCTAAAGAGCTGGGTATTAAACTGCTCCCACTCCATAGCAAGAAGGGAGTTTCTGGTAGCGCTGAAGAGAGCCAATTCCATAGAGTGGTAAGAAGTCAGTTTTCAGAAGGCTTGGACTTAAGGTAGAGGATTGAGTGTATGTAGAGATAGGGTATTTCAGGGAGAAGAAAAGATACTGGCTGTGAGGGACAGCACCTGAGCCTGACAGCACCTGGGCCTGACAACACCTGGGCCTGACAGCACCTGGGCCTGACAGCACCTGGGCCTGACAGCACCTGGGCCTGACAGCACCTGAGCCTGACAGCACCTGGGCCTGACAGCACCTGAGCCTGACAGCACCTGGGCCTGACAGCACCTGAGCCTGACAGCACCTGAGCCTGACAGCACCTGGGCCTCCACTCACATCCATCAAACTCCGTGCTGTGTACTAAGGGGTGGAGGGGCTCATGAATCTCTCTAGTGATCTATATCTATCTGTATTACTTTATCTACAGAGATCACTATATATATGAATGTATATATATATATATATATATATATATAGTGCTTCAGAAGTGCACTGAGAAGCAGCTAACTGCATGCATGAGTGTGTTCAGATTTTTTTTTTTTTGGTTTTTTTTGAGACAGGGTTTCTCTGTGTAGCCCTGGCTGTCCTGGAACTCACTCTGTAGACCAGGCTGGCCTCGAACTTAGAAATCCGCCTGCCTCTGCCTCCCAAGTGCTGGGATTACAGGCGTGCACCACCACTGCCCAGCAAGTGTGTTCAGATTTGCAGGAGACCTGGGAAACAGATTCAGGACAATACCCAGAGGAAAAGACCTGAGCAGGAAGGGTGATGAAGAGGCTGGGGGTGAGGCTGCAGTGATGCCTTAGTGATTAAGAGCACCTGGCTGCTCTTCCAGAGGACCCAGGTTCAATGGCTTACGACAATTTGTAACTCCAGTCCCTGGAGATCTGACAGCATTTTCTGGTTGCCTTGTGCACCGTATGTACCAACATTCGGATAAACACTCATACACATAAACTAAAATAATAAATAAATAAAATTTCCAAAAATAAAGTAAGTCAAGGGGCTGGTGGATAGCTCCACTGAGGAAGCGCTTTCCTCGAGAGTGCATGGCATGGGCAAAGGTTTGGGGCACGAGAGAGTATGGCCTATACCTCAGCAAGGTAGAGTGCCTAGGACGGGATGCTGTGCCTCCACCTTCCGATTCACCATGTCCCGTAGTCTGCAGAGAGCTGAGATTTTAAATAGTTACCTTGGTGGCAGGGCCGAGGAGGGCTGAGTGAGGCCCACGAGCCGGGGTGGGAGGAGCCTCTGGGTGTGTCTGCAGCAGGCCCAGATGCCTGGAAGAGGCCTAAAGCAGCATGGACAGGGTCCAGACCTGTTCAGAGACAATAAGCAGACTGACCAGACATCTGGTTAGCAGGCAGGAAGCAGGAGGCTGGGCAGAAGCCAAGTGTCTGGTGTGGGCCATTGGGTGGATGTGCTCTGTGGCACGGGGAGGCCTGGTTCGTCCACCAGTCTGTCTCCAGTCTCCATCGTTGCCCTCTGGGGACTTTGCTCAGCTCCGTTTCTGGGTCCCAGTGGTGAGATGTTTCCTGTGTTCACTCCTCAGGGGTTTGCAGCTCTCCACGGCTCTGTTTTCCAAGCCTGTCTTCCAAGCCTCACTGTTACTCCTGGGGCTCAGAAGAGAAGCTATTATTTGCTAGTGTAATCAGTGGTGTGCATCGAGATAAGAGAGGGATCCCCGACCCACTGGCTCCTGCCCTCAGGGACCCCTGTGTCAGCCATGAGCACACTGGCAAGCACCCAGCGTGAGCCAGATCCTCTGCTCACGAAGAAACGAATAAGACCTCGTCTTTACTGGAAGGTGGGGAGAGGAGCCGACAGAGGCTTCTTTGGAGTTTATTTCAAATCCAGGCCACAGCACATTTGTAGGCAACAGGAAAAGGTGTCAGAAGCAGAGACGCTGAGAAGACAGGCTCCTGGGCCCCAGTGTGGCTGAGACCTGAGACTAATGTGCTGGGCAGGTGGCGGTCTCAGTAGCAACTATCCGGAAGGACTCCCAGGATCACTGGTGGTTGGAGTGCACAGAAGATTAACACCACTAAGTAACTCATCTTTAAATCTTCTCTCCTCCCTTATTCGTTGGGTAGGAACATTTCCTTGAGCCTTAATTTTCTTTTCTATTAAGTAGGGTGAGCGTTTCCCCCTTCCTGGGGTTGTCTTATGAACTAGGCGGGATAATCTATGGAAAGCACTTGGCACACAGTAGTCCCCAGCTACAGGAATACACCCTCCCCCCCTTGGGACTAGCAATCAAGAATATAAGGCCTGTGTTCCCTTATGCTGACCATGCTGCCGTCGGAAGAGTCAATGGATCGGATTTACAGAACAGATCATGAATGGCTTAATGCAACTTGATAAGAAAAAGAACTTTAAAACTCCTTTTAGGGTACAGGGAAGACTAAAAGTGATCCTTGTGGTAAAAAAGGCTCCGAGGTGTGGTACCACTTACCCAGCATGCCGGGTGAGTCAGAGACAGCACACAGACTTGCACCTGGGCTGCTGATAGTGAGACCATCCCTCTTCCCACTGTACTACCCCTGAAAAGGGGCGAGGGAGCCGATCTGGGCATGTCCAGGCTCTCATTTCTGAAGCTCACTTCCAGTTCCCCCTATCCTGGAGTAGGCATTGAAACAGGTTTCCAGTATCTGGCTTCCTGTTCAGTCCACCAAGGCTTCTCAGCAGGGACTGTCCAGGAAACCCCTTCTGTGCGAAGCAGGTGTGGGTGTGGGAAGGCTCTTTGGAGATGAGTCACCACTGCCTCCTCCTTGGTGAATCATGGCTGGGGCTTGGGAACAGCTAGCTGGTGGACAGGAGGGAGAGCGGAGAACTAAATCGCAATGATACATCTCAACCACCAGGGGGCAGAAGCCGGATAGGCAAAACCAACCGCTCCCTGCTGTAAAACTTGTGGCACTTGGGAGTGGGTGGAGCTTGTGGAGCTTGGGAGTGGGTGTTTGGAATGTGAGGCTGACTTTGTCAGCCTCTAATCCCCATCCCTGCCCTCGGGAACTTTGCCCCTTTTCTGGGTCCTTGTGGCAGGAAGTTTCCTGTGGTCACTCCTCAGGGATTTGTAGCTCTCCAAGGCTCTGTTTTCCAATCCTGTCTCATTACCATTTCTGAGACTCAGAAGAGAAGATTATTATTTTCAAGTGGCAACGAGAGAAGGAAGACCCTGGCTCCTACCTACCCACTGGCCCCAGTGACCCTCTGCTGCCAGTCAGCAGTCATAGCCGCTGGTAGGCACCTGGCGTGGGAGAGATCGTGTGCTCATGCAGAAACGAACAAGACTCAGTATTCATCAGTGAGCTCACCATGAGGCAGTGAGGGCGAGAGAAAGCCAGTAGGCAGTGAATCTGCCTAAATAGGAAGACGCTAGGACAGAAGGGAGGGCACGAGGAGTGCTTGGGATGTGCCAGGACAGGTAGAAACTGGCGCTGGTTGGGTTAGAGAAGGCCTTTTACGTGAACTTCAAAGCGTGTATGGGATCTCCGCAGAAGGAGCCGCCATTGGGGGTGTGGGCACATTCTCCCCAGGATGATCAGTGAAGCCCCGGCCTTGGTTGCACTGTGCGCTTGTACCCTTGTCCAAACCGTGACGGATGGGAGGGAGGTTGGGAATCAGTGGGTGTTAGAGTTTGGGGTGTTTCACCGTGCACCTTCTGGAAGAGACACATGCGGCTTCTGAGAGGAGGCTGCTGTGCTGCATGAAGCGGAGGGAGTCACCGTGGGCACCAGTGCTTTGTTCCCCGTGGGCCCTTCCTCAGAGAGGAGAGTTTCTGTGGAGTTCTACTTAAAGTCGGTTGTGATGGGAAGAGAAGCGTGGTGAGGAGCTCACGGGCTCCAGGGAGGAGGGGGACACTGAATGGCTTTGCAGAGG
Organism: Apodemus agrarius; assembly: GCA_964023405.1. Taxonomy (NCBI): domain Eukaryota; kingdom Metazoa; phylum Chordata; class Mammalia; order Rodentia; family Muridae; genus Apodemus; species Apodemus agrarius. Next base: position 77,640,622 of record OZ030007.1, on the reverse strand, counting down.
CTTAGAAGAGGACACTGGAGGACCCAATACCCACTTTATGGGTGCTGAGCAGGCTGGTTGCCATAGTGAGCCCTCGGCAAAGACCAGGGCATCTGATTCTGCTACCTCCCAGATTTCAGCGGTGTCAACACCCCGTCATCTCCCTGGGTGCTGCCTGGTGAGGGGCTCCTCTCTGGTGCTTGTGGGTTGGGGTTTCCGGCTGCTGCTCTGGCTCTGGGGAACAGGGTGTGCCGCTGAGTCACCACCTGGGTATCTGGGCTTGGAACCATGGGTGAGTCACCCCGCCCTGGGGGAGCTGAGAGAAGCGGCTTGGTGTCTGGAGGGGGAAGAGAGCTGGGTCCACAGGAAGGGTGGTGGCCGACTGGGGATGGGGTAAGGAGCAGAAGGGGGCAGTGTGGAGTCGAAGTCTTGAAGACAGCTCCTCCTTGAAGACCCCTCCCTTGGGCCCAGCTGAAGGACATGGTGTTTGTTTTTCTCCATAGAGAAGACACGCTGGGGACTGGGGAGGGCCTGAGGGAGGGCATGGCTGCGTCCAGGCCCCTGTTTTCAGCTCTGGGTAGAGCAGTCTTTCCTACCCACTCACAGCTGTGTAGAACAAAGAAGAGGATGCTCGTGTTTGTCTCTATTCCTCTTTGGTGCCCTCTTGCATTCGGCACAGACTGTTGCTTACTGCAACTGTGTCTGGTGCAGTGCAATCTTCTTGACTCCCTTTGAAGCAGTTTTAACCAGACAGTCACCTCACTAAGTCTTTAGGAGGTGTTCTGGTGCCAGGCATTTACAATAAAACAAAACAATAAGACAAAATTTCTTTGACTTCCTGGCATCCTCTTCTTCATGTCCCCTAGCTGCATTGTTGGACCCCAGTTTTCTAAGGGTAGCCAGGACTGCCCCCCTCTCTCTTTCAGTCTCTTTTTCACACACACAGACACACACACAGACACACATACACACAGACACATACACACACAGACAGACACACACACAGACACACACACAGAGACACATACACACAGACACACACACACACAGACACATACCACACAGAGACACATACACACAGACACACACACACAGAGACACAGACACACAGAGACACATACACACAGACACATACACACACACAGACACACACACACAGACACACAGAGACACATACACACAGACACACACACACAGACACACACAGACACACACACACACACACACACACACACGCACAGACACACACACGCACACACACACACAGCAGTGGGCATGGACTGTGAAGTTCCCACCCACTCTGTGTCACTGCATTCTCTGACACAGGAAGGAGCTGTGACTCACAGGCATAGCAGAGAACCAGGCTTGGAATGAGTGTCTAGGCCCCACAACAAGAGCTGTCTCCTCTCATCCCTGACCAGGCTCCTTATCTTAGTTAGGGTTTGTATTCCTGCACAAAACAGCTTATACTTTGACATTGCTGTTCATCACCAAAGGAACTCACAGGGCAAGAACTTGGAGGCAGGAGCTGTTGCAGAGGCCATGGAGGACGTTTCTTACTGGCTTGCTTCCCCTGGCTTGCTCAGCTTGTTTTCTTATAGAACCCAAGACTACCAGCCCAGGGATGGCACCACCCACAATGGGCCCCCCAACCTTGATCACTAATTGAGAAAATGCCTTACAGCTGGATCTCATGGAGGCATTTCCTCAAGGGAGGCTCCTTTTTCTGTGATGACTCCAGTTTGTGTCAAGTTGATACACACAGCTAGCCAGTTCCCCCTTCCCCACCACACCTCTGTTTTCTGCTGGGGCCTAGATGACATCAGGTCTGCCCTTGGATGGGCCTGGAGGTTCCTCCAGCTGGTGCTGAGACCAGTGCTATCTGGGAGGGAGTATATGGGGTGGGAGGAGGCCAGATCTTACCAAGAACAACTTAGGACAAGTTCCGTTTCCCCAGAAATGACAAGTTGGAGGTCAGTTGGGCTGGCATATAAATCAATCTCTACCCCAGGAGTCTTGACCATTTTACTTCCTCCTAAGTCTCTCTGCTACCTGATCGGGTGAGTACCTCTGTCCTGTAGAGGACTTGGGTTTCTATCTTTGTCCCATCTTGACCCTGGTCCTTGTAGCTTCTCTCTGACTTGCTGGTGGGATCTCTCATTTGAAGGGATCTTCTCAGTGCAGATTCAGATGGAAGGGCCTTTCCCACATTCTCCTTTGAGGGCTTAGGGGCTTACTCTATTGCCTGTTCTCTGGTCTCTGTGTCTGAGGTCTCTGTGTCTCTCAGTTTAGATATGACCATTTAGGGAAACTTTTGGGGGAGGGTTAGGCCTAGGAATAGGTTGTGGATATGTGAGCGGTGCCTTTATAAGAATGCAGTAAAGTCATGAGGTCAAGGTCACTCTGGGTTGTACAGTGACATGTCACAAACAATCAATATTGAGTTGTTTTTGCTTTTGCAAAGTCTTGGATTCTTTTAGGACTAAGAAGGCAGAGAGACAGGGTCTCAGTGTTTAGTCCTGCCTGGGTCCCTTGTCCTGTATGTAGTGGCAGAGCCATGCCCAAGGCTACTTCCTGTGCTTTTTTCTAAGTAGACAAGGGTGGGGCTGGCAGAGCAGTGCTGGCAGGGCAGGCTGGAGGCTTTCCTGCCTCCAACACTGGCTCCTCTGGCCTTACCTTGGAACCCACTCGATATTCTTAGAGGAATTTGGAAGAGGTGACCTCTGACCTCATGTCTTTAGCTTCTAGCCTGATCTCAAGACACTGACCATTTAATTTCTTTAGTTCTAACACCAACAGAATCCTTCCTGTTGGAGAGGATGTTGAGTCACTTACATCCTGCCTGTGCCCTGATTACAAAGAGCCAGCACTGTGCAACATAGGCTCGGCCTGGCAGGAGGCACACCTGTCACTCTGTGAGAGTTCCTGGTGTGAAGAAGGAAACATTCCTGCTTAAGGGAGTTTTACTTTAGATGGCAGAGAGTTTGACCTCAGTAGACTAGAGTTTGTGAAAGGTTTGACCCCCTCATGGAGCCTTGTACTTCGGGCTGTTCTCATGGCTACAGCCAGGTGATTCTGGGAGCCCGTGGTCACATCTGTGCTCTGCATTCCTGGCACAGGTAGGTGTCAAATTGAGACTGTAGACACCCTGCAACCCCCCTCCCCCCTTCCTCAGCTCCCAGTAGACACTCAAGTAGATCTCCAGGGAGATCTACCTTCACAGATATGTCCTTAGGGTCACAAGGTTCTGCTCTAGGTGACTCTCACAGCACAGGAAAGTTTTACATCGGATTACAGTGTGGACCCTCGTCCTTAGACAGCCATCCTTCCAGGGCAGAATGCAGGCAGGGAGTGACTTGCCATTCCTGGAGGGGCTTGGTGAAGCGGAAGCAGGCCTTGGAGACCAGACTTGAGGCCCCCAAGGGCCTCCGTGGGTGTTCTTTTGTGTCTCTAGATCCAAGATGTCTAGTGACTTGCGACCGACAGGCTGTGGGTGTGATGGTCTACACCTTCCACAAGCACGCCAGTCAAGAGGGCAAGAGGCCCAAACTCAAAGGGGAGATGAAGCTTTTGTGTAAGGAGTTGCCGAGCTAATGGGGGTAGTGAGGCAGGCCATGAGGGGAGCCTGGGATGGGGTGAGTCTGTTCCTGCTCTCATTCTCACGGTGCCTGCTGGTGCCAGTGCCACTGCCAGGGTGGGGTTGAGGATTCCCCATCAACTTCCACTTCACAGTCCCTGGGGTGCCAGTTAGGTCGATTAGTGGCTGTTCCCTTCAGCATTCTTGAGCACATTGCTATTGGGGGCTCCAGAGTCCATCTGTCTAATCCTGTAATTGACTAGTTGAATGGTCCCAAACTGGCCATGAGTCACACAAGGACATTACTAGTGGCATTAATTTCTCCTTTTTATTTTGCACATTTATATGTCAAGCCAAGAAAGTATATAGAGAGAATGGATTCTAGACCAAACATGCACCATGGTGCATTTTCCAGAGAGGCGCTGTTACCTCTCAAGTTGTCTCCTACCCTGCATAGACTCATGGGTAATCGTAGAGTTAGGTCTCAGAACTTAATGCATGAGGCAGGTCTTGTCTTTTTACTTTTCTTCATTTTGGGTTAATTCTTTCTCATTGATTTGGTTGCTATTAAAAAGTTTGTTTTGAATTCATCCTGCTGATGGGTGGGGGCATTTAGCTCCGATTTTCTCATTATCAAGATGAAGCTGGGGCCTAGCAAAACTCTGGGGAATACCCAGGACCCCCACTCCAGTAGGCATACTGGAGACACTTACATCATAAGTCTATCTGTCCTTCCTTGCTGGCCTTCTTTGTACCTCACAAGGGTTTCTTGCCCACGGTGAACCTGGCTGCCCACCTTGGGAGTGAAACTGGATGTGGATGGAGGGGAAGGTGTTGGAGGTGGGTTGGGCAGGGGCGGGCTTGGTGTTAACTCATGTCCCTGTCACCTTCAGGATAACGTTAGATGATGAGAAGGTGAAGAAGGTGATGGATGACCTTGATAAGAATGGTGACCAGCGGCAACCAACAAAGTGGGAAAAGATCTTCACCAACCCCACATCCGACAGAGGGCTAATATCCAATATATACAAAGAACTCAAGAAGTTAGACCCCCAAAGAACCAAATAACCCTATCAAAAAATGGGGTATAGCCGGGCGTTGGTGGCGCACGCCTTTAATCCCAGCACTTGGGAGGCAGAGGCAGGCAGATTTCTGAGTTCGAGGCCAGCCTGGTCTTCAGAGTGAGCTCCAGGACAGCCAGGACTACACAGAGAAACCCTGTCTCGAAAAACCAAAAGAAAAAAAAAAAAGAAAAAAATGGGGTACAGAGCTAAACAAAGAATTTTCACCAGAAGAAATTCGGATGGCCAAGAAACACCTTAAGAGATGTTCAACATCATTAGTCATCAAGGAAATGCAAATCAAAACAACCCTGAGATTCCACCTCACACCAGTCAGAATGGCTAAGATTAAAAACTCAAGTGACAATAGGTGCTGGTGAGGATGTGGGGAGAAAGAGGAACACTCCTCCACTGTTGGTAGGATTGCAAAATGGTAAAACCGCTCTGGAAATCAGTGTGGCGGTTCCTCAGAAAATTGGGCATGTCACTTCCAGAGGACCCTGTCATACCCCTCCTGGGCATATACTCAGAGGATTCCCTGGCATACAATAAAGACACATGCTCCACTATGTTCATAGCAGCCTTGTTTATAATAGCCAGAAGTTGGAAGGAGCCCAGATATCCCTCAAAGGAGGAATGGATACAGAAAATGTGGTATATTTATGCAATGGAATACTACTCAGCAATTAAAAATAATGAATTCATGCAATTTGTAGGCAAATGGTTAGATCTGGAAAATATCATCCTAAGCGAGTTAACCCAATCACAAAAGAATATACATGAAATGCAATCACTGATAAGTGGATATTAATGAGCCCAGAAGCCCTTAATACTCAAGGCACAATTAGCAAGTCAAATGATTCCCAAGAAGAAGAAAGGAGAGGACCCTGGGCCTGAAAAGATTGGATCCAGTTTTATAGATCCAAAACAGAGAAATGGTGTGTGTGTGTGGGGTGATTGGGGAATAGTTGGGGGGGGGGAGAGGACTTATGGGATATATGGTGGTGGTGGGAATTGGGAAAGGGGAAAGCCTTTGGAATGTAAACAAAGAATATAGAAAATAAAATAAAAACAAAAAGAGATATTAAAAAAAAAAAAAAAAAAAAAAGACCGGTGACCAGCAGGTGGACTTCCGGGAGTATGCTCTGGTTCTGGCGGACTGCGTGCTATCTTGTTTAATAACTTCCTCCAGGGGTCCCCAGACCAGCCCTGAAGCAGAGCGTTCCACTCCCTGCCAAGGATCTTTTGGTTGATACAACTCTATGTCTTTTAAAATTTATACTAAGTAGGTGGCTGGAGAGATGGCTCAGTGGTTAAGAGCACCGACTCCTCTTCTGAAGGTCCTAAGTTCAAATCCCAGCAACCACATGGTGGCTCACAACCATCTGTAATGAAACCTGATGCCCTCTTCTGGTGTGTCTGGAGATAGCTACAGTGTACTTAGATGTATTTATTATTATAAATAAATAAAAAAAATTAATTAAAAATTTGTACTAAATAAACTTTTGTTAGTTTGCTTGTGGAGAGTATTGTAATGTCTCAGTAATGCCTTGTACCTCGGCTGGATCAGTTAAAGGCTGGGGAACAGAGGATCCATGGTTTCTAACACCTTCTGTACCCTGACTTTCCTGAGGTCAAAGATTCTACTCTTTGGGATTTCACACAAATGAAGTTTTGGGAATCGAGGTAGGCTGTAACATTTTATTTTGTTAAGAAAGATATTTTAAAAAGGAAGATTGGGAGCTGGATGTGGCAGTGCAGCCTTTTAATCCCAGCACTAGGGTGGCAGAAGCAGGTGGACATCTGTGAGTCTGAGGCCAGCCTGGTATACAAAGCAAACTCTAGAACAGCCAGGGCTGTTACACAAAGGAGCCCTGTCTCAAAACAAAACAAAACAAAACAAAACAAAACAAGGAAGGTGGCATGGTGGTGCAACCTTTACCCCAGCACTCAGGAGGCAGAGGTGGGAAGTGGGGGTGGGGGAGGGACGGTGGGGGTAGGGTGGGGGCCCAGGTCAGGGGCAGCACACACAAAGACAAAAAAACACCTACAACTACCATCATTTTATGTATCCCTCTCCCTAATTCTAACTTCTCAGAGAAGGGAGGATACAATCCCAAAACATGGCACCTTGACACTGAACGCTGTAAAGGATGAGTGATTCTGAGAGTGGGGGGTGGGGTGGGGGAGGGATTGTGCCCTCACCTGCCCTGCAGTTTCCTTAGGATTCATTGGCAGATCACAGGCTCTAGGCACTGTACTTGTTTTTAGAAAACCTTTTTTTCCTATCTGCTTGTTCAAGTGGGCTAGCTCAGTTTTGAGTTTACTCTTTCCTTGTTGATCTCTGTTAAAATCTCTTAGGAGCCAGCTCAAGCCAAAACCCCTTATGGTTCCTACCATTTTTTTTCCCTAATATTTTAACTTAAGTTGCCACATATCCTGTATGCTAAAGCATATTAGGTGACAGTTTGAACACGTGACTTGCTATACCCATGACAAAGGCCACCAGCTTTCCATCCTATAGACTCTAAGCCTATAGACTCTATAGACTCTTTCACTCTTTCTTACCTCCATCCAATTTCATCTCTTAAGTTATTATTCTTGATTGATTTTTATAGCTACTGGCTTTTATATCAATTACACAGCTTATAGAAGTTAATCGGGGCTTGACTTAGCTAAACTAGCATTTGCATGTCCATGTGGTTAGACTTCATAGTGGACAGTTCAAGTTTGGTTCATGCCTTACTAGCTATCTGTTGCTGTATAATGAACCACTCCAAGATATGGTGGCTGGAAACATACATTTATATCTCTCATGGTTCTGTGGGTAGATTGGAAATAGTTTGGGGGACCTCACTTGGGGTGTCTCAGGTGGTTGTAATGGAAGTTGGGGTTACAGTTACTTGAGGGTGCTCTCTCAGCATGCATTGCACTTGGTGCTGGTTGTTCGCCTGGAGCTCAGATGGAGCCATCAGTGTGCTGGCTAGATTTATGTCAACTTGATACAAACTGCAGTCATCAGAGATGAAGGAGCCTTGATTGAGAAAACACCTCCATAAGATCAGGCTGTGGGCAGGCCTTCAGGGCATTTTCTTAATCAGTTATTGATGGGGGAGGGCCCAGCTCATTGTGGGTGGGGCCACTTCTGGGTTGATGGTCCTAGGTTTTATAAGAAGCTGACTGAGCAGGCTATGTGAAGCAAGCCAGTAAGCAGCACCCCTCCATGGCTTCTTCATCAACTCCTGCCTCCAAGAGCCTGTCCTGTTTGAGTGCCTGTCCTGGTTTTCTTCAGTGATGGACTATGATGTGGAAGTGTAAGCCCAATACACCCTTTCCTCCTCAACTTGCTTTTTGGTCATGGTGTTCCATCGCAGCAATGGAAATCCTAGCTGAGACAATCAGCTTACTGGTTCTCCCTCCAGAAGGGTGTCGAGAATGTGGGCTTCTCTCTTTTTATCACCATGAAAAGAGATCCTTTGTCCTAGAGGGCTTGCCTTGGCCTCATCTCCCAGCCCTACACGTGTAATGAAGACAGAGCACTGAGAGCAAGTGGCTATCATGTGGCCTCTCAGTGCCTCCTTCCTCCCCTGCAGAGCTCTGTTTGATGTACTCTACAAACGACACACATGCACATCAGAGCTTTCTTGGGAAGAAAGAAAATAATCAGAAAGGCACTGACTTTTATTATTATCATCATCATTCACTCTTTTATTTAAAAAAAACCCAACCTTTCCCTCAAGTTGTTAACATACCCAGCTAAAGTAGCCATATTACATAGCTAAGCTCCCAAAGATACAGGCAAAACCCTGTATAAAGAGGTCACTACTGCCATATCAATACAACAAAGGCTCTTGAGGAAAAAGCTTTTCATGTCTCATCTTTACTCTGTCTTCTACCTAGCGCATGGACAGTGAGTATAGGAGCCATGTTCTGATCAGGAATCAACAAACATAGTGTAGCAGATGGTGTGTTGTAGGTTTAAATAACAAAATAATAAAAGGATGCTGGATTTCAGATGTGGCCTGGACCCAACTCCAAATTTGTGTGTGTGTGTGTGTGTGTGTGTGTGTGTGTATCTGTCTGTCTGTCTGTCTGTCTGTCTGTCTGTCTGTGTCTGTCTATCCTGTCTGTCTGTCAGTCTGTCCACAAGCATGCTTGAGCATGAGCATATGCTAAGGTGTACTTGTGGAGATTAGAAGACAACTCCTTTATGTAGGTTCTTCCTGCTTCTGAGCCAACCTTAATGATTTGTGAGATCAATAAGATAGAGCAGAAATGATGCTCTGGGGATTCTGAAATACATCTTTACAATGTTTCAGCTTCCAATTTAGCCTCTTGTAGTGCTTGCTCTAAGGCATGTCAGAAGCTAAGGGCCATGCTCTGAGAAGCCCAAGCTATGTGTGGGACCCTTTCCTCCCAGGAAACTCTGATGTGTGTGTGGGTCATTGGTAGAGTAGATCAGGAAGAGCTCTGCAAAGGAGGAAGGAGCCACTGAGAGGCCACGTGATAGCCACTTGCTCTCAGTGCTTTGTCTTCATTGCATGTATAGGGCTGGGCAATAAGGCCAGGCAGGCTTCTGGGACAAATAGTTTCTTTTCATGGCAATAAAAAGAGAGAAGCCCACCTTCTTAACACTCTGTTGGAGAGGGACCTGGTAAGTATAGGTCAGTGAATCATGATGCCAGTAATTAACATTCTGGGGGGGGGAAGTTCTCAAAGCTCGTGATCAGCACACTGTCATTTTAGCTTCATGGTAACCCCAAAGGGGCTATTATTAAACTTTTTTACAGATGGGAAAGCTGAGAGCTTTAGCTTTGAGCTTTAGCCATTTGTAAGCCTTGCATCTGACCAGGTGCTCAAGACACTAAAGCACCGGCCATTTAATCCTCTCTGAACTTGCACTTTGCAGATGAGAAAACAGAAGCTGAGAGTCATAAAATAAGGAATAGTATCAGAGCATGATCTACATCTATAAGAAAACTCCCCATCCCTTTGGGATACTGGGATGGTGGCTGGGCCTTGTTCCTCTTTTTGCAACCATCTCTAGAAACCATCTTCGTGTGACCTGGAGGGGACCTGGCTGAACAGGGTTCAGAGGTACCTGGCCCATCATCCTGAATCATAGGGAGATGAGGGCCCCTTGCAAGTGGTTGACTCTGTGGCCTCTGATTTCTTTTGGTGCTCCATAGGTGAAGGGCTTCTCAGTTTTGGATTTGGACAGTCAGTTGGGCTAGTGGGACCAGACTTACCTTGCTGCCTCTGAGATTTGGAGAAGTTCCAAAGTGGCTATTTCGTCTTTTTGGTATTTGTCAGACTAACTGACCTCAGACTGTTGAATCCTGACTAAGGAGTTTCCCTAGTCTCTGTGCTGAGGCAGAGGAGGGTCTGGACATCATTCTGCTTGTCAAGTATCTGTGGCCAGATCACCCCTAGTCCTGGAATTGCTGCTGGGACAAGAAACACAGTAACATTGCCTCCTGTCAGATCAGCATGTTATTGTATGGCTCAGCCCTGTACTAGGGATGGGCTGTGCCTTTTCTGTGATCTGGAATAGGACGTAGAGAAATGTAGTTGGTATGAGTGTGGTCACAAGGTGGTGATGTGACTGTGAATCTTGGAACTATCTGAGTTACTCTTGTCCTGGTGTCTTTAACCTTGAAGGGGGAGGACAGAGGTTACCGTAAGCTGGTCTTGCACTTGGAGTCCCAGACAAACATTTATTAAATGACTAATGTGACTCTGTGCAGAGTTCAGCAGAATCTGACCCAAAGGCTAAGGTAGCAAAGGAGACAAGCACAAATGGTGGCAGTCCTTAGCATTTTCACCCTTCGTTATCGCTTCGAAACCTAGGCTGTGCTCAAACATTCAGCAATCAGCCTGCCTCAGCCTACCTAGTTCTAAGAGGACAGGCACACAGTGCCAAGCTCAATCTCACCTTGTTTTGGTTATCCACTAGACACTTCTGTGGGCCAGAGGGTCAGTGCTTACAGTAAAGTGGCTTTCAAGTAAGTCATAAAAGGTACCCTCTGTTGCGTCTATCATTTTAAACCAAACATCAGAGCTGTCAGTCGCACTAGTACGAGACCTGCTCAGCTCATCACCTCCATAGCTACTGATGTTCAAAGTCAACTCAGAGCCAGCAAAGCCAGAATTGGATGGCTCCACACTTAGGAGCATGTACTGTTTGTGCAGAGGAACTGAGTCCGGTTATCATAGCCCACGGGACTCTCAGTCATGGGTTCTGAGACGATGGAGTGAACTGGTACCCTACAGCTCCCATGTGGGTCACTTCATCTCTCCACCAACTCACTGTTCTCATCTGGGCAATGGACACAGCCAGCCGTTGGCTTGGTTGTCAAAGCAAGCGATAGGTCTAACCTCTGCCGGCTCTTGGGTTAGAGTCTTCCTCCACCTCCCAGCTCCAACTCTGTAGTTTCAGCTTTGGCTCTAACTTCTTCACTGGCCCCAGTAATCAGATACCCCTTCCCAAATGTCCTCCATACGTGGCTCAGAAGATTAGAGAGGATGTCTATCGTTTCGGTTAAGTTCATTTAGCCCTAAAGGGCTATTGGACGTGGGTGGTTACTCTGGACATAGGTCTCAGGACCTTTTGCCAGAAGTGAATAGCGTGTCCAGATTCTTGGGACACCCTATCTTATTTTTCCCCCTGAAGTGCAATAGCAGACACTGCCCTTTAGAAGGGTGATGTGTTTTCCAGGGATCTTAGGCAATGGTGGCGATAGCGAGGAGAGTCAGAGTTTCAGCTCGTAAGAAATCCTGCCAGATCGGCTAGCATCTGTGTTCACCCTTTGCACACCCTTTTGCTGATCCCTTTGAGGCAAAGCTTCTCAGTCTCCGGCAACGGCACATTTTTCAACGGTCAGCTCTCCTGTCCTCAGGGAGTTATGCAAGGTGAGAAGTCATGGTCCTGGGCTCGGCCTAAGGCTGGGGATGGAGCATGTGGACAGGACAGAGCAAGAGGGATAGAAGCTAGCTCTAGTTCAGGCCTGGGAACTGGGGCTCCTGGAACTGCAGGGAAAGGGTTCAGGGCAGAGTCTGGAGAAGTTCAATGGAGCAGGAAGATTCCAGACACTCTAAGTTTTATTTGTTTTGTTTTGTTTTTGGGAGGTGGATACAAGGGAAGAGAGTTTAGAGCCATCTTTATGGAGGCAGAAGTGGACAAGATGGCCTGGGGAAGAAAGATTGGTTCTAACTCCCTTCCTCCCCAGCAATCCAGGGAAATCGTATCAAGTTGAACTCAGGGTCCAGAACACTCACATTGATACAATAACTAGTAACAAAATGTATTTGAAAAAAAATTTGAGACAAGGTCATACTGCGTGGCTCTTACTGACCCAAAAACTTGCCATGTAGACTAGGCTGGGCTTGAACTCACCAAGATCTGCTTGCCTCTGCCTTTCAAGTTCTGGGATGAAAGACATGTTCCACCACATAAGGCAATACTTAGGATTCTTAGGGTAGGAATCTTCGAGACAGGAAATTAGGTCTCGAGCAAGGCAGAGTGCAGGCAGATGTGTTGAAGCCAGGTGCTGAGGTGGGGTGGAGTTCTGAGTGAAGGCCCAATTAAGCATTCTTTCCACGTGCATCCTCCAACCCCATGTCTCCAAGACATGTCTCTAGGCCTCTCCCAGCTTTCTCTCGGTGGACAGAGAAGTTGTGTTCCCAGGGTGGGGGCGGGGGTAGGGCTGTGGCTGTGGCTGTGCCCAGAACCATGAAGGGCTGTTGGATAAGAAAGTGGGCTCAGGAGCCAGGCTGCTGGGCTCTTTCAGCCTATTAAACATTGGTTTGTTATTGTCTGTTTCTCCCACTAGATTGTCATCTCCCTTGAGAGGGACTATGTCTGTTTTGTTTATGCTATACCCCCGATGCCCAGCATCAGTGCCTCTAATTACTTGTATAAACCGCGAATAGCGAGCCTGCCACTCACTGGTTATGATTTTGGGTACGTCATTACCTCTTGGTGCCCTCACTGTATTTTAGCAATGTTTATTCCGTGAGCCTTGCTTGTGCTAACTCAAACGCCACAACAGCCTTATGAGATGGTTACTATTTTTATTTCCAACAATGAGGAAAATCAGGTTGTGAGAGCAGAGATGACACGCTTAAGGTAGCTGGTAGCAGAGGCTCAGCACAGGTGAGAATAAGTCATTGACCTAGAAGCAAATTAATTGCTGGTGCACTCTGGCCCCTCCTGCTGTGGCCGTGTGACCATCTCTGTCCTCTGTTTCAGACTGCTCATAACTCCTTGCCAATAAAACAGAGTTAATCACAACTCTTCCTTCCTTCTGCCTCCTTTGCCCACTCCCCTCATCCACAGACTGGCAATCTCTACGAGGAGATAGTGTTCCAGACAAAGCTGGGTACTGGGCCCAGGGAGAGGTCAAGGGCTTCCAGAATGCCCGTGTAGGCATGAGGTTTTCGCCACCGGCCAGGAAGCCATGTTTCTCCTTTTCCTTCCTGTATTCTTCTGGTATTGGGTCTTCTTTCTTGTGTAACTTAGGGGTGGGAGAGAACAGAGAAGCAGCAGGAGGGCATTTCCATGTCTCTTCCTCCCGCCAGCTATTAACAGCAGAAGGAAAAAGAATGGCTGAAAATGCCAGGCAGAACTAAAGTGATCTAGTTCAAACATCAAAGAACAACAAGGGATTAGAGAAAAATTCCCAAACCAGACATGGTGGTGCACGCCTTTGATCTCAGCACTCAGGAGGCAAAGGCAGTTTAAGGTCAGCCTGGCCTACATAGTGAGTTCTGGGATAGCCAGGGCTATGTAGAGAGACTCTGTCTCAACAAACAAAACAAGTTTCATTGTTGTTGGAGAGCTGGCCCTGCGGTTGAGAGTACTTGCTGTCCTTGCAGAGGACCCGGATTTAGTTCCCAGCACCCACATTAGGGCCCTTAAAACTACCTGTAACCCCAGCTCTGCGAGGACTCAACGCCTGTGGCCTTTGTGAGCACCTGCACTAATACAGACAACACTCACAGACATCGCAGACAGACATAATATTGAAAATAAATTACAATCTTTCAAAATAAAATAAAAAATTTAAAACAACGAGAAAACAAAACAAACAAAACCTTATATTAAAAGCCTCGTGACGCTGCGCAGGGCAGGCACCCTGAGGGCTCCAACCAGGCCCAAGCTCAGATTTGGGTTTGATGATTTTTTTTTGGAAAAGACACAAGCTGAAGCCCAGGGCTCACACTCGATGCTGGAACCCCAAGGGGTAATGTGCTTACGCTGAAATGAATGCTCTGCCCCAGGACCACCTGGCAAGTTGCCCCAGCGCAGTCAGAGCAGAGCAGTGGACCGGAAACCAGCTTCCTCGTGCGAGCGTTCGGGAGCTTGGGGACCTGCCAGCTCTCTCATGAATCCGTGGCCCAAATTGATCCATTATCACTTGGCATAGAGAGGCAAGAAAGTTCAAGCCTCGACAGCTCGTGGCTCCCCAGGAGGAACACCCTAATTTCTAGGCTTCAAAAATACCTCATGACGATTCCCTCCAGCGAAATAAGCAATTCCGCAGCCAAAGGCCACCGACACTCCGTGATCTGGAGGCTGGGCAGAGAGGGTGTCCCGTGGCCTCAAGACTTCTCACCTGTAAATAGGGCCAGATGCTCTTAAGGTCTCCCCTGCACAGATGCTCTGGAGGTACACCCTAAGAGCGTTCAAGGTGTGTTCCCATTTTGTAGTCTCGGTCTCTTTACAATAAAGAGCTCAGCAGAGGGGTGCGTGTGGCTGGAAGGTGCCAGCAGGGAGCTGTTAGCAGTTCCCAGCTTTGGGGAAGGGCAGAGGGGGAAGGAGTGGGGAGTGGTGCCTGGGACTCTGACTGGGCCTTTGATGTGTGCGTTGCTAGGTGGGCGGTGGGCCTGTAATAGAGGCTACTGAGGGAAGGAGGCAGGGGACCCTGGGGGCAGCCTCAGCGTTGACCTACTTGGGTCCTTATAATTGCTCCCTTCATCTCTTGAGAGGCTACAAATAGGGACACCCAGTCGGTAGGCTCCTACAGCTGAGGCTACAGCAGCAGTGGTGAGTTTGGTTGCCTGGGGACTGCCTTGGGCTCGGGGTTGGAGCAGCTCAGAAAGCCCTCTGTGGGTAGCCTGTTCCTGGATACGGGGTCAGGATATGGGAGCAGAAAGGTGATGTTAGCAGGTGATGGGGACTCCGAGGTTTCCTCATACAGTAAGGAGCTGTCAGGAAGTTTGTTTTGGGGGAGCGTGCCCAGCCACGATCCTGTACTGATGCCGGCAGAGCGGTACCTTCTGGAGCAACCCTTAGAGAGCTCCTCGCTTCTGCTCCCGGACTCTGCTTCCCTCCCGGGGACAGGTTGGGACAGGCCAGGGCTGCAGGAGAAGAGAGGATTCCTGTGAGCGAGTCTTCAAGCCCCGTGCTTCTGAAATAGCAACTGAAATGGCGCCAGGCAGGCTGGGAGGAATCAGGAGGGCTCTGAGGAGCCAAGCTCCTGGGATCCCTCGCCCGTGGCGCTTTCCTTTCCAAGGATCATGGCGTGTTCCTCTACTGGGATCGTGGATCCTTGCTCCAGTGCCGGGCTGTCGCAGAGAGTTAGACCCCAGTAGTGCTCGCCACTTCATCCCCATTCCCCTACTTCCTTGCCAGCTACATACGGTCTCGCTGGCCATTTGCTCCTGGTAGAGGGAGCTCAGCAGGGACAATCTTGGCCCTGGCTGCCCTGTGTTGCAGGACTTCAGTTCCCTGAGGGAGTCAGGAGTGAGTCATTGGCCTCGCATGGAAACAACTCCACGGCCTTCCTGCCAGCCCAGGGTTTGCCCAGGCTGCATGAGCAATGAAAGGAGACAGTAGATGTGGGGCGAGGGGAGGGATTCTAGGAGGCGTTTCCCTTCCATCCTAGTGGGGGGACTCTTCTCAAAGCCTTCTGAGGCCCCCCGGGGGAGGGGAGGACAGCTAAAGGATGGGGTAGGCCATAGAGGAGTAGATCTACGAACCTGCTGGACTCTGCACCTGGTTCATGTTTCTGACTAGGCCTGTGAGGCTAGATTGTCCCACTTTACAGATAAGACAACTGAGACCCAGAGAGAAACAGTTCGCCCTTCAGAGCTTCAGCGTGCACAAGAGAATGAGGGCCTCAAACTGCAGCTTCTTTGAGTTCAGGGCAGGAGGCATGGTGAGGTAGAGGCGTCCTATCAGGCCTCACCTTTGCCTCTGGCATTAGCCTCACCAGGATCTGGACAAAGAATCCCTGGGCAGGGCTTCCTGTGCGAACTCTTACAGGATGGGGCTCCGGGTCCCCCAAAGGCAGAGGCTTTTTAGGACGGGGAGGGGGGGCAGCATCACATGCAATGGTGCCCAATAGGAGACTGAGAATTTCCAGGTGTTGTGATGAGAAAGGATGGGAGGGAATCCGAGTCCTGAGGGAGGCTCCCAGTTGCGGGTGAAGGCGGTAGATATTCTGGTCCTGAGGAATTTCCTACTGTGATGTCAGGGAACTGAAACTTCTGTCTAGAAAAATCACAACAGGCACCATGGGAGGTGAATTGTGTGTGTAGTCAAGGAGGGCTGCTCAGAGGCAGGGGGACACATTAGCATGGGTTTGGAATTAGTTCCTGGGAAACACCGAGGAAGAGGAGAGTCACAGCCTGGATCTCTTTGTGAGCCATACCCTTGTTTTGTGGCAGTGAGGATGACCCGGCCCCTGGAGCAGGCAGTAGCTGCCATCGTGTGCACCTTCCAGGAGTATGCAGGGCGCTGTGGGGACAAATACAAGATCTGCCAGTCGGAGCTCAAGGAGCTGTTGCAGAAGGAGCTGCCCACCTGGACCCCGGTGAGCACCTCCACCTCTCCCCACTCGGACTCTGCAGAGGCTGGCCTAGGGCCGAGCGCCAGCACAGGGCAGCAAGAGGGAGACGCGGGATTGTGGGGGTGTGGGGGGGATGTAAGGAAGTGAGCTGACATGGCTTCCGGAGCCTGAGTAGAATAGACTGTAAGTAGGATGACAGTGACCGTTGCTGTCCCGTGGACAATGCCCAATTCATAGCAGGGATCTTCACGCCAGGAGTAGGCGCTCAGCTAACGAGCCGAGAAGGGGGCTGAGGGGGGATTGAAATGGGTGTCTTATCAGATGGGTAGGATGAGGTTGGCCCCACGAGGGTTTTGGGTTGGGATGGGGACAGCCTAACCATCGGAGGGAAGTGGTGTGGGAAGCGGCATTGGCTGCTTATCCTGGTTTTCCTCACTCCCCCTTCTCATCCCGTCCACAGAGTGAGTTCCGGGAGTGTGACTACAATAAATTCATGAGTGTCCTGGATACCAACAAGGACTGCGAGGTGGACTTTGGGGAGTACGTGCGCTCGCTTGCCAGCCTCTGCCTCTACTGCCACGAGTACTTCAAGGACTGCCCCCCTGAGCCCCCTTGCCCCCAGTAGCCTCTGATCCAAAGGCGAATGTGATCCCAGAAGGTCAGGGTCTGCTCCAGTGCTCCATCTTTGTCCTTGAGGTGGTCCTGGGTGTGTAGCCACACCCTTCCTACTCTCTCTGTGGTGCCCCTTTCAATCCAGACTTGCCAAGTCCTTGATGTGCTCAGCCAGCTACCCACTGGCTTGAGAGGCTCTCCGAGGGATGTCTAGCTAGCGAGGGGTGGAACAGTCGCCAGCCTTTGCTGCTTCTCTTCTTGGAAGGGAAGAACATCTCTGCTCTCACCTTGGAAGCTCAGCCATGCACACACAGTTGGGACCGCTGTGGCAGGGGCCTCCTCAACTCCCAATAAAGAAATGTCACCTTGGCTTACTTTGGTTTTTCTGATGGGACACACTGGGCCTTGGGATCGAGTCCTTGTTCCTTTATGCTCACCACTGGAGGAAGGAGGCTTACCACTAAAGGCACGGGCCCCCAAAGCAGTGTCAGACCCTGTAGAAATGCACACGTTTCAGGAGGGTGGGGGCGACACAAGATCCCATCAGACGAGGCTGGAGGGTCTCCGTCTCTATCTCTTTGTCCCGTCTTGAGGTAGACGTCCTTATCTTGAACTTTCTAGGAGGACAAGAGGCTCCTTGGGAAGTACTCAGTATGTGTGACCAGATGCTACGCGGAGGGTGTGGTTGTGGGAGCCCAGAGTCAGCCCCCCACCTCACCTTCACTCAATCCCTGCATTTGCACCCTATCCTTAGAGATTAATCCTGACTCCCCATTTTACCCATTTCCTCTTTAACTCTCTTCTCGAGGCTGAGTATTCAACCCTGAATGCTCCTGCCATCCCCCATACCCTCACTGGCGCTTCCACGCATTCATAAACCTGCAGGCCACACTGCCATCCTAACTCCATCATGGCCTCCTAGGTATAGCTCCCGCTTCATACCTGGGGCGGTCCCAAGGTCCCTCCTGATTTGCTAGCCTCCATCCTGGGTCTTCCTGATTGTGACAAGAAGCTGTGTAGGCTGGAGAGAAGGGCTGACATTGTCTCACTGGCTGGGGTTACCTCCTTAGTTCCCGGGCCACATATTTTCAGGGCTGTCTCCCATCTCTCGCCCATAACACCTCCACGGCCCACACCTCACGTCCAGGTTGCCCATCGTCAAAGCTTCCTAAAACTCTGGTCGAGCTGTGGCTGCTTGGTGGTGCCCCCACCCCATCCAAGTCTCTGCCGTGCCCGCTGGAGCTCACTCACTACTTGATGGTGTCTGCTGTGGCGCAGGAAGCCTGGCCCCCAGCAGGAAGGCTGGTGGAGGGCAGTTGTGTCATTTACTGCATCAACCCACAGCAAGAGCGCAGTATCCATGCTCCCCCATCCCCTGCATGGGCAGGGCCTGGCAGGGTATAAATAGGTCAGATGGTTGGGCTCTCCCCAAACTTCTCTGCTCAGCACTTCCTCTCTCGGTCTGGTGAGTTGTGTTGGCTTGAGAGTGCTGTTAGCAGCATCAGAGGCTGAGGCTAGGGCGGGAGAAAGGGGGGCTGCTGGGGGGACAGATGTCTTTAATAGATCCAGATGAGAGATTCTGATGTGAAGGTTCGTGTGTGTGTGTGTGTGTGTGTGTGTGTGTGTGTGTGTTTCACAAGAATGAAAAAAAAGTCTATAAGTGTCTACATGTGAGCCCCCGGAGGTTCTGAGATGCTGAGACTTGCTTGTATCTTGCTATAGCATATGTTGGTGCTTGGGAGCCGCTGTCGTGGATAGTTGTGACTTGTGTTGCTGGGTCATACAGGCCAGCGTGTGGACACTTGGGTACAGGATGCAACGTGGCAGGCACCAGTAGGCCTTTTTGTTTTCACAATGTTTAAGTGACAGTTATTTATTTGTGTGTGCGAGTGTATGGGTTGGGCTGGGGCGAATGCCAAGGTGTACTTGTGGGAGTCAGTCTGTTCCTTCTAGTGTGTGGGCTGTGGGGAATCGAAATCAGGCCATCGAGCCTTGGTGGCAAGCACCTCTGTCCACTGAGTCACCTCTCCTGCACCTACCTGTAGGCGCTTGCGTTCGTAGTGTGTTTTGTGTTTATAGCCCTATGAACATATAACACCTAGGCCAAGAGAGCCTGGCTTCTCCAGCCCCTCCCCTTGCTATACATCCACTATACATCCTATACATCCTATACAGCCACTGCATATCTAGACAGCCACTTCATCTTATTCCTACTAGGCAGCTGGTTTTTTCCTCCCGCTGTAGGCCCCTGGGCAGCCAGCCAGCAGCCGCGCCCAACGCTGGGAGGGAGAAGAATGGGTCAGAGCCTGAGTGCTTGTGGTTGAGTCGTGGGAGTGAGTTAGCTGAGGGAGGGATGGAAAAAGGCCTGGGTGGGGGGAGGGGCACAGAAGGCTGCTGGCTCGGGGCTCCAGAGTTTGGATGGTAGGCTTTGCAGGTTTCGGAGCCCAGAGCACCTGCGACCTTCTTGTCATCAGTGGGTCCCATTCCTCTGCTCTCCCGGGGAGTGAGGTCAGTCTCTTGACGTGGTCTTAGAGAGTCGGTTGGGATAGAGCACTTAACACGAGGACGGAACGGGTGTGACTCGGGTGATGCTCGGGGCACGTATCCAGTTCTCAACCCACTCTTGGCCTGGGCTGGGGGAAGGCTACTTCTGTGTCTCCTGCCCTTAGGTCTCAACGGTCACCATGGCGGCACCCTTGGAGGAAGCCCTGGATGTGATGGTGAACACCTTCCACAAATACTCAGTCAAAGAGAGCGACAAGTACAAGCTGAAAAAGACAGAGCTCAAGAACCTACTGACCCGGGAGCTGCCCAGCTTCCTGGGGGTGAGTGGGTCCTGCCTGTGCATTGCCCGTGTGGTGCATCCCCAGGAGGAGGCTAGGGCTGGCGGGCACTAGTCTTGACACAGTACCTAGCCATTGCTGGCATATGTCCCTGCTCCAGGTGCTTGGGATGGGACCACAATGACCCATCTGCTTCACACTGTGCCCCAGCTGAGACAAGGCTTAGAACGAAGACAGCTGAAGAGGCAGAGGAAAACCAAAACAACCGCATTAGGCAGTCAGAGTCTGAAACCACGGCCTAGATCAGGACCGTCCTTCCTGTGATGGGCAATAGAAATTGAGTTCCTGTTTGTGAAGACGTGGTTGTGGAGGCACACAAATGCCTGCAGATCCTCCCCTCAACGGCGCCTTATATTAGTTAATGCATCACTGCTAGGACAGTCACCCATGAAGATACTTAGAACAAGCACGGGGGAAGATGTGGTCGCAGCGCTCCCAGGTGTTCGTCACATGGTTGAGCTCCGAGGCTAGCAAGGCGTGCCTGGAAACCTTCCTGCGCTCCTGGCCGGAGGCAAACATCGGGTTTGAGTTGGCTTCTAACGGCACCTCTTCCACCCCCAGAAAAGGTCGGATGAAGCTGCATTCCAGAAGCTGATGAGCAACTTGGACAGCAACAGGGACAACGCGGTTGACTTCCAGGAGTACTGTGTCTTCCTGTCCTGCATCGCCATGATGTGCAACGAATCCTTTGAGGGCTGCCCAGATAAGGAGCCCCGGAAGAAGTGAAGACTCCTCAGATGGAGTGTTGGGGTGTAGTTTGCCAGCGGGGCACCTTCCCTGTTGCCTGCGAGCATAGTGCCTTACTCGGGCTCCTTCATACACACGCACGATGCTGAACAGGCTCAATAAAGGGTTTTGAAACTATGAGCTGTTGTCTGAGAGACTGGAGATTGTGGGTTGAGGGCTGCGGTGGAGACTGCCGGAAGATGTCCTGGAGCTTTGTTGGGGCCAAACTAGAAAAGGTTGGGGGAGGGGCGGCTTATTTTGAGTGCATTGCAAGCATGTATTTGTGTGCGCGTGCTTGTGCGTGTGTGCGTGTGTGTGTGTGTGTGTGTGTGTGTGTGTGTGTGTGTTCATGTGTTTCTGTACATGCAACAAAGCAAACTCTGGGAACACTAAAGGCAGAACCGGCCCCCCAGGCTCCCCCCCCCAGGCTTGGCTTGAAAGGCTCCAGATGTGGGAGGTTAGCCAGCCCACCGTTCTCCCTCCTCTCTCCAGCACTGCCTCTGGGCTCACACTGAAGTTGGGAGGGGATTAAAGGTCACATCTGCTGCTGGTTGGGGTCTGGAGGGAAGACAACAGGCCTGCCTGAGTCATGAGGAAGGAGTCTGGAAGCCAGAGAAGAATGGGGAGGTGGCCTGGCACTCAGCCCTGACATTTATAGTCCCCGTCCTGCCCTGCTACCCATTCCAGCTCAGTGGCTTCGGACACTGGATTAATCCTTTCCTGTCCATGAAGGGTTAGATGAGGAAGGGTAATATAGAGGGAGGTCATTTGTAGTAGCATGACTCTCTCTCCTCTCTCTCCCTTCCCCTCCCCTCCCCCTCCTCCCCTCCCCCTCCCCCTCTCACTTCTGTAGCCAAAGCTAGCCTTGAACTTCTGATCCTCCTTGCCACCCTCCTCAGCGCTGGCATTATGAACATATGCCACTATGAATGACTGAAACAGTCATTCTCTTAACATACTGTCTCTGCCCTCAAAGAGCCGTGGGACAAGCGGTTACCATTACTATCACTATTGTATTATCTGCTATTACTATGGAAGTATTTACTATTACTGAGAATCATGTTGCTTAGAGGAAGACAAGAGACCTTAGGGAGAATAAATGCGGCAGGAGGTAGCAGTTGGGTGGGAGTGAAGGAGACGACAGGGAGCTGACCATGGTTTTAGAGACGTAATTTTGGCCATAGGATCTGATAAAGAAAATTGAGATCCCCATCCCCTCGTTCTCCCACCTCTAGAACAGGAGGCACGATGATGTTGCTTCCCCTTAGGGTAGGCTTAAGGCCAGTGCTTCCAGAGCGAAGAGAAAGGCCTGAGATTAGACGTCAAGCCCTTGCCCGGATGGTACGGAGACCCTTAAGGAAAGGTGCAGAAGCATCCCAGGGCTGGCATGTCTGGTCCTCCTGACCCCAAGCTTCCCTTCCCACCATCCCGTGCTTTCCTCTCCAGCCTCGGAGGAATGGGGTAAGTGACTCAGATGTTCCCTGGAGTTTCGAGACTCCTCTCTTTTGCACTCCCAGTCAATTTGCCCATCTTCCACGGGAGTGTGCTCCCTAGAGCCTCCTCCTGCATCATCACTCTCTGCATTCGGAAACTCCTGTTGCTTAGAGACAAGTCCCAGATGTATCACTAGTGTAATAGTGGGGGTGGGGTGACAAAGGGGCAGTGGAGAGGAAGCAGGCAGGCTAGCACGGGACTTCCGCCAAGATGAGTGCTGTGCCCCTAACCCAATTCTGTCCTTAGAGTCAGTGTGTGTGTTGGCAGAACACAGGCAACTTGCCTTGACCTCTGTGCCGATGACCGTACCTTAAACCCGAGCCTGCCCCCCAGTCCATACTCTCATTCCCCTTTCCAGTCCAAAACTTTCCTCTGGACCTTCCCCAACCCTGGGTTCTTAGTCCTCCGAGCCAGGAGTCTCCAACAATTATTTTCCACCTTTCACTTTATATTAGCGGGTGACCTTAGCCATGTCCTTGGCAGAAATTACCTTCCTTCACTGATCCCATCCCAAGAGGGGTCCTTTCTGCTTTTGGAGTGGATTCAAAGATGGAGGATTTCAGTGTGGAGTTTATCCTACCATATGGTGAATTACCCTGGGTTTGGTCCACACCTTTTACCATTTTTTTTTTTCTGGAGACTTTCCCTTTCTCTGCCTATTATTTCACCAGATGGTGAGACTTCATAGGAAAAATGGTTTCTGCTATTGAAAATACGTGTCATGGGTAAACTCCATGCGGCATATCTAGCTCTGTTTGTAAACAGCAAGTCAAAATTTCCAGTGAGGGTTCCCTTCAACCTTGTCTGGAAGTCCTCATATTCCTGACCCCTTCTCATTGGCTCCACCCATCCTCATCTCCTGGGCACTGGGGACAGGGGAATAAAGACACCGACGGGGAGGCTGTGGCTGCAGAAGAGACTCTCCAGGCTCACGTCCTCCTTCTCCAGGTTCACGTCCTCCTTCTCCAGGCTCACTTCTTTCTTGGTGAGTCCTTCCTTCAGACGACCTCCTTCGTTTCTGCTGGGCCAGTCTGTGTGAGAAGAGTATGACAAGACATGGACTCCTCCACAAGGAGGGCCTAGCCTTGCAAGTGGGAGCATGCTCAGGGGGGAGAGGACCGAGCGCTTGGGATTGTGACTGACTGTAAGGACTCCCTGAGATGCAACCCTGGCAGCAGGAAAGAGGAGGCAGGATGGTCCTGGGTTTGAGGCAAGCTATCTTAAGATGCATTATGGGATACTATCTCAGAGACAGAGAGACAGAGAGACAGAGACAGAGAGACAGAGAGACAGAGAGACAGAGAGCGGAATCATCCAGATGTTGCTGCAGATGCTCAGAGTTCCTTCCTTACCTTGAACAGTGGTCCTGGGGGCTGAGCCTCTGAGGTGAGAAGCTGACAGTCTGGACAGCAGGAGATGAAGATTGGGTTCAGTCCATTCCAAGAACTTCTTGGGTTGGAGGCAGAAGTCGTCAGTTTCTCACCACCCTCCCACCCAGCCCTGGGTTCTCTACGGGATCTGCAGAGGCCTCCAGTTCTGTGGGCACCGTTTCCTTCCTCTTTAAGGGGAACTGTGTTTTAAGTCTTGAGTCCCACAAGCTTCTGATGTCTGCTCTTTTGGTGGAGTGGCTATACTGACAGACTTGAGACCATCAATCAAACTTAACTTCTAGAACTAGGTCTTACAGAACCCCGGCCATGTTGATAGCCCTGCCCCTCATCTCCTGCCCCTGCCAGGCTTTGGGTTCAGCTCTATGGGCACCAGACTGGAGGTCACTGAGCAACTCCAGTCACCTCTCTCCTGCTTCCTGCTGAGACCTTATCTCCCAGTTCCAGCGCCAGCCCCCTCTGACCCTTGGACTTCTTTTTTGACTCCATTTACAGTGAGACACTCCATCTCAGGTGACTCAGGATAAAGGAGGGTGACTAGGTGGGAACTGTGGCTGGAACTGAGTAGGGAAGAGAAAAATCCTGACCCATCACCTGTTCTACAGCTCTTTTGAAGAAGCTATCCTGTACTCTCTTTGATTCTAGACCTCTTTGTCAGCATGCCTTGATCAGGGAAACTGCACCTCCTTT
Organism: Apodemus agrarius; assembly: GCA_964023405.1. NCBI lineage: Eukaryota > Metazoa > Chordata > Mammalia > Rodentia > Muridae > Apodemus > Apodemus agrarius. The sequence continues at coordinate 77,616,457 of OZ030007.1, read as the reverse complement.
GGGGTCCGGATTTACTCACAGTTTCAACTGTTCTAGTGTTTGCCGTGCTTCTCATTACAACACACACACACACACACACACACACACACACGTTTCTTGTTGGTGGAATTTGGTCTCCCTGTGGACTTCTTTCAACGGTGGTTTGCCTGAGGGTCTCTGGGTGTGCATGACTGGAGAGGAGCAAGCTTAGCTCCCTCAGTGCTGTGACTGTCCTCTCTCCTACTCCAGAGTACACATCGTCATGGAGACTCCTCTTGAGAAGGCACTGACCACCATGGTCACCACTTTCCATAAATATTCAGGGAGAGAGGGTAGCAAGCTGACCCTGAGCAGGAAAGAGCTGAAGGAGTTGATCAAGACAGAGCTGAGCCTTGCAGAGGTATGTGACCGCTCTTCCATATCCCACGACATGCTCTGAGCACTCCTGGGAGACACCCACCTACTACAGGGTACTGTAGTTTAAGCAAGCGCCAGGATCCCTGAAGGGCCAGAGACAGGGGAAGAGCTGGGCATCCCTGGCTACCAAGTCTCTAGACCTCTGTGCTGGAAAGAAGAAGGTGAGTCTGGGAGTGGACTTCTACCCATGGGAGGCTAAGAAATCAGATACAGGAGACTTCGACGATGGCTTGCATACCCTGTGTTAGGGATCTTGGGGTTTGAGGGCTATGGGGTATCAGGTTTGACTGTGTAGGACTAGGGAATCCTTCTTGATTCTTCTCCATGCCTGGCCAAGGTCCTAATAGTCTAATATGCTGATTTGTGAACACAGGGTGAGAAGGAGAGAGCTTTGAACCTGATTGGATGGCTATGCCAGGCGTGGTGCGGGGCTGATGTGAGGGTCTACCTGATAGAATAACTGAGTCTCAGAAACATCAGAGACCGTGTCCATTGGGAATTCCACTGAGCTGGAATTCCAGGCCTCTGCATCAACCCCTTATTTATTTTCACACTGAAGTCCTAAATCCCAGTGTCCCCCTGGAGAGCAGGTTCCTGGAGTATGTCCATGGGCAGCGGCAAAGCAGCTGCCATTCCTGCTAGGTCTCTGTGGCCTCGCTCTTCAAGGCACACGGAGTTTACCATAGTATGGACATTGCCTTTTCTTTTTGAGACAGGATCTCTCTGTGTAGACTTGGCTGTTCTGGAACTCACTCTGCAGTTCCTTACCAGGCCAGCCTCCAGCTCGCAGAGATCCACTTGCCTCTGCTGCCTGAGTGTCAGCACACCTGGCCTGGCAGACACAGCCAATCCCAGAAACTGTTTTGCTCTCCTGGGGCTAATGAAGGCAGAGGGGCGGACTTCTGGTTCTTTGGGTGCTAATTACAGGGACAGGGCCCCAGGGGAGGAGCCCAGATGGGGACCAGAGTCATGTTACAAAGCGGTTTCCAGCGTCATGAGTATCAATATCCAGCATCCAAGGGAGACCTAGAACTGATTGCAGTGGAGGGAAAGCAGGGTCTGCGTGCTTGCATTTTCTTGTTTTACCCTAAGGCTCTGTCTTCAACTTCCTAGTAGGGCCAAGGTGCAGGGACCAAACTGGGAGGAGGACATCTGGTGCCAGGCCAGGTCTTGGGGCCGGGGACATGCTGATTCTCAGCTCCAGTATACTGATCTTATAGAGAGCAGTGATGTCTGGATCCCTTACCAGCTTGGCCTTCCAATGCTAGGCTCGGACTTGGGCGATGCTCAGGGCCACACGGCCAGGCCTCCAGCTGTTTTTAGTAGGTATTGGTATGAATTATAGATTATTATTTCTTTGAATGGGAAGATGTCCCAGGAAGCAAAAGCTAGACAAGTCTCCCTACTGTAATTCATTAGGAATCAGCACGCAGGTCACTGACCCCTATTTGGTGCCGGGTCCTGTGGTAAAGGTGTGGGTTGGGGCTGAGCTGCTGAGCAGTCTCCTCCCTTTGGGCCCTTGCAGAAGATGAAGGAGAGCAGCATTGATAACCTGATGAAGAGCCTGGACAAAAACAGCGACCAGGAGATTGACTTCAAGGAGTACTCCGTGTTCCTGACCACGCTGTGCATGGCCTACAATGACTTCTTCCTAGAGGACAACAAGTGACCAGGATCCTCTGAACCCTCACCAGCAGCTCCGTGTCCTGACCTCTGCAGCCTCTCTAACTGCCCCTCCTACACCCCCTGCCCTTCTCCTCTCCAAGATGGAGTCTTCCAGCAGAGAAATAAAGCCTTATCCATCGCGTGCGCTGGCTTTAAGGTGGTTTGTATCGCGTGGCTGAGGCAGGGGAGAACAGACATTTTGAGTCACTCAGCCTCAGGCCACCCACAGGTGGTCTGTGGGTACAGGAGCTGGGCTCTCAGCCCACTCCACTGGCTGTCCCTTATCATGGACATCGCTGGAGGTGTCCTGGCTTTGTTCTGCACTCCTGTAAAATTACAAAGCTGCCCAGACAGCAAAGATGCAGCGAAAACAACAGAGAAAAGGGCCGGGGGAGCCAGGAGACCAGAGGGAAGGGTAGAGGGCAGCAGTGACGGTCCGATGGTCTGTCCAGCAGGTCTGACTTGGGGATAGCCCACAGGAGACCACCCCAGGAGTAAAGAAGGGAGTCTCGGCCCTTCTCCTCTCCCTTCCCAATACTCACTGAAGAGTGACTTCAGGACGCGAATCCCTCCCCATCCCCCACCAACTTCCTCTTCTCAAGACTTTTTTTTTTTATTCAGGAGAAAATGTTGAAAACTTTTCACTTGAGATGAGTAATTAAGAAGGCTCGCTGGGCTTGGCTCCACTGTGTGCACATTAATGCATACGCTGCTCTGAGGATGAAATTCCAGGCAGTGAGTCGGAGGAGGAGAGTGATGCTATTCGAAATTTATGGTTGGCGGGGGATGCTGTTTAAAATCTTTTAGACTGTGTTTCTCTTTTTGAGACAAGGTCTTATACAGGTTAGCTCAGGATTCTACCACTTGGGATCAACCTATTTAGCTATACCATCAAGATTTAGATTAGTGGTTCTCAGCCTGTGGGTTGAGACCCCTTTCACAGGAATTGCCTAAGACCATCTGAAAACACAGATATTTACATTATGATTCATAACAGTAGCACAATTATAGTTAGGAAGTAGCAACAAAACTAATTTTATGGTTGGGGGATCACCACAACATGAAGAACTGTAGTAAGGGGTCGCAGCATCAGATGGGTTGAGAACCACTATCTTGGAGGATGTGGTCGACTGCTTCCCCTCCCTCACTTGGAGTTAACCTCGCCACTAGAGGGCAACAGCATCAGTGTGGTTCCTGTCCCTCTCACGCTGATGCTAACTTTAAGGACACTGCTCTCTGGCTGGCAGAAGTTTCAGCACACGAGCCAGAGTCGCGTGCCAGAAGGGCAAGCTAAACCCGTAATTAGAGAAAACTCGATGTCTCCGGTTTGCACTGGTCTCCTCTGGGCCGGTCAGGGTCCACTAGGCTCCCTCATACCGCTCCCAATCCCGGACAGGCAACAGGGGCGTGGAAAGTTGAGGGGGCTGGGATGTGTGTTTGCCTTGCCTCAGGCACTGGGTGGGGTCGGGGCGTGCCGGCACTCCCTGGGCGGACCTCACCGATGCTGGCCACTATAAGGCCAGCCAGACTGCGACACAGTCCATCCCCGTCGACCACTCCTTTGGCGCTTCGTTGTCGACCGTGCGGTGAGCTCTCTCTGGGGGGGTCCCTCTAGGGTCTGCCCGCTCCTGGGCAAGGGGTTAAGCCACTTCCTGCCTCAGTCAGCCTCTGCGGGCTCCGTGGGTGGAATGCATTGGGATCCAAGTTTTTGGAGCCCAGGGAGGCAGGGAGAGCCATGATCAGCTGGGCTGTACCAGGCAAACTCCCCGAGGCTAAGGCATCCCTGAGAGACGGCAACCTGAGTCTGTTCTTCTGGGGTGCAGGAGGGTTTGCCCTGCGTGTGTCATCGTCGTCGCCCCAGCGTGTGGCCCTGTCAGGAGGTGCCCAGGGGCAGCCTGCATTCTCTTCCTTGCTCAGTCAGATGCTCCAGTTCTCTTGGAAGCCCTGGAGGACAGACAGTGCTCACAGACCCCAAAGCCCCTTCCATCCTTATATTCCCCCCTCCCCCCAGTTGCCTTGCCGGCCATCTGTGTTGGCTTGAGGCTGGCTGCTGCAGGCATGTAGTCACCTGACTCGGGATGGCGAGAGAACGCTCCGTTATCACAGCACTGAACAGCCCCCTCTGTCAAACAGCTTCTTCCAGTCCAGTGGTCAGTCATGGCATGCCCCCTGGACCAGGCTATCGGCCTTCTCGTGGCCATCTTCCACAAGTACTCTGGCAAGGAAGGTGACAAGCACACCCTGAGCAAGAAGGAGCTGAAGGAGCTAATCCAGAAGGAGCTCACCATTGGCGCTGTGAGTAGTCCCTCTCCGGTCCCCTCCCACCTCTTATCTGAGTGGCATTAATCACAGTTCCCGATCTTACTTCCTGTGGAGGGATGCCCATATGCTCCCGCACACTCCGCTCCCGTGCTGTCCTATTCCCCCGAGGGAAGAGCAGGGGCTGAGGAGAGTAAATCAAGGTAAACCCAAGATGGAATCACATCTTTGGTCACAATAAGCAGAGCTACTTATGTGAGAGGGCTTCCAGGGAAGGGGAAAGGGATCTAGGGTGCTGGCCACCCCTGAGTGCGGGCTTCTCCTTTTAATGTGTTAGAAGCTGCAGGATGCCGAAATTGCAAGGCTGATGGATGATCTGGACCGGAACAAGGATCAGGAAGTAAACTTCCAGGAGTACGTCGCCTTCCTGGGGGCCTTGGCTCTGATCTACAATGAAGCCTTGAAATAAGATGGGAAGGGAGAGATGCCTTCCGGGGGCCTACCTCCGTCAAATCCAGCGGTGGGTAACTGTACAATAAATACTTCGTTTTTGTTATTGCCTACGCAAGTGTTCTGGCTTCCCACTGATTTCCGTCTGCTTCCTGGCTTGTTGCTGAACCTGCCGCCCCGTGGTCTTCGTCGCAGTTGGTCTCTGAGAGACCACCCAGACAAGGTCTGCCAGCTCGCCAGGAATCTTCATGGGTATTAGAAGAGGCGCCCCCTCTAGGCAAAGCCACTGTAAACAAAGGCTCAATCAGATGAGATCCAGGAGAAAGGGGCCCCTGGCAGCAGGGCTGCAGTAGTCCCAGCAGTCGCCTGGTCTGGGTGTGCTCAAGTGGGGAGTACTAGATGAGCCCTGACGTTGGGCAGTCCGACTTTTTACTGTGTGTTTGTGCGTTACATGAGGGTGGGGTGGGGAGAGGTGCCTCCGAGGAGAGCAGGGACACAGGATGACTGAGTTTTCTGTAGCTGCCCGTGTTCCAGTTGGAGGGGGAGGAGACTTTAGGAGACTGTCCCCAGCGTCATGTTTGGGGTCCTTTTTGTCTGGCGGAGAGCCAAGGAGCTGCCAGCCTCATGGACACGTGACTCACGAGGTGCTCGCAAACAGGGCAGGGCTGGGGTCCTTAGACGTGCCAAATGTGGCTTCAGGCCTTTCTGTCAATATTGACCCAGCCTGTCGGCTGAGGAATGACTCATGGGGCTGCTCCCCTGGAACCCAGTTGAGCCCTCAGTCCCTGTCAGAGTAGATGGCCAACAGAGTTACTGCCTATTGTGTACATTAGCAGTTAGATCGTAGGTGCGGGTTGGGGGGGGCGTGGAAGCTGTTCGCGATGTGTCTGGGGGTCATGGAGACAGCATTGGCTGCTATTCCTCCTGGGAAGGCCTAACCCACGTTGGTCAACATCCTGGCCAGGACCCGAGGAGAAGAGAGTTGGACTTCATGTGGAGACCATAGCTGTTTTCTCTTCTTACCACCCACCCCTTCTCCAGTCAACTTAAGATATTAAATGGTCTTCCCTTGCTCTGGGTCGGGGATAGCAAACAGCAACAGCTGTATTTCTTAAAAACCTTTCTTCTCCAGCAGTGTTCTGGTCTTACCTCGTTGTTGGACAACGAGAGGTTCCCCGGGCCACACCCATCCCATGCTGTTCACTATAGTCTCTATTCAGTGGCTCTGGAAAAGTACACCACACCCAGTTGTTGATACTTTGGGGTGTGGAGGGATCGCCCTCTTGTGGACAGAGAGCAGGTTACGGGCAGGGAATCTGGGGTTAGGGGTGGGCGTGGCAAAAGAAAGAGGCGGGGAAAGGAGCCTGGCTGGCGGGTTTAGGGAGAAGGTCAGTTAATTTTCCGAGCACCGTGGAAGGAGCACCGCACCGGGGCTGGGAGCCAAAGTTTAAGAGGTCTGGGCTGTTAGAGGGGGACAGAATTAGCTATTCAGGGAATGTCATGGTCGCGTCATCGTTTAGTTCCCAGCAACCAACCCTACTTCATCCGAGGTACATCTGTTACAAGCAAGTCAAGGAAGGAATAGCTTTTGTAAAGTCAAGAGGAATCCAGCCCCATCCCGCCCCCATCTTTCTGGGGTTAGAAGACCAGGACAAAGCCGGGCGTGGTGACACACGCCAGTAATCCCAGTACTTGGGAGGTAGAGGCGGGCGGATTTCTGAGTTCGAGGCCAGCCTGGTCTACAGAGTTCCAAGACAGCCAGGACTACACAGGGAAACCCTGTCTTGAAAAACCAAAAACCAAAAACCAAAACAACAAACAAACAAACAAACAAACAAACAAACAAAAGACCAGGACAATCAGCTAGGGTCTTGGAGGGCAAAGGAGCGGTTTTTTTTTCAGGGTGCAGGGCCTGGTGGTGGAAAGAGGCACTTGGTGTCTTAGGCGGCCGGCCGGCCGGCAGGCTTTGCTGTGTGTCAGGATCACAAGACTGGAGGGGAGCTGAAGATGCAGAGTCCATCTGTTAAAGGAAACTTCACCTCACTGAGCATGAAGGCTCATATCTTTAATGCCAGCACTCAGGAGGCAGACAAACGGATCTTTGTTGAGTTCAGGGCTAGCCTGGTCTACATAGAGACATGCAGGCCAATCAGGGCTGCATACCGAGACCCAGTCTTAATAAAAAAATGAGGTTGGGGGGGATAGCAGGGGGAAGTTTTGAGAAAAAGAACAAAACAAAAAAGTGAAATAAAATGAGTAGCAAAATCTTGGTTGCATTGGGTACATAGTTTAAAATTGAGACGCGAAGGGTCACTGACATTGGAAGCTGTGGTGGGGACAGAAGGGGAGGGGTGGAATTGGGTGTGATCAGGTGTAGACTGACTTCTTTCATTAGTTCAAAAGTTTTCAAATTGGCTTTTGAGCATCGTCTAGGTTCCCAGGAGAGGGCTGGAGCTGGGGACTTTGCAGAGGATTCCTTCCCTGCAGATGGCCCAGGACTACACCCAAAGGCTGAGCAGAGGGAGTGGTCCTGCTCCCCCCTTCCTGTACCCAGGCTCTCCTCTTTCCTTGCCCCGCCTAAGCAGCACTAATCCCATAATCATCCTCACACGTGGGAGGCCGGAAGAGTGGCAACTGCTCCCATAAGCTGGGTGGTCTCCTAGGTTGGGCGTTGGGGTGGGGCTGACTTGGGACGCACTCTCTGTCCTCTGCCGTGGCTGTCGGAAACTGTCAAGAACACCAGCACCCCTTCCCACAGTGTCTGTGTCCTACAGCACGTGCATTTGTACAAGGTGTTACGACACCTACCGAGGCCTCATCTCTGGAAGACTTATGTGTAGTGTGGGTTACTAAAAGCCAGAGTCCCACCAAAGTGGGACAGTAGAAGTTCTTGGAGGGGATGAACTCTTCTGACCCTAGGCCAGCTCATCAATGTTTTTCTCTGCTGCTTCAAGATTTAAGGTCACTATGTCTTCTTCATCCCTTTCTCTTAAACGTTTTAATTAAATATCAAGAATATACAAACAGCTTATAGAATACACTGAAAATACAAAAAATTCAGCATAAAACACCCAGTCTAAGAAACAAATACTGAGACACATGTCTTTAATCCTAGCACTTGGGAGACAGAGGCAGGTGGATCCCTGATTTTGAGGCCAGCCTGGTCTACAGAGTAAGTTCCAGGAGAGCCAGGTCTACACAGAGAAATCTTGACTCAAAAAACCAAAGCACAAACAAACAAGACAAAAAAATAACAAAAAACCCAAAAGACCAACCAACCAAATGAACAAAAAACAACTCCTAACATTTTGCTGAGATGAGCCAGTGGGTAAAAATGTTCGGCGCTAAGTCCGCTGACCTAAATTTAATCCGTAGGACCCACATGGTGAACGGGGAGAACTGGTTCCTATACGTTGTCTCTGACTTCCACATACATGCTGTGGCGTGGGTGCCCATATATCTGTGCACACATGCATATGCACACAGAAATGAATAAATGCAATACAATAAAAAAGAGAAACACGGATGGAGAGTCAGCTCAGCAGGGGACTGAAACTGGGTTCCCAGTACCCACGTGGTACTGGGCCTCAAATGGCCGGAACCCCAGATCCCAGGGATCTGCCTGATGCCCTCTTCTGGCCACTGCATCCACGTCACTCAATTGCACATTTTATTTTCTCCAATACATATATACATCTAATTAAAAGTAATCTTAAATCTTTAAAAGATACCGTAACAGGTGTATGGTTTGATGAGTTTTTCTAGAGTGGGTCAAAGAGCCAGCCAGACGACATTTGTGCACTGGTTCATTAGGGATCTCATGAAGGAAGCAGATCAACAGCCACATGGGAAAGATGCCCCAGGCCTCTCCTGCCTTCTCTGGGCACTTTACGCTCAAGGAGCCTGGGTATGTCCAGCTACCTGAGCCCTCTTATTCACTTTCCTTTATTTGTACAGAGTCTCAGGTAGTCCCAGAAGGCCTTGGCCTTGCTTTGTAGCTGAGGCATGGTTTGAATTTCTCATCCTCTTCCCTCTCACTTCTGAGTGCTGGGCTCACAGGGGGCATGCCACCATACCTGGCAGGAGCCTGAACCTTTTAGGTTATTTATGGAAGCTTCATTAGGATTACATCCCTAATGATGATTGATGATCCTAATGATTGATTACATCCCTAGCCATTGACCAGGTTTGCCTTCAGCCCTGGAGGTTGGCACATGGGGATGAAAGTGTTAATCATGGGACACCTGGGTCTTCCTGACGACCAGCTCCACTTTACCTTGGGCCGCTGGACATCTCATCGGTGTGCAGTCCTAGTTGGGGTCCCTGTTGCTGTGATGAAACACCATGGCCAAACTGTGGATCCCCGAAGAAAGTCAGGGCAGGAAGCTGGAGGCAGAAGCTGATGGAGAGGCCATGGAGGGGTGCTGCTTACTGACTGGCTTTCCACAGCTTACTCAGCCTGTTTTCTTATAGAACCCAGACCACCAGCCTGGGGGTGGCAGCACCCACCCCTGTGGGGTGGGCCCTTCACATCAATCATCGATTAAGAAAATGCCTCCTCCATGGCATGGCATGCGTGCGGTCCATGCAAGCAAACCACCAATATACATAATATAAAAATGAGTAAATCAGGCATGGTGCCACAGACCTTTAATCCTAGCACTCTGGAGCTAGGTAGGCAGATCTCTATGAGTTCCTGGCTAGCCAAAGTTACATAAGAAGACCCTGTCTCAAAACAAAATAAGACAAAACGTAAACAAGTACCGTCCCTCAAGTAAATGAATATGTAAAAAATATACCTCAGTGTGAGATGTTCCATGATACATTTCACAATAACATTTTTAGAATTTGATTGGCATTGCTTTGGTTTTGTAGAACAACTTGTAGAGAATGTTGACCCTTGAAACCCATGAACATGATTTGTCTTTTATTTTGTTTGGGTTTCTCTGTGTAGATCTGGATCTCCTGGAACTAGTTCTATAGACCAGGTTAGCCCCAAATTCAGAAATCTGTCTGTCTCTACCTCTCAGATGCTGGAACTAAAGTTATGTACCATTATGCCCAGTTTATCTCTTAATTTTAAAGGATATTTTCAATATCTTTGAATGACATGGGATTGTATCTAACTTGTAAGTAGGTACTTGTATTAGCTTTCTGTTACCGTAACAAAACATGTGAAACAATAAACTTAAGAAGAAAGGTTTATTTTGGCTCACAGTGTTGAGGATTTAAGTCCACAGTAGGTTGACCCTAGAGGCAGTGCACTGTAATGGGAGCATATGTGAAACAATTTGAACAATTTGCCTCCCAGTCTAACCGTGAGAGAAGAGGAAGGGGCTGTGGTCTCAATCTACCCTTTAGGGACATATCTCCACTGACCAGAAGACATTTCACTAGGTTCTACATTTTTTTCCCTGTGTGTTGAGTGATGGGCAAATCTTCTACCACTGAGCTAAAGCTCCCACACCCTTAAACTACAAATTTTATGGTATAAAATATTTATTTATTTGCTCCCACTAAGACTGTCCCCGTGTACAGCTTGTACCAGGTCCATGGAGAAAGCCCCAGGTCAGAGGATACCAGTGTACTCTTCAGGAGTGCCACCATCACTGCTAGTCTTCTGTCTTCCCAGGAGCCAAGCTTCATCATCCTGGTCTCTAGCCAAGGCCCCACCCTTCTGGCCCATGTCCTTTGAGAGTGTGTCTGCCCCTCCTCCCTGCCCGTCTCCCATCTTCCCAGTCCACCCTGGTTGGGTAGCATCTCACCAGCAGCCAGCAACCCTTGCCTCAGTCTACCCTCCTCAGGCTCCAGATGCCCTTGCCGTCCAGGCCTTCCTGGTCTTTCGAAAGCCTTCCCAAGCTATTCCTCACCTTCAGCCTGAACATGGGGCTTTCAAACTCCATTAGCTTGAGTTTTTTTTTTTATAGATATCAGAGATGCCAGGAAAGGCTGTGCTCATTGACTGCTAATGGAAGTGTGAACTGTTATTACAGTTTTGGAAAGTAATATAAATTAAATATACATGTGCCTGGCATCCAGCATCTCCACTCCTGGGATCCCACATCATTGAAATAAAAGCATCATTCCTTAAAGATGTAAATATATAAGTACTTCAGTGGAAATATTAATTACTTTTGGTGAAAAAAAAAATGAAGCAGGAAAGGGAATCAGCAGATGGCTGGATGAATTGTGTCACTTCTCAAAATAATATACACTTACCTTAAAAAGGGTGGCTTGAGTCTGGTGTGATGGTAGCCCTAGCACCCAAAAGGTGGAGGCAGGAAGACTCCTACAAGTGTCAGGCCATTGTAGATTATATAGTGAGCTCAAGGCCAGTCTGATATATATCTGGAATCCTTGTCTCAAAGCCAGGCGGTCCCAACCCTCACAGGTAGAGCTGGCAGAGAGGGCAGACCTTGGGGAGCCGAGCCGGGATAGGGGGTGGGGAAGAGGCTTGCTGTGGAGCTTTTCTTGAAGGTGTGGTAGGTGAACTGGGAGCAAAGAAACACCCGGGAGGCAGTGGGCATTGTAGGGATATGTCAGGGAGTCCCCTAGTGCCCACGCACCGTGGCAGTGCCTTTTCAGAGTTTGGGAGCTCAGCTCATTTCTGTGTCCAGAAGAAGGTGGAGGGGCGGGGAGACTGTAGGCTCCTGCTTCCATCCTTCCTCCAGAGGAGAACAAGAACCACCCATCAGTAGGGCTCTCTCCTGCCTGCAGGCTCATTTGGGACTTTCATGTGGGGAGGCTCTCACAGGATGCTCCCTCTTAGTGACACCTCTCCTCCCTTTTCACACCCACAGCTCCGAATGCTCCTGTTCTTCTTGGGTCACGGTGCCCCACTCCTTACAAAAGACACCCCAGCGGTAGCCTCTCGGTGTGCTAGAACGAAGCTCCGGGAATTTCCCCATGATGCGTTGTCTAGACTCAACGTGGAGGATGATCCAAGCACTGAGCCCCATTCTTCTTCTTTTGTATAAAGGCTGCTACTGATTTCCTCATGAATTATCTACAGCAGCGGTTCTCAACCTTTGTCAAGAACCTTTTGACCCTTTTGGGGCTGCATATCAGATATCCCGAATATCAAATATTTACATTGTAGCAAAATTGCAGTTATGAAGTAGTGATGAAATAACTCCATGGTTGGGGTCAGCACAACATCAGGAACTGTACTGAATGTACTGGAGGGTTGCAGCGTTGGGAAAGTTGAGAACTACGGCTCATTATGACTTCCACCATGCACGTTCCCCTCTGGGAAAAGAATTAACAAGCTAAGATGGACTTATTGTCATCTATCTGTCATTATAATTTCTTTTTCTATCACATATTTATTTTGTGTTGAGTGTGTGTGTGTATGTATGTGTGTATGTGCTCCCCATGGCTTGGTTCTTAACCAACCAAGGACCGCAGCCCAGGAATGGCTCCTCCCACGATGAACTGGGCCCTTCCCCATGGGTCACTCACTGAGCAAAGGCCGTACAGCTGGATCTCATGGAAGCATTGCCTCCACGGAGGCGACTTCCTCTCTGATGACTCTAGAGGAGTCAAGTTGACCCAAAGCCAGTCAGCACACCACAAAGAAGAGGGTGAATGCCGTGAAAAGCCATGTAAGTCTCTGTGTACAAGGAGACTACCCATGTCTTGGTATGTCTCCGAATGAATGAATGAATTAAAAGCTGTATCTTTACAAAAGCTGTGTGAACACTCATGTTGCGAACAGTATGATTTGTAGTCTTTTTTAATGTAGTGGTAACACAGGTGTTTCTCAGCTGCTGTACACGTCAGCCAAGTGTGGTGTACACCTGATGGAGTGCTAGTCATAAAAAGAGCCGAGTCCTGAAGGGTGCTGCAGAGGAGACCTGGAAGCGGGGGAGGCAGTCCGCCACTAAAGGCCACTGAGCGGTTTCATGTATATGCAGTTCCCAAAGTGGACAGGCGCAGAGACAGGGAGTGCATTAGTGGTTGTCGGAGGCCAGAGGGAAGGACTGTCAGCGGGCATCAGGTTGCTAAAGGGATTAAAATGAGCTGATATCAAATCATGGGAAAGGTTATAGAGTGCCGAGTTTATTAAATACTTCTGAGTTGCAGCTGAAGAGGTGGCTTGTCAGTTAAGAGCACTGCTCTTGCAGAGGGCCCGGGTTTGGTTCCCAGAACCCACAACAGTAGCTTAATGATACACACATAGGTGGAACACACTTTTAAAGATTTAAAAATTTAGACCCCTGAATTGACATTTTGGGGGTTTGTGGATTTGGGGGTGCTTTTTGAGGCAGGGTCTTCTTATATATCCATGGCTAGCCTGAATTTCACCTTGTAGCCCAGGTTGGCCTCTTATGTGTTATACTGTTATCCTGATCATTGGTTCAGGTGCTTGTGTTACCCTCCCCCTAGCACAGTGGTCCTTACTAGCTTAGCGGAAGTGTTTTGTGGCTTCCCCTGACCCCACACCCAGAACTTTCTGAAGCTGGGAGGGCAAAGGGGCCTCAGAGGCTTTGCCGTGTTAATGTCACAGTAGTTGCAAAATGAAACAAAAAGCCTCAAGAAACACAAAGCACCCGCTGAGTGAAATCCCCTGGTGAACCCAGCAGCTGGGAAGCAGTAGGCGCGCTGCCAAGGTCACCATAGCAACCAGAAACAGACAGACCCTTCACAGGGTTTCCCTGCCCCTGCAGAGACAAAAGACCTGGGGACCTCATTGTGAACTCTTGGAGGCTCTTGGCTGCTCACCTTGCAGTGCCCTCTCTTCCCAGGTTCGGCAAATTTTCCCTGATTGGTGCTACCTTTTTCACCTTATTTGTACACCCACACTCGCCAGTCGGGCCCAGCTGGCGCCCTGGCACCTCTGTGAACCCTCACGTCCAGAGCTGCAGAGCCAGGGCTGCTGTAGCCCACCAGGGAAGAACAGAAGGAAGACTTCAAAGCCTGCTCCTGGCCTTGGCCTGCAGGCAGGCTCCAGATGATCCTGCTTTCTTCAGAAATTCTTGAAGACCTAAGAGTCTGGCTTTTAGCTGGCTCGCTCATCGGAGAAGGAAGGGTGATTCCAGAATCACCTGGGGCGCAGAGAGGAAGGTCCTTGGGTCTAAGGTTTTAGGCAGGAAGCTTGCTGGGTTCCGGGGACTTGAGCCACTGCAGGTGGGGGACCTTTGCTTGTCTCTTCCTTCAGGGTTCCCCTCCCCTGTGGGCTACGGAAGGGAAGTTTCTTCTGCAGCTGTTTGTACTCTCTGAGACTCGGCTTCTGACCCTGGAAGCTCCAAACGTTCAGATCTGCCGCTTGAGAGACCTGTGACTCCAGCTTTGGAGACCCATTGCTGCAGAGACCCGCCCTCTGGAGCCAGAAGACTTGCTGCTTCTGTGATTCTCACTGCTGATCCGCGGGTGTGTTCTGCAAGGCTCTGCTCTTTATTGGCACCCGAAGGCCTCCAGCCTTTGAGGTGTACCAGTTCCCAGAGTTCTAATACTTCTCAGAGCTAGCATGGACGCCTGTTTCAACTTTTATCTCATTTAAAGGGAACTAACAATAAAGCACCCCCAGTTTGTGCTCTACACTGTCTGCCTACTTCATTCTTGAAGAACGTGGTTGGAGACAGACGGTAGACTCCTCTGTCTGCTTCAGAAGGGCTGTTGTAATGGGCAGTGGCTGGAACCTAGATTTCGGAATAGGCAGAACCAAGTTAAAACCTTGTTGTGAGCCTGGTGTGGTGCTCATGCCTGAAATCCAGCACTTAAAGGTCAAGGTAGGAGAGCCAGGAGTTCTAGGCCAAGATGGTCTATGTGGTGAGTTCCAGGCAAGACAGGGATACTGTGAGAGCCCGTCTCAACCAAACTAATTCAAACCTACCACACCACATGAAAACAAAAGAAAGCACGCCCAAGCCCACAAAGTAAAAGAACCCCTGTTTCAAACCAAGCCATTATCAAACCCTTACTTTGCCTTAGGTGGAAAAAAGTCCTGAAGCCTCAGTTTAGTCCTCTTTAAATTGAGAAACACTCAGCTTCCTGTGAGAGATGTTTTGAGAATGAAAGGAAATAATGCATTTGCAATACTTAGCATTACCACACAGTAAATGATAACTATTATTAGCATATTAAAAATGTTATTACTTCGTATATAAATACTCATTAGGTAGTAGTTAGAGTAGGTTGAAAGATAATAGTGGTATCACTCCACAATTAGATCCATCACAGCTCGGGGCCATGGGCAGCTGGGAGCCAAGCAGCCATCACCCCTGTGGAGGAGAAAGCCACATCCTGGTGGTGGGCAGAGGAAGCTCTACGGGTCTGGTGAGCGAGCATCAGGGTGAAGTGACCAAGACTGGGCCTGAGACCATGAGTGGCAGAAGTGAGCGGGGGGTCAGGGCGAGGAACGTCACCTTCCTTACAAGGGGCGCTGGTGTTCCTTGTTTGGGACCGTGTTAACACAGCGTCCACACCGGAAAGCTGACGGATGAAGCAGCAGGGGAGAAAACACAAAGAGAAGAATGTCTGATGTCTGTCACGGGCCCCACGGGGAGGGAGCTGTCCACTCAGTCTGTCACTGGCCATTGCTTTTGCTTCAAACACTAAGAACAATAATCACCAAAAGAGAGAAGCCAGCTGGGATGGAGCAAGGTGAGAGAGAGGGTGAGCCCTGTTGTCCGGATGTCCTGCTTCTGAGGAGCGTGCGGGGAGAGCGCAGGCTGCAGGAGGCTGTCGAGAGAGAAGCTTCCGGAGGGGGTGCGTGTGCGTGGGGCATCCAGGAAGAAGCCGTGTGGCCCGTCTGAGGAGGAGGCTGTCATGGGTGGATGATATTGTAATGCAGGCTGTCTGTCTGTAGGGGTGAGGGACTGGTGGCCAAGGCAGGAACGATCACGGACAGTGGATATGGACTGTGGTGGGCAGTCAGCTCTGCTCTTCCTCAGGAACAAGGCCAGGGGCAGTAAGCTTCATAGGAAATGTGAAAAGCCAATACTACAGATGAAAAATCAAAACAAAAAGTTCCAGGTTCTGCCACCTAACCGTGGTGGGTTTTCATATTGTGTGCCAAGGCACGTCACCATCACATGGTGACATCACCATCACGTGCTGACATCACCACCATGTGGTGACATCACCATCGGGCATTTTACACTTTCACTTTGACTTGTGGCATAAACTGTCCCTACCACATGCTTAACTTATTCCTCATACAGCAGTAGGGAGTCCGTTCCACTACCACCACGTGCCCATTTCTGTACAATTGTCCTGAGGGGTCTCAGGAAAGCTGTCCTGATGGTATGTGTGCCTGGCTGTGTGGGTCAGAGTCTCACTGGGCAGAACAGCAAAGCATTTGAAGAGTCCAAAGGGTTGAAGACTGAAGGGTCAGCAGGAAGAGCCAAGTTGCACCCTTCTTCGGGGGCCATGGCTTCTCTTGCTCCGTATCCCAGCACCCTCAGAAGGTGACTGGTGTCTTTTTAACAATTCCCCAAGCTCTGCAAGTTTCAAGTCTCCCCACCCCTACCCTCGTGTTGATGCCTTTTATCCTTTTTCCTGACAACTCCCAGTTCCCTTTATCCTCCACTACAGAACCCCAGTGTTAACTGCAGTTTAAATATAAAGCAACGGAAAAACCGGTTGAGCCTGGGAGGCCTCATTCTTAGTGATTGTTTCATGAGGCAAAAGGTCAACACTTGTACTTTTATATTTCACACAGTAGCAAAGTATGGATGGATACTTGTATTTTATGTGGAAGTTTTCAGAACCTATTAAGTGATTGGAACAACCTACTTGGTATATTTTGGGAAAAATTAGAAACATACTATAAAACATCACATAAAAGGCAAAAAAAAAAAAATCATATCCTCCTAAATCTTCAACCAAGCAAGAAGTCTTTTGTGCCTTCTCTTAGTCTCTGGTGACAGATGTTTAGTTTTTCCTAGGAACCTGCCCTCTCACTGCATACTTACCTCTCCACCCTGAAGATAGCACTGTGTTTCCTCATCAAGTCTTCCTAGAAAAGCATAGTTCACATGAACTGACTGTCAGACACAGAAACCGCTGGTGTGTGGTGTCTGCTAATGCCCCTTCCTTCGGGACCCTGGAGACAGTTTCTAGTTCCACTTCCTTGAATTACGGATTGCTTATGGAGAATGTGTCAGCAGAGGCAGCTTCACCGTGGTGGTGATTTTCCAGAGCAGGAGGCAGTCTTCAGACCTCTCTTTCGCTGAGCCCTGGTATGTCATTTTGTTTTGAAAAGCCATTTCGGCAGTGCAGAGCCACGGTGTTAGTTCCGGGACACTCACATCTAACTGTTTAAAGCATGGCTGTTTGTTGACTTACGAATTCCATAAGTAAAATCCACTCCAAGATGGAGGCGAGGGGACAGCTGTGGGGTCCCTGAAACCCACATAAAAAAAGCTGAGTGTGGTGGTGAGTGCTTATGACCCCAGAACTGGGGAGATGATTGGTCCCAGGTATTTCTGGGTCTCCCTGACCAGTCATCTTAGCCTTTTTAGCAAGTTCCAGTCCATTGAGAAACCCTATCAAGAAAAAAAAAAAAAAGATCCCAGTCTTAACAGACACATGTATAACACAACTCTTACACCTAAGGCTGAGAGATCATTGTGGAAGAGGGGGTGGGACTTAGGGATCATTGTGGAAGATGGGGTGGAAAGGTTGTAAAAGTCAGAGGGACAGAAAATTTGCTCTGAGGTTGGTGGGGACATCAGGTGAGTTGCAGCAAACCTCTTGTAGCTTCCAGATGCTGACTGATAGTGTGCTTAACTTTCTTTTGGTAGGAACTAGTGGTTTGTCACTATATTTATTTCTTTTTTTTTCTTTTAAGGACAGCATCTAATTGGGGCTGGCTTACAGGTTCAGAGGTTCAGTCCATTATCATCAAGGCGACAGAGCATGGTAGCATCCAGGCAGGCATGGTACAGGAGCTGAGAGTTCTACATTTTCATCTGAAGGCTGCTAGTGGAAGACTGACTTCCAGGGAGCTAGGGTGAGGGTCTTATAGCACACACCCACAGTGACACACCTACTCCAACAGGGTCACACTTCCTAATAGTGCTACTCTCTGAGTCAGCATATACAAACCACCACATCCCACTCCCTGGCCACCATAGGCTTGTTCAAACATGAGTCTACGGGGGTCATACATAAATACAGCATAATGAAGAATAGGTTTAGTCTAACTTCTAAAGTCCCCATAGTCTATAGCAGTTTCAACAGTGCTAAGAGTCCAAAGTTCAAGGCCTCTTCTGAGATTCTTTCAATCATGTTACTGTAATCCCCAAAGCAAGACAGAAAACCAGCTGGGCAAACTCCAAACTCTGCATCACCTTGGCTGATGTCAAAGCAATCTTCAGATCTCCAACTCCTTTTGGAGTCATCTTTGTTGACTACAACAAACTTCTTTCTCCTGGGCTGGTTCCACTCCCTGCTAGCAGCTTTCCTCAGCAGATAGCTCACGGCTCTGGCATCCTGAACATCTTGGGGTCTCCAAGGCAACCTCAGTGTTACAGCTTCTTGTTTCCGTGTCTGGGATGCTCCAAAGGGCCTCCTTCAGCTCTGCCCTCTGTAGCACTCTTAGCTCAGGGTGACCCACTTCATTGTTGCTGCTGTTCATGGTGATCATCTCATGGTAGTGGCATCTCCAATATGCTGGGGGTCTTCTGCTGCAAGTAGGTTTCACCAATAGCCTCTCATAGGCTCTCTTCACAGTGCCAAGCCAAATTCTTTGCATGACCCCTTCAGTCCTGGGCCATCAACTACAACAGAGGCTGCACCTTTACCAATGGCCTTCCATGGCTTCTCACAGTGCCAAGCCTCAGCTACTCTTCATGACTCCTTCATGCCTTCAAAACCTGGGTGACACTTACACAGTACCAAGTCCAGCTGCGGCAGGCAGTCCAACCTTGGTTATATCTGCAATACAGCTTCTTTGTGCCTTCACGAAACACTTCCCAGAAGATCTCACCTCAGTGATGCTGGTCTCTTCTTAATCCCCACTAATTTCTTAGCTCCAGCTGACCAGCATCAATTGTCTCTGTAGTCTCCCTCTTCTCTGGACACTAAAGCCACATGGCCAAAGCTGCTGAGCTCTGCTGCTTGTAGGATCTGGAACGTGGCTCCCCTGTTCTATTACGTTATCAGCTTTCTGTTTTCCAACTCCCTCCCTGTCACTATATTTCAAAAGGGCATATGTGATAGTCATAAGGAAGTTAAGTCAGAGACAGAGGAAGAAATGAATGATTATTAAGGGAAGTAAAGATAACCCAAGATAGTTTGGCTCTAAACCTGCCACTCCCCAGCGCTTTAACCACAAAGGTCTAAGCAATCAGTCGTCTTGTGGATCTGTAATATAGGTAGAGAGCTTCTTTTCTGGGAACCCAGTTCCTACTCTGTATTCCAAGTGTTGGAATAAAAAAAAAAAAGCCCCTTTCTCTTGTGCTCCCATCTGAACCCAGAGCCTAAGGGCAGGGATGGTGGATCCTATATGCACAAGCCGTGGAGACTGGCTGACTTCCTCTTCTCTGAAGGACAGGAGGGGGTGACTAGTCTGTGCTGTCTCATAACCCATCCTTTGGCACCTCCTTCTGGCCATTTCGTCCCCACTCACTATGGTCCTGCTGGGAAATCGGCCTGAGATGGTTAGGTTGCTATTGCTGGGGGAGTCCATTGGCCAGATGTTTGGACAACAGCTGCTTTGAGCAGAAGCTAGACCGGTTTTTTCCTCTTCAGGGCTAAGCCACTGGGCCACAGCAGAGCATAGGCCCCAGAGGGAAGAGCCGAGCTAAGATCTTATATGCCCATGTATCGCCCATGCATTGCCCATGTTGCTGTTGGAAGTGCTTTTGGGTTTTCAAACCAAACTGGTCCTGCACTGCAGACTCTATGAACTTCAGCCCCTGGCCAGGTCCTTGAGTTTGCACATCAGGCCTTCCACAGTTGTGTCTCTGCCTCTTCCATTTCATTTTCTGCAACTTGTTTTTTTCTCCAGGCCAGAGTTTACAGATGGACAGAAAGATTCCTGGACATACACACAAACCAAACCAAACCAAACCAAACCAAACCAAACCAAACCAAACCAAACCAAACCAAACCAAACCAAACCAAACCAAACCAAACCAAACCAAACACCTCCAAATGACCCCCAAACCAATAAACTAACACCCTCTAATAAAAAACCAAAAACGTTCCTTTTAGTTATCTTGGAGAAATGTGGGTTACAGCAGGATGCATGGACAAGATGACATTTGCCAGATGATGCAGGTCTAGACATCAGAGTCCTCTGTGAGATTAACTGTTCAAAACAAGCAACACACACCGGGACATACTAAAGCCAGTGCTAATATTTTACAAAGAGGATGTTGGTTAACGGGAGAATGTGTATCTTACAGGTTAAAAATGGCACATTACAAATTTTGTTTGTTAACAGGTATTTTAGGAGAAAGTGATCACAGCACTAAGCTGGAACCAATGTATCTATTAGTTTCTCTCTGTAGAACCCAGCACAGACCATGCTGCTGCGAGCAAAAGAGCCTGGTACACTCAACAGTAGGGACTGCCCTCTTCTGATCCCGCATCCTTCCGATCTCCGTGATTTAGGCCTGCAACTTTCCTGTCGCTCTTCAGCCCTCCCAAACTTCCATATTCAGCTGTATATTGTCTACTCATGACATCTTAGGTCCTGGGCTCTCCACTGTCTCCCACATTGTCCGGATACGTTCTCTGCAACAGTCCTTGCTTCAGGAGGATGGCACCGGTTTGCATGCCTGTCCCTCCTCCACTTCCCCCTCCCCCCATATGCCTCACTTGAATCTGAACTGAGATACTTCTAGGGACACGTTACCATCCTCTTCATTCAGCCACAGGCCTGCCATATAGTGGGTGCTCAGTAAATCTTTACTCACACTGAGGAAAAACATAGGGTAAAGGGCTCAGGGAGGAGCTGATGAAATGCGCTTTTAAGTAGGGTTCTGATCATGAACATCTTGGAGGATGAAGCAGAAAGTTGAAGTATGTGAGACAGGTCACGTAGGTATGCGTGTCTCTGAGACGTCAGGCACTGGCAGGGGTGTCTTTAATCATCTCAGGGACATGTGGGGAGCTCAGTCCTGAAGGCTACATTCATTGCTGTGTTCCACACATTGAGTCAGGCACAGCAGGTGCCTATGAGTCATACTCACTGACTTTCTGAAATGCAAATGCAGACTAAACCAGTTCTCTTCAAACAACACACTCTCAGCTGCCGTTCCTTACCCTGGATGAAGTCATGGCAAGCCCATACCCTTTTTAGTGTCTCTGAGGTCGTGACCTATGGGTAGTAGAAAGTCCACCTGAAGGTCTCCTTTCTGGTTCCATTCAAAGGCTCCTACTGTTCCAGCCAGGCCTACCCTGCAATGGGGGAAGGGACACATGAGGAGCCTCTTTGCTCTTTTAGCAATTTGTCACCATCACTGTGTGACTGCCCACTCTTCTGATCAGGGGGAATAGAGACACAGGAGTCACAGGCTTTCTGACTATCACCCTCAAGGTGTGTTGACTCCTGTGGGTCTGTCTCTTTCACTTGATGATCACTTATGACAATCCCCCCTGTTGGTACTCTGTTCAAGCTCTACCCCATAGTTACCTGGCAATAGCCAGGTATGCCCTGCCCCACATGCCTGGCCCCCTATAAGAGGGGCTGCCTGCCCCTCCTCTCTCTCTTTCCCCGCTCCTTCCCCTCTCTCTTCTCATCCTCTCACCTCTCTGCCCCTCTTGGGCTCCCCTCCCCCCCCCTCTCCACGTGGTCATGGCCGGCCTCCACTCTCTCTCTATTCATTCTCTCTCTCTCTCTCTCTCTCTCTCTCTCTCTCTCTCTCTCCATTATACCATTGACTCTCATCCTATTCTCTAATATTCTCTAAATAAACTCTATTCTATACCATGTTGGTGTGTATGTGTGGTCCTTCAGGGGGAGGCGATGCCTAGGCATGGGCCCGCTTAGGTACCCCCTTCCCCCACGCTGCCGTGCCATACTCACTAACACCCTTTCTCTCTTTTAAATCCCATCAATGGTGCCGAAACCCGGGAACACCAACAACCCCATTAATAAAGAAGCCATCACCCCCGCCCCCAGGATCTAGCCAATGCCTACACTTGGACTCTGTTGGAGTTAAGTTGTTTTGTAGACCCTATGTTTTAGGGATCTGAATCTGATCACGAGACCTCAATAATTGGGTGGACATTTGGTGGCACCACAGTTGACTTCCCTGCAGCCATCTTTCCTCATTAACTTTGGGACAGGCAGCCTCTCACCTTCAGAATGTTTTATGCATGGGTCAGGGGCCATTTCTTGTATTTTCCATGACATGAACCAGCTTCAGTCAGTTGAGAGGCTCTCTCAGTGAGCTTCCCACTTGGGCTAGGGGGATAGTGTCTGCTTTCCTCTTCTATAGGTAGGAACAAATGGCACCCCCAAACACTCCAGTGGTCTCTCTGAGCAATCCTAGACTGTCTTTTCTTGAGGTGAGGATAGGGTTATTGTAAGTGTTGGAGTTAGCCTCCTGCCTAGAAAATTCCCCATAGAGGAAGGACTAAGAGCCTCTCCAGAATGCTGAGAAATGTACCCCCTTTTGCCTTCTACTTTGGGACCACTGTAATTGAAGCAGTAAAAGCATTTAGCTTCCTGTGGCTTTGGGGTCCTGAGAAAGAGTGAATGGGAGGAATTTCAGTTGGGAGGTCTCGGCGCTGCTTCCTCCAGGAGCCTTCCTGGGTGAGGAATGAAGGTAGTAGAAGGAAGACTGGCCAGGGAGTGGGGAAGGGGCTCAGCGCTGGGCACCCTGGACAGAGTGTGTGGTCATTGCAAAACGATCCAGTAAGTCCCCAGTGCCCAGAGGCCGGCTAAGAGGACACATGGTCCTTACTATTATCCTTGCATTCATTTTCATCTGACCAGCCACTACCCTTTCTGAGGCTTTGCCCCTTATTCCCAGGGCATCTGTCTTTCTCATTTCCATATCCTTCCGGTGGTACTTCAAAATCTAATACTCACTTCTCACACTGTGGATAAGGGACTACAGACCTGGATGATCTGAGAACCTCGTCCCTTCATGCCCTGAGCCTTTTGTGTGCAGCCTCTCAGAGCTCTGAAATGCAGGAGGCAGCCTACAGTGGCTCATGACTGCAGTGTGGTTTCCACACACTTGGGTGATGGTGGTGCCTGTAGCTGACCTCGGGTTAGAGTGAGGTGATGTGACTAATTCGGGGCAGATTTGGAACTCTGTTGGAATTTCAGGAGGCAAGTGTGAGGATGTGGAAAGGGGAACTGGTCAGCAAACATCTTCTAACTGACCCTCTCTGAAATGTTCTGAGGACATGGAGTCCTCTGGCTATTGTACAAACAGCAACTCTTCACAAACAAAGGATCAGAGGGTGGCCTTTTCTCCAATCCTTTAATTTAGCTCCTGTAGATGATGTCACCCAGTGACTGTTGAAAGAGGTGGATATGTAACCTGAATCAGGCCAATTAGACCTGTAAATTAACCTGGTCTTTTATTCCTAAGGTTATAAAATCACCACAATATGAAGAATATTCCTAGTGTGAAAGAGGAAGAAGAGATTAACCCGCAGAATAAACACTGATCATAGAAAACGAAGGGAACATTCAGGAGCCGGAGAGGTAGGGGCCGCTGGGATGGGGTGGCAATGTGTGCTCATGAAATGATTTTGGACATGACTGTGCAGGATCCAAAGTTGGGTTATGCAGTGATTTGCACACCTTTGCACTGAAAATTAATATATGTAGCCTTTTGTCATGTAGTAATATAGACCCCATAGGCTTCTTGGCTTAGCAAGAGAAACTCCACAAAACAATTGAAAACCAGATAAAACAGAAACTATGAAAGTCATGGCCCAGGAAGAAAGCACACTGAAAATATGCTTTTGGACAAAGAACATTCAGTGTCTTAATGGTTTTCGTTTACTAGACTGAGACAACAACATACCTTAGACTTGGTGACTTCCCAGTACCAACAGTTGGGAGGGTAAGGTCAAGGGGCAGCAGCTTCAGTGTTGGGAGAGCTGCTTCTTGGTTCGAAGATGGTTGCCTTAAATTGTTCGACAGTTCAATACATTTATGTAATGGGTTTTAGTTGTGTCCCCTCAGTCCCCTCTCCACTCTCCCTCTCTCACTGGAATCCTTCCCAGGAAGCCCACCTCCTACTTTCACCTCTTCTTTTTTGTGTGACCCCCCCCTGAACTTACTTGAGTTTCTTTCCAGAGAGCAAGTGGGGACCTTATTTGATGGAGCACAGGAAACTTGTCAGTGGCTACACCACTAAAGAAAATGAATCCTAAGGTTATAGAATCACCACAATGTGAAGACATTTCCTAGAGGGAAAGAGGAAGACTTTAACACATTGCCTCTGCCCTAACAGCTGTTGACTGACAATAGACCCTCAGGGAGGGGCTGGGTGTCATTAGGTCCCTCCTTCATCTGTAATAAAATGTTGATGAGTCCAGTCATATGCAGGTGTTGTCCAGGTAAACACGGTTGCAGTGCGCTCGTGTCTGGAAGAGTGTTTTTTGATGTGTTCTTCCACATCTAAAGGTAGATGGCTAAGAGATAAAAGAACTCTGAAGTTCTTCACTAATCCAGTCATAGAGTCTGTGCCTGAGCAGCCTAATATTCCTGACTGAGCTTTGACATATGGAATTTGGGATCAGGGTGGCAGAGACATTCAATTTATAGCAAAATGAAAAAGAAGTGTTTGCTTTGCTTAAGCCATGAAAGATCCAAGGTTGAGATCCTGGGTCACCAGACAAAGAATGAAGAGCCACCTCTGGGGTTTCTGGCTATGTAGCAAGAGTAATGATGGCGGTTGCCACGTGTAGTTCTACAATCGCAGAAACGTGGCGTTTGGTTTTCTGTTGTGTGTGATAGACCTAAAACAAAGCCTAGAGCTGCAACCCTGGTCCAGGAGTGTGTGCAGGGGTTGCCTGAAGGTGCAAAAGCAAAGGTCTGACAGAGCAGGTGGGCGGATGCGGGAAGCATGGGATGCACTTTATCTTAGCATCAGAGTGCAGAGCGACAGTCTGAAACACACGGGAGGCTTGGGGCTGTGTTTGAGAGTCACAAAGGTGGGCCTGGAGAGGTGGCTTGGCTGCTAAGAGCACCGTTTTCGCTTACAGAGGACCTGAGTTTGGGTGCCAGCATCCATATGGTGCCTCACAGCTATCTCTAACTCCAGTCCCAAGTGAGCCTCTGCCCTCTTCTGGCCTCCAGAGGCACTACATGCACATGGTGTACAGACATGTACATACAGGCAAAGCATCCACACACACACACACACACACACACACACACAAATATGTGTTTAAAGTAGTCAGAAAGATTGTCAAAAGAAGAGCTAAAAGAATAATTACAAGCAGGAAGCCAGTGGTAATGCCCTCATAACTTAGTTAAATAAACAGAAGAATAAGTCACCTTACTAAGGTGATGACATTTGCAGAGAAAGGGGGGAAGAGGAGTCGTTAAAATGACCGCCCTGGAGAGAAGCTTTTGTAGTATAAACATCTGAATTATTTAACTTAAAAAAGGCATATGCAAGCATTGGTTTGCAGCATAACGGCTGTCACATTTCCTTTTCCGGAATGAGGATGGGTCACTTTCACAATTCAAAAGAGAAAAAAGCACGACAAAGAAAAGTTAAAAATGACATCTTGGGACTGAGGAGGTGACTCAGGGTAAGTGCTCACTGTGGGAGCCCGAACACCCGAGTTTGAGTCTTCCCGGGTCTCGGTATCCGGTGCATCCATGCTGAAAGCTGGGGGTGCTGGGGAGGTGGATGCAGGCAAACCCCAGGGCTTGACGGCTAGCCTGCCTCTCCAAACAGCAAGGCCCAGGTTCCTCAGTCTAAAAAGACAAAGACAAAAACAAACAAACAAAAACAGAGCAAAACAGAACAAACCCAGAAACCCAAAGTGTGCCGTGCCCGAGGGGAGAGCCTGAGCTGTCCCTAGCCCCGGATGTGTGTGTGTGTGTGTACCCACTGGATGGACACAACACACGCACACAAATATAACACTCTGCAGACCATCCTTGTATAATAAACACATAGGTAATTACATATGCCAACACAGACATAACAAAAACCTTAATTCTCAGACTACGTTCAGAGAGGGTGAGAATCTTATGTCTTGTGTATTTTCCCTTCTCCAGTGCTCACGGGAGCCTGGTGCCCAGCAGGGCTGAGTGAATTGAGCTTCCTGGGAAGAGAACAGCCTGGGAGAGAGAGGAGGCCTGAGGGGAAGGGAGGCAAAGCTGCCCCAGTCTTGCCTAAGTTGGCTGAGGACTCGGTCTCTTCCCTGAAGGCCTCTCAGAACTTTACTGCTCCAAACTGCTTTGCGGCCACTGGCTTCTCCAAGCTGGGTCCCGGTCTCACAGAGGATCTTCAAGGCTCTTAGTGTCTGTATCTGCTGTGGCCTGTGCACTGGTTCTTGATGCTGTTTAGAAAGCCTAGAGGGCATAGCAGAGGTGATGGGTGGGTTGTCTAGTGACACATAGAAACTGAGGAAATAAAAACCATTGGCCCTTGGAAGGACCAGGCCATAGCCATTTGCTGTCATGGGAAGCTGGAAGCCATGTCAGCAGGCAAGGATCAGCTAAAGTGTTTTGTACTTTTTCCCTCTTTCCTTCCTTCCTTCCTTCCTTCCTTCCTTCCTTCCTTCCTTCCTTCCTTCTTTTGAGACAGGGTTTCTCTGTATAGTCCTAAAACTTGCTCTGTAGACCAGGCTGGCCTCGGACTCAGAGATCTGTCTGTCTTTGCCTCCTGAATGCTGGGATTAAAGGCAAGTGCCACTACTACTTGGCTGACACCAATTTCTTTGCAAGTATGTCTTCCCCTCAAGAAGCATAGCATGCTTCCTTTCACAATAACAACCAGAATAAGAAGGAAAGCAGGATCCTGTTCTCTTAATATTTTTCTCTTGTCTAAGCAGAAAACCCCCCTCTAAGCCCCCCAAAAGACTTCTTTGTATCGTTAACCAGAACTAGATCCTATCTAGAACACTTCTAGATGGAAAAGCCTTTTGGGTTCTTAGCCTTTGTCATGGAAGGTAGATTTTATCAGGAAGAGGGGACAGAGACACCGTGGGTGGTTGTACCAATGGTGACTGCTACGAACCCAAGGGACAGGAGTAAGGTAATGGGGTCCTGGGGTGTAGGAGAGCAAGCTTTGGTGGACATAGTCCACACTCATCTGCCAGAACTTGCATATATGTGTATATATGCATGCTGGGGAGAGTTATACACGGTTAGAAAGATACAATGAGCCGGGCGGTGGTGGCACACGCCTTTAATCCCAGCACTTGGGAGGCAGAGGCAGGCGGATTTCTGAGCTCAAGGCCAGCCTGGTCTATAGAGTGAGTTCCAGGACAGCCAGGGCTACACAGAGAAACCCTGTCTCGAAAAACCAAAAAACAAACAAACAAACAAACAAAAAACAAAAAAAAAAACCCAAACCAAAACAAAAAACAGAAAGATACAATGATAGGGAGGGAACAAGGGTAAGGATATATAACATGTAAATGGGGTCATAAGTTTAGTGTAGGTTGAAAAACAAGTTTTATATTTTACATCAGATCTCAGAAACAGAAACTTATTCTTAATTACAAATCGAAGCTAACTCGCAAGAATTTAACACAAGACAAACAGGAATTGATTCTTTATAAGCAGAAACCTACACTACATCTGAACAGGACTAGCAGGAACTTATTCTTTATTACAAATAGAAATATTACCTCACAAGGGCTTAACATAGGGCAAATAGGAACTTATTGACTGTCTTAAGCAAACAGAACCCTTAACTCGCAAGGTCTATGTCTTAGTTAGGGTTTCTATTCCTGCACAAACATCCTGACCAAGAAGCAAGTTGGGGAGGAAAGGGTTTATTCAGCTTACACTTCCACACAGCTGTTCATCACTAAAGGAAGTCAGGACTGGAACTCAAGCAGGTCAGGAAGCAGGAGCTGATGCAGAGGCCATGGAGGGATGTTCCTTACTGGCTTGCTTCCCCAGGCTTGCTCAGCCTGCTCTCTTATAGAACCCAAGAATACCAGCCCAGAGATGGTACCACCCACAAGGGGCCCTTCCCTCTTGATCACTAATTGAGAAAATGCCCCACAGCTGGATCTCATGGAGGCACTTCCCCAACTGAAGCTCCTTTCTCTGTGATAACTCCAGCCTGTGTCAAGTTGACACACAAAACCAACCAGTACAGTCTATTTTTCCCATTTTGGTCTCCCATTAATTTACAAGGTATCTTGTTCCTGTTTTGATCACACAGAAGCCAGTGCCAGTGGAGAGATAGTGCAGTGGGTAAGAGTGCCCATTCTGCAAGCATGAAGACTGGGTTTAATCTCCAGGACCCATGGAAAAGGCCAGACATGGCTGGAATCCCAGTGTTGGGGTGTGGAGACAAGCAGATCCTAAGAGTTCACTGCCAAGCCAGACTTGTTGAAATGGGGGAACGTCTAGTTCAGTGAGTGACCCTGTCTCAAGGCAATGAGGCAGAAAGAGAGGAAGACATTTTGCTTTGGCCCCAACATGTATGTATACCTAGATATTCACATACATGAACCACATATATAAAAATAGCACCATACATACATGCCACAAACACACAAGCAAACATCAAAGAAAATGACAATGACAGCAGTCACTTTTAAGTAACAGGGTTGCTACAGTTCCTGTCAAAGCTCCCATTATCTGACGGGGGTTATGACTCACGCTGTGGGAACGTTCATGGAGGACATAACCCACACACTCTGCCATTTATACCACATCTGTCCGAATCGCCAGTCTACCCACTCTTGAAAGGCCGTAGGGACTTCTCTGTTTCACAGAGCATGATCTGTTCCGAGATCCGGTGGGCTTCCCTATCAGCTACAACACGCCCCGTGCCCAAACTCAATGATTCTCAACCAAAGAGGCTACAGGATTAAGGGGGAGTATATTACCATGGCCAGTTCTAAACGAATCAACACAGCAGAATATTCTATACCCTAAGACACACGATCAAGAGAAAGCTACTTACTAAGAAGGCTATCACATCAATGTAAGGCTGTTCATCTCAACAGAAATGCACATCTCAACAGAACAGGAAATATGAAAGCAAAACCAAAACCAACAAACCAAATAAAAACAAAACAAAGTAATAAAATCAAGGTAGCTTCTGCTAAGGCTCATTGTCTCACAGATCCCAAAGACATCAAGGGAGGAAATGCCAGAAATCAATTCAAAAGAATGATTTTTAAGAATGGCCGGTGTGCTGGCTATGGTGGCATACTTCTATAATCCCAGTGCTCAGGAGGCAGAAACAGGCAGGTCTCAGTGAGTCCGAGGCCAGCCTGGTCTACATAACAAGTTCCGGGCCAGCCAGTGAGACACTGAGAAAAGCATGGCCCCTGTGCTGCAGTCACAGCACTCATAGTCCTCAGGACTGAAACTGGCAGGAGGGAGACAGAGACAGGCTTGGCTCTGACCTCACATCTAAACAGCAGCAGCATGGGCATGCGTGGAAAATCTACCACACCGAGCACTGCTGAAAGTGTGTGGAAATGAAGACCTAGGAGAGGGTAGGGTTCAGAACACAGCTCTTTCCAGCTCTTCTGTATGCAAGCATTCTGCCCCTAGCGGCGGGAGAAGATAGTGTAGAGGAGACCGCCGTCAGAAGCCTTGAACTTGCGATGGAGCTGACCTTGAACTCCCGTTCCACCTGCCTCTACCTTTCAAATGCTGAGGTTACTAGTGTGCTGCTCTCTTATACATGCTGGGAGTTTCCGCATTTGTGAGGGTGCTTGGGCCCTTGTTTCAATAAGATAGGAGGCTGGAGGTCAGGGCTTACTGTGAAGGGCCTTTGGAGAAGAGGGATGGAAACCTGGATCGATACTAGACAGGAGAGAGAGAGAGAGAGAGAGAGAGAGAGAGAGAGAGAGAGAGAGAGAGAGAGAGAGAGTCGGAGTACAAAGCAGGATAGGGGCTTGGAAGGGGGATTAAAGAACAGGCCTGGTTTTATGTTGGCCGACTACTCCTGGGCACGAGACCTACCTTGGAGTATACTGATACACCCAGTGACTCTCCTTTGGGGAAAACAGAGTTCCCTTTTCCCAGGAGTTACCAATTGCAAGCAGCTTTTGGGGTAGAGATGGGACTTTGTGTCCATTTCTCCTTTTCAGTGCTGTGAGTTCTCACAGAACTGGAGTTACAGCTGACCGGGAGCCACCATGTGGGTGCTGGGGATCGAACCCGGGGCCTGCTAGAAGAACAACCAGTGTTCCTAACCTCTGAGCCATCTCTCCAGCCTTTACTTTAATAAGTCCAGGCTGGCCATGGATTTGTGACCCTCCTGTCTTTTTTCCTGTAATGTAGAGTGTTGGAATTAAAGGTGTCAATGCATCGGAAGAGATTTTAAAAAAAATAATATAGAATCTTACAAAGTTCAGGTTGGTCTCAAGCTCACTATGTGGCTAAGGCTGGTCTTGAATTTCAGATTCTCAGCTTCAGCCTCTGAGTGCTGGAATTACAGGCAAGTACCCCACATTTAGCTGAAAGTATACATTTCTTTTAAACTTTTGGTGATCTTCCTGACTCTGTTTCCTGACTGTTGGGATTATAGACCTGAAGCTCTGTGCCTCGTTTTGGAAATTTTGCATGTTATACAATACAGAATGAGATACAACCCCCCTTTCTCCTATCTGGATAATTATCCGAGCACACGTCTGTGCTAGGCTGCCATTTCCCACGGATCTGCGAAGCCCCCAGCCCCGTCTCCCTGGTTGCTTGTTGTCACTTATGTGTGGCTCCATTTCTGCTGCGCAGGCGTGTGATTCCAGCATTTCTGACATCTCTGCTCTGCTTGGTCTTTCTCTGTGTTGTTACGCATACATCTGTGGTAGAATGAGCTCATCATCTTGCTGATTTTCAGAGTTATGAGCCCTGTTGGTGCCATGTGCATGCGCTTCTTCAGAGCGTGAAGGAGGCGGGCCGTGCTGCTGTTAGCTGCTTGTGCTCTAGGGCTTACTATAGCAATGGCTGGAGCCAAAGTCCTAGTAGTCTTCACTTCGGTGAAGAATGAGAATGTGGTAAAGGACAAAGGGATGTAAAGTAAAGGAAAAAGATGGGAGGAGAGATGGAGGGATTTGTGTGATAAGATAGCTGACTTGAGGGAGAGTAAGTCCCTCTGGAGAAGACATTCTACACAGTGAGTGGATAAAATCCCTTTGAGCGAGTTGAGTGAGCCATTTGTGAAAACCTCAGTAGTTAGATTTATGGCTCTGTTGACTGTGACCGGGCGTAAATTCGGGTTAGTTGATGAGTGTGGGGATGGGGGAGGAGCCTCAGTCTCTACTGAGTTGGATCTGGCACCCAGGAGCTGGCCAGTAATTGCTGACTATGTGATCACACCCTAATTAGCTCTCGGATGGTTGATAGAGACAAAGTGCTCATGGGGGTGGACGGGGCTCGGTAGACTTTTGTCTGGAGAACACGGGAGATGGGCTGTCTCTTCCCCTGAAGAACTACTGCAGAGTATGCAGAAACAGCCAGACAGCCTTTTAGGTAATGTAAGGCAGTGCAGGCAAAGCCCAGCACTTAGCAAACCCAAGTTAAGTGGCCATTTCTAGCCCTCCTTAACAGCCTCTGGGTTAAAACCAAGATGGCGCTGGGAGAGCCCTGCTGGAAGGCACAATGGTCCTGAACACCTACAACAGACGTCACAGTGCCCGTGACCATGATTGGCACTGCCAGAACAACCCCATATGCAAAGCCCAGTGGGTACCTCTCTGAGTTTTTGGCTTGTCAGCATTTTATAGCCCGCCCTCCCCTTCCTTCTTTATTAGTGGTAATGTGTCATCCCCAGATTTTGATCTTCAAGAAGCTAGGGTGAGAGAGCACTGTACCCTTTCATCTACATTCCTGAGAATGTAGTTAGGGAATGTGGTTAGAGATCTGGGGGCGGGAGGGGGGGCAGGGAGTCCCGGGGAGCTGAGGCAGGAGGTGGTGTCCTCTCCTTGAGGAGCTGTCAGGTGGAGCTAGTGTTTGCTCCTGAGGACTACCTAGGGTGAGAGAAGAAAGCTCAGACCCTCGCGAGGTCTAGTCTGAGTCCTTGCTGAGAAAGCCAGAGATGAGGACGGTGTCCTTCTAGGCCACAGAGCTCTCAGCTGTGGTGGGTGGGGCTGGATATCAAGCCCAAGTTGGGGTAATGCATGGGATGGGAAGAGAGGTAGCAACAGAGGTGGCGAAGGTTTGAGTAGGACCTGGGTGGGAGACAGGGTGTGGACAGGGAGGGCCAGGACTGGGAGGTACAAGGGCACATACTGAACCCAGACTGTAAGGACACAGAATGTTGTTCTGTTGCAGCGCTAACATCCAAGTGCGAAACTTTCTCAGGCACTTTCCAAGTACGGCCACACCTGGGCAAGGCAGGTAGCTAAGAGCTAGCCAGGAGCTAGGGTTCGAAAACTCCCGAGTCCCAGGGTGAGGAGGCTTTAAGGGAACGCTCAGCCTGACACTGGTTTCTCGGGCGTCCTCCTGGGTCACCAGGTTGAGGATGCTGTTCCTCAGCTCTTAGGACCCCTCCCATTGCTCCCTCCAGAACCCCTACCCACATCCCTTCTAGATCTGGTGTCTTTCCAAGGTCCCTGCTTTAAGCAGACTGATATTTAATTACCACCAAGTGTCAGCTGATAATTTCATGACTTAGTTAATTCAGGGGAAAGCCACTCTGAGTTTATTGGGCAAATTCTGGGCTAGATGCTGGTGACACAACTGAGCAGGGTTGTTAAGAACAAACACGTCTTAACAATATCCCTCTTCTCACCTAGCTCCCAGAAATCCTTGCTGCAGCACACAGTTCATCACATACGTGCAGTGTTCATGGAGGCCAGAAGAGGGCGCACCTGGGACTGGAGCTACAGACAGATGTGAGCTGCTGAGTGTCCCCAGGCTCCACCTTGTTTCTTGAAACAGACAAGATCTTTCATTGCCCCTCACGGATTTGGCCAATTAGCTTCAGGGATCTTCCTGTTCCCACTCTACCCAGTATGTGTGAGGGGCAGGGGTGTGTGACAGGGGTGTCCTCATGCCTGTAAAGCTGGCATTTTACCAACTGAGCTATTCTTCACGCTCATTTAGCATCTTTTTCTTAAAAGGAATAGATAGTTAAAACGACCAGAGCTTTGAAGAAAACGAAAGACTAAGATTCTTACAAACAAACAAACAACAAACAAACGGAACATGGAAAAAAAGTAGAGAACTTCAGAAGAAAACTTACATGTTTAGAGTTATGAAAGACCTTTTCTCTGAAACAAGATTTAAAAAGGAACATTCAGAGATGTAAACGATCTTGGATCAGCGCGTAGCCCAGTTGCCATCAGCAAGTGATGGGCACAGCCAAACACTAGGCAAAGCCTGAAGAGGAGGAGGAGGAGGAGGCGGAGGAGGAGGAGGAGGAGGAGGAGGAGGAGGAGGAGGAGGAGGAGGAATTGTAGGAGCCAGAGGGGTCAAGGACACCACGAGAACATGGCTCACAGAATCAACTCAGCAGGGCTCCTAGGGGCTCACGGAGACTGAGATGGCCAACAGGGGCCTTGTATGGGTCTCACTGGATCCTCTGAATATACTGCGTGGCTGCGTAGCTTGGTATTCCTGTGGTACTTCCAACAATGGGAGTGTGTGTGTGTGTGTGTTGTCTCTGACTCTCTTGCCTGCCCTTGGGGCTGTTTTCCTCCTATAGGTTGCTAGGCCTAGCAGTAATAGGGTTGTGCATAATCTTGTATCTTGCTAGGCCATGTTCCATTGCTTGGTGGATATCTCTGGGAGGTGATTTCTGGGTGAGAGGAAGACTTGGGGGAGGAACTGGGAGGAATGGTGGGAGGGGAAACTGCAGTTGGGGTATAATGTAAAAACTATTAACAAAATAGGTTTTTTTTTTTTTTAAAAAAGAAAAAGGTCTTGGAAGCTACAAATTAGACAAGCTTCTGAATTTCCTTTCAGTGTTGGTAGGAATAAGAAATTAACATAAATGCTAGAAGACAAGGGTTAGTGAAAAGGGAGAACCAAGAACAAGCGACATAGAGAAAGAAAAGCAACGGATTGGAGGATCTGCCCAGGAGTTCTAGGAGTAGAAAATGGATTAAGACAGCAGGGGGACAGGAACACTTGCTTTAGTAAGGCTCACATTGAGGTTGGGACATCATCTGACGTCCCTTAAGCGTCCATATGCTTAAGTTTAATTCCCAGTGTGGCGATGCTAGAAGTACTGGGAGCTTCCAGAGCTGAAGCTGATATTGAACTGATCAGCTCTCACTGTGAGTGCCGCCCATGGAAGGATAGAATGCAGGATTCTTGGAGTGAGCTCTCGGAAATGTGGGCTGCTGTTAAGGAAAAAAAATCAAGACCGACCCCTCCCTGGTTTCTGTCTTCTTGCCTCATGCAATATTTTCCTCTTGAGTTTCCACTGTTGTGATGCTGTTCAAAGAAGGTCTTTACCACAGCTGGGCAAGAGTGAGATTTTTGAGCTAAACAAACTTATGGGGGGGGCTTCTCATTCAAACCACCACACCCACCGTAGACTGAAACCCATGAGTCAATGGGTCTAAGTGAATCCTTCCTCCTATCATTTTATGTTTTTGGATATCACAGTAGCAAAACACTGATCTGTATACAGAAGGTGAGCATTTTCCTTGGAAGAATTAGCAAACTGGCTCTCCAAATCTCTTTACTTTTCACCTGCAAGAAATATGAAAAATGAACTGGGCGTGATTGTGTACACCTTTCGTCCTGACATGCATGAGACAAAGGCAGGGCGGGTCTCTGCGAGTCCAAGGCCACCATGGTCTACATAGTGAGTTCCAGGACATCCAGGTCTCTATTGAGTGACTGTCTCAGTTATGAAGAAAGTATTATCTGTCTGTGGGAACGCCCACTCTCCCCTCACACCATCCCTTCAGCGCTCTGTTTATCAGCTCCCCTCCCTCTCCTCTGCAGGAAATTCTTCCAGACCATAATGCACACCATGGCATCCTTCACGGCTCATCTCCCACACTCCAACGTTCTGCCGTTCCTCTGTCTCCCTCCTTTGCACCCTTGTCTTTATCCGGTGAAACTGCTCTATTCATGTTCAGAATTCAGTAGAAAATAGAAAGTGCGAGAGGAGAGAAGATGGAGAAAAATATGAAGAATGTAAACAAATCTACCACTAGTTAGGTTGCTGAACATCTACCTTAACAATAACCGAGGATGATCTTAGTTAGCTCCAGGATCTGGGAGGCAACCAGGGTTGATAACAATGGCCTACGTTGCTTTGGAAGTCTCTTGGACTCTCTGACCAACAACTTAAAAGGTCTCCCATACGTTTTTTGTTTTTGTTTTTGTTTTTCCTAGTCTATGGCTCATGAGGGGCATTATCATCCCTCAAGTGGCATAACTTCATTTAAATTCTATACATATGTATACACACATATATGCAAAGTATTATATGTAATTTTTAGTAAACATGAAATAATATGTTTCTCTATGGCCTTTTCAAACTTTATTAGTATTATTTATCTTTCCTCCACTTCCCTCTTCCATTGTCACCCCCCTTCTTATCCTAAACCCTATCTGCACTTGGGCTTTACCTTTGAGGTCCAGCCCCACCCCCAACACTGAGAGTTCTGTGGCCTAGAAGGACACCCTCTATCTTTGGCCTTTTCAGCGCAGGGTCACACTAGACCCCCTCGGAGGGCCATAACAGAGCCCAGCCAATGTTGAAAAGTCAGACTTTTATTCACAGAGATATCGAGGGAGTTGTGGGTGTTCCACCTGGCTTTTTGATCATGTCATCATTATACCTGCGTTCATGAAACGTGTTGATTCCGCCCACCATGGACTTTTCAGTTTTAGCTTTTCAGTTTCATGTTTGTTTTCATGAGTTTGTAGGGAACAAAGAGAATGATCCTGTTTCCCTCCTCCTCACATGTGGCTTAGTGTTGACTGAGGGAAGAAAGACTAAGGCAGGGCACAAAGAGCTTACTGCTTTCCATGTGATGTAATAATAATTGTTCAGACAGGGGAAGGCAGGAACATGCCTGGGACATTTGTTTATCTACTCAGGAACCAAGATGAAAATATAGGTGAACCAAAGTCTAGCAGTGGGAACCATGAACAGAATGCAGAAGCAGGCAGAACTGGGGTTAACATACAGAAAATGATTGAGCCCTAAGATAGTGCACCCAGCCACACCCAGTATTTGGCAGACCACTCTTTAGGAAGCATCAAGACCGTCTCTTTCAGCTTCAAAGTCAAGGTTAGAATGGTGGAAGCAGGGTAGTGACCTCGGTCATCTGCTCACTGTCCAACCTCTCTCAGGGACAAGGCACCTGAGGGCCTCATCATTACCTCATCATCAAGATCCTCATGAAATACTGTGTAGGCTCCAAGGGTGAGCATGTGAGTAAGACTGAGCAGACATTAAACCCAGTCCTGCACTAGTTAGGGCAATCCTTGGGATATCCTGGGAACGAGGAAACAAAGGCGGATGACTACAACAGGTATCTGCTGAACAGAAACAACTGTCTCGCTTCTTATGCTGTTGGGTCAGATTGTTCATGGCGGTTATCAGCATCGTGTTTCTCTCTTCTTTCTGGCTTGTTGATGACAGGGCTGTGGCTAGCCTCAGGCCCCACAATGCTCCCTATCCTTCAGGTAGCAGGATGGGCTAAGAGAAGGGTCAAACACTTCCAGGATACAAGAGTCAGTTGCTGACTCACCTGAGCTGAGGAAGGTCCTAATGATAGGTGGGCTGCGTGCCCTGAACATAGAGCAGTCCCTTTGCAAGGCTGAGTCTCGTCGTGGGGCTGGAAAGCATAGGGCCAATGGTACAGTCAGCTTCCTTCAATGTCGCCCTACTTCATGAGGGTAAGACATGTGCTGTGCTCAGCCTTTCCAATGACCAGGTTCCGTATCTCCCAAGAGATCTTATTTGGAGCAGAAGACTCTTGTCGTTACTCAATTTAGCACCTGGGTGGCCAGGGGATGGGCAAAGGGGAGAGAAACACTGAGTTGCTAGAATTTTTGAGCCTGGGAGGCAGTTTGGTTTTATTTGATCATTCACCTGACTTACAGATTTCTACATATTTGTCCTGACAGCTAGTCACAACAGCTGCACAACTAGTGTTTAATGAACCAGACATCAAGAGTCCTGCCACACCTTCATTCCTCCTTAATTCTCATAATCCTAACAGTTAGGTAGAGAGAAGCTGACAGGTACAGAGTTAAGCAACCTTAACAAGTTCACACAGCAAACAAACAGCAGAAAGTCCCACTTGAAATCCATACTCCTGTCTTCTAAGCTAAAGGCTCCTGGGTCTTGTCAACAACACCCTATGGGAACTGACGGTCCAGGGCGAGAGGCGGAATCATTTCAGTGCAGTGGATAGTCAGATGCTCACAGGGTTCTGATGAAGAGGGGAAGAGAATGCTGGCGTCACTCTCCTTCTGCTCTCCATTGCCTGGACTCAGTGATGGAAGGACCACTAAGGAAGAAGTGTGGAGCAGGAGATTAAGCAGTTTAAACATATGCAAAGCAGCCTGTGTAGGAGTTGGTTGTCATGGTACTAAGCCTGATGTGCCCCCACCGTGTTACAGAAAAGGCTAGTGCAAGTTGGGGAAGAAGAAATAGGTGGTCGGTGGAGTTGGAAAGTTGGTGGAAGGAAAGTGGGGGATGAGTAGCTAAAACGGGACCTTTTCCTGTTACTCTGCACCTGAAATTTCCTGTGGCACAAGAGAGTTCAGGGTCCATATGGCCTCCGTTGAGCTAGGATACTCTGCTTTCCCTAGGTAGCACCTGCTGTCTTAATCTACTTTATTCCCCCAACTTTCTCCCCAAGGGATCTCTATTGTAACCAAGGCCTCTGTTTCTTTCTCCCCACCTCTCCACATGATGGAAACAGTACTTTGTGTCAATGGGCTATAAATAACTTGAATGAAAATTAAAATAGAAATAGTTGAACGCTATTGTGTCTATACAATTCTAC
This sequence comes from Apodemus agrarius, assembly GCA_964023405.1. NCBI lineage: Eukaryota > Metazoa > Chordata > Mammalia > Rodentia > Muridae > Apodemus > Apodemus agrarius. The sequence continues at coordinate 77,578,669 of OZ030007.1, read as the reverse complement.
AGTTGTTTTCTTGGGGGTCATACAAGGGTTTCTTTTTTTACTTAATTTCAAAAATTAACCAATGAACTTCATGATGACATTTTCAAGCATGTATGACATTACACTTTTCTAGCACTCAGAGTCTTCTCTTTCCAGATCATTTCTACCCTCTCCCACCAGTTCCTCCCCCCCCCAGTCCTCCTTCTACTTGCTAGTTGTCTGCATGAGAGGACACCTGCAGCATTTGTCTTTGCGAGTCTAGATTATTTTGCTTGGCACGATGATCTCCACGGCTATTCATTTTCCTCTGAATGACATATTTCCACTTCCTTATGGCCAAATAAGACTCTACCATGCATATAGACCATGTTTTCTTTGTCTATTCATTCATATCTAGCCACTGGTGGGCATCCAGGCTGATCTATGTATGGTGGCTATTGTGAATAACGCTTAGGACACATGGGTGTATGGGTATTTCTGTTGTGTATTAATTTAGATCCCTTCAGGTATATTCCCAGAGGTAGGAGAGCTGGACCATATGGTAGTTCTAGGAGCCTCCATGCATAATGAATACTGTAATTTACATTTCCACCAGCTTTATATCACAATTCCTCTTCTCAGCATCACTATCAGCATGTACTGTTGTTAGTGTATTTGATAATAGCCATTCTGACTGGGGTGAGATGCAATATCAATTTAGTTCTGGTTGATTTTCTAACTAGTTTTCTCCCCCACCTACACCCCTGAGACAGGGTTTCTCAGTGTAGCCTTGGCTGTTTGGAACTCTGTAGTCCAGGCTGGCCCGAAATCTCACAGAGATTCACCTGCCTTTTGCCTCTGGAGTGCTGAGATTACAGGCGTGTATCATCACCAACTAGTGTGTTTTCATATTATTCTGAGTTATTTATGATTCTTCTGAGAACCCCCTGTCTGGTAGGTTTTATTGATGAAATTATTTGGGTTTTTAATATTTAATTTCGGGTTCTTTATTATTTTATATATAATTCAACGTCTACTTTACACATAGCAAATATTTTTTTCTCCTATATCTCAGACTGTCTCTTCACTCTTTGGTTATTCCTGTGTTGGGCAGAGGCTTCTCGATTGCAGACAGTCTCATTTCTGACTTCTTGCTATTATTTCCTGAGCTACTAGAGTTCTTTCCAGACTGTTCTTGCTTGGTGCTTTCCCCTATGTGTTTGTCCCGCAGCTTTAAGGTCTCAAGTTTTGCATTAATGTCTTTGCTTCATTTTATAACTGACTGTTACAAAAGATAAGAGATAGGGACCTATCTGAATCTACAAATTGCTTTACGTAGGACGGCCAGGTTCACAATCATCCTATCGTAAATTCATCTCCTGATATCTTTTCCAATTTTTCTTTGGTGTTTTAAAGTTTTCATTGTACAGGTCTTTCACTTTCCTGGCTAGATTTTCTTCAAGACATTTTTGAGGCCATAGTATTCAGAATTATTATTGAAAACTGTGTATTAATTTCTGTCATTTTGTTGATTTTATGGTCTTTTCTATCCTAGCATTGTTTATTTGTTCCCTATATTTATTCTTCTCTTCAGACTGAAGTATCCCTTCTGGTAGCCTCTGTAGAGCTGGCTTAGTAGTCAATGATTCCTTTAATCTGTTTTTAATCATGAATTATTTTTATTTTTTCTTCAATTTTAAGATACTTGACTTTTTTTTCTTGCAGCTTCCAATACTCCATTTCATTCTGTGTTTCTAATGTTTTAAATATAATATAGCATGAAAATTTTATTTTCTGGTCTTATCTACTTGGTGTTCTATAAACTTCTCCTGAATGGACATCTCTTTCTTCAGGTTTGGGAACTTTTCTTCTACTATTTACTGAACATTTGCTGTGGCAATCTCCTTCTGTGCCTCAGAGATGACATTTTTTTCTCACGGTGTACTCCAAATCTCTACATTCTATTATTGCTTCTTTTTATATAAATACGCTTTATCTAATTTTAATTTAGTATACAAAGTACTAGGTTTCTTCATGAAATAAATGTTCATACATACTTCTTTTTAAATTTTTTGAGAATTTTGTATATCAGTGGTACATCTCCATCCTCCCACCTTCTTCCCCTCCCTTCCTTAAAAGTTAACGATCTCGCCTGTAATTGTTATTGCTACACGTGTAGATGTACACTCCGTGGTCTGATTCTTCTGCTCTGCCTTCCACCCTTGACTCTGGTTTGGACACGATTGTTCTGTGGTGGAGCTTTCTGCTGAGGCTTTCGTTTGGCTTACTGAGTTTTTTTTATTTCCAGTGTTGTTTTAGTTTGGGTTTTCTTAAAAAATGCAAACTTTATCTGCATGGACTGACTTTTTTATTTTATTCTTATCTTATCTCTTTGTTTTCATTGTCTGCAAGAAATTCTCCCAGGTAATTTTCAGGGTGTGTGTGTGTGTGTGTGTGTGTGTGTGTGTGTGTGTGTGAGAGAGAGAGAGAGAGAGAGAGAGAGAGAGAGGTGGGGAAGGGGCAGGGGGAGAATGTACGTGTTTTACTTATGAGTTGAGGTTTACACATCTGGAGTTAGTTCTTGGTTGAGTTTTTGTTTTCCTTTTTCTCTTCTTGTTCTAGTCGTTTTCTTTCATTACAGGTTACAATACTCAGGATGGGGCCAATTCACAGTAGAGCTAGGATGCAGGTTTCCTGTTTGTCTACTATTTGGGGTTATGGACTATTCCAAGACAAGCCGCTATAGCTTTCCTGCTATGGTCTGGTGCCTTCATTAGCTTGATAAAAGGGTTCGAAACAAGTTTTTCCAAGGAATGGGGCTGGTCCTGGGTCTGAAGTTCAGATAGGACAACTGCAGGGTCCCAGCCAGGCAGCTTACAGGGTTCTGGGGCTCTGGGTCATGTGGTGCCTGGGGAGTCTCTGGGGGATGGGCTGGGATATGGTGAGTCCCAGAGTGGGGAGAGGTGCTAGAAGTAGATCTTGGTTCCTGAAAGCTTAGAGGATGGATCTTAGAGGATGGGGCCAGGAAGGAAGTGCATAGAGAGTTGGGGGCAGGAGTAAGATGTGATCAGTGGGGGAGACAGGTCAGGAGGAGGTGAACTGAGAGAGTCCCTGGGGGAGTGAGTGAGATGTGATGGGGGGGAGGGAAAGGCAGGCCAGGAGGAAGCGAACTGAGAGAGTCCCTGGGGGCGGGGGTGGTGGTGGTGGTGGTGGGGGTTGAGGTGGGGGGGGGGAAGTGAGATGTGATCAGGGAGGGAGACAAGCCAGAAGGAGGTGCTGGTCTCTGGCAAGCAGCCATTTGGTTATTGGATTTTCATGCCACATGTGATAACCAGAGCTGAAATACAAAAATATTATAGAGTATTTGTCTAAATACTAACAGTGTCAATTACATGATTTACTTTATGCTTCTAAATTATAGACATTACAGTGGTGAATATTTTCTTTCTTTTTTTGAATCTTTTCTTAATTATTGCTTAAAACCTCCAGTTAGTCAATTTCCTGGGATAAATTACCAGTGAATGATGGACAAATCAAAGATATTTAATAAAGTTCTCCAGGGTTCTAGCTTGGCATTTCCAAATAGTTGAGAAAATTAAGCCATATTTTTAGCATAGAAACACAATAGGGGTTCAATAAACCACTTGTCGGTTGAGGTAAATTCTGTCGTTAGGGGAATGTAAACTGGAAAAGGAACCAGGATAAGTGTTCGCTATAATTAAGCGTGCCATTGTGCTGTGTTTGCTGTGGTGGTTCTGGTGCTGGCACTGAACCCAGGCGCCAGTACACTTACAGTATCTTCAATTTCTGGGATGAAGCTCAGACTCTCAATCAGTTGCTTGATCTTTGGCGCCACCTTCTGGGAGATACTGTCATTAGCCTGTGTGGTCCCACGGCCCTACTTGGGTTGAGATGGTTAGACAGAAGCAGCCACTGAGAGAAGGCTTGTTGTACTGGGGTGAGATGAAGAAGGAGAGTTAACTTGTCCTTTATAGTTAAGTGGCACTTGTATAGAGGCCAGATGGACAGATCTGGACTACTCAGTAGAGTTAGTTCCAGATTACAGTTGGTTATTTTATTTATTTATTTATTTATTTATTTATTTTTTGGTTTTGGTTTTTCGAGACAGGGTTTCTCTGTGTAGCCCTGGCTGTCCTGGAACTCACTCTGTAGACCAGGCTGGCCTCGAACTCAGAAATCCGCCTGCCTCTGCCTCCCAAGTGCTGGGATTAAAGGCGTGCGCCACCAACGCCCGGCTTCAGTTGGTTATTTCTTAATGGTCTAAATGGATCCTAGCACTGTGTGTGTGTGTGTGTGTGTGTGTGTGTGTGTGTGTGTGTGTGTCTAGGTCTTGACCTCCATACATCATCCAGACTACCCAAAGCAATACCTTAGTTCTTTCCGTATAGAAAGTCAAGGTTCGTTTTCTCGCTCGCTGGCTATCTTGGCGGCTGATCTTGGTTGGGGGTTGTCCCGCACCTAAGGCAGGAAGATGGTGGCCGCAAAGAAGACGAAAACGTCTCTGGAGTTGATCAACTCTAGGCTCCAGCTTGTTATGAAAAATGGCAAGTACATGCTGGGGTACAAACAGACCCTGAAGATGATCAGACAAGGCAAAGCGAAGTTGGTGATCCTCGCCAACAACTGCCCAGCGCGGAGGAAATCTGAAACAGAGTACTATGCCATGTTGGCTAAAGCTGGTGTCCATCACTGCAGTGGGAATAATGTTGAGTTGGGTACAGCGTGTGGAAACTACTGCAGGGTATGCACACGGGCTGTCACTGACCGGGTGGTTCCGATATCATTAGAAGCCAGACAGACCGGTGAGGAGTAAACAAGAAAGTTTTCCTTTAATAAAACTTGGCCAGAGCTCCTTTTGAAAAACAAGCAAAGCAAAGCAAACAAACAAACAAAAAAGAAAGTCAAGGTTCAGCATTGTCTAGGTGCACAGGGTGTCCCCCTTGCACCCGCTTGCTGCCTGGAGCTTCTAAGCGTTCATGTGTACCTTCTCAGCTCCATATCCAGAGCAGGCCACGCTGCTCCACACCTCCAAGCCTTGGCTTGCAAATTCTCATCTGCCTAGAGCTCCTCTGTTCCCCAGAGCAACTCAAAATTTATTTCAAGACGCTGCTCAAATAGCACCTTCTTAAGTTAAGTCTTCCTCATTTTTTTTTTTCCTGGGAGAAGGTGGCCCTTGATGGGTGCCCTGATTGTCCTATACTTGCCCAGGGTACGTGGTGTCCATGAATAACTGTCAGTCTTCTTATTCAACCCCATCCCGTGAGCTAGCTGGGCAAAGTGCCTTATTTATATTGCCTAGCAGAGGGCCTGGCAAGCTGAAAAGACTCATGAAATGTTTGTTGATTGAGTGGATGAATGTGATTCATTACTGTGGACTTTGGAGGCTCACTAATTGAGGGAGGGTGTCCAAGGAAGCTGTTGTTTTTTTTAAGGATGTCCCTGGGGCTAGGGGGTGGGGTGGGATGACAAGCTCTGGTTGGAGGCAGTGGATGTATAATGAAACCTTTGTGATTCTTAGGTTTTTCAGGTCCTGGAGGTGGGTCCCTAAAATCAGGACTATGACGATGTCATCCCAGGAATGCAGTTAAGGTTTGGTCCTGCTGTAGAAGAACCTGTGGAAAGCGACACACTGGCTGTCATAAATGAGTGGGCCGGGAGTGGGCAGGATGTCTGGCATGGTGGAAGCTCCCCCCCTCAGGAGTCTGCCTTCCGTCTGATTTCCAGGATCATACAGAGGCTAGGCTGTGGATGCCAAGCAGCCCTGCACCAAGAGCCACAGGTCAGTGTCTCCTCCAAGACAGTCTCGGGGGGTGGTGTGGGCTGTGCTGGGTGTGCGCGGCTCTTAGAGAGCAGAGATCCTGAGCTTGTCTGTTGTGGAGAACATGCATAGTACGAACAAGTGCTTTAACGACAGAACTGTGGCCCCTAAGTGGTTTAAAATCCCAGAGGACAAGTTCATCTCTGGGCTTGTCCAAAAATACAAGGATTTGAGGCCAAGCCTATGTGTAGCAGCTGTGTAATTTTGGTAAATTCCCTACCTTCACTGGATTTAGTTTTCCCTCTAGGAGATTAGGGTCATGATGCTCAACTCCCCAGGGCCCCGTGTAGATTAAATGGGATGATGTTTGAGATATTTTACCTACCATCAACCTGGCCCAGAAGAAGTGGGATGCATGGTTGATGTGCTTGTTTTTTGCACAGGGCTTAGGGAAGACATTTGCTTCCTATCACCTCTACCCCTGTAGGAAGTATGGACTGAGGGGCCACGGGCATCTGATGGACAGTGCATAGAGCTGTGAGAAGGCCCTAGGGTTAGAGGGCTGTAGAGACTATGCTGGGGGCGGGGTGTCAACTCCTAGAGAAGCTAATGTGCCAGATAGTGATGGGGATAAAGGTGTCAATGGCTGTGCTGTCTGTCTGTGCATTCCAGTGAGAAATTAAACACACGAACAGCACAATGCCCGGCCTGATTCTCCTGTGCAGTATAATTATCTTAATGTTCTGCTGGTCCCATCAAGTAGTTTACTGTAGGGAAAGGGATCTTACCACTTCAAGGATTTCAACATTGTCATTGTACACAACAAAAAACAGTGCCTTGCTTCAAACCATCTTCAGATCTTGACTATCAGCAATGAGGAGACCACTTCTGGACACAGGAGGGCCTCAGTTCGAGTGAATGGACTCACTCTTAGGTCAGAAAGGAAGACTTGTTGAGGGCAGAGCCATTGAACCAAGTTCACATGGGACCAGCTAGGGTGTGAGGAAGCCTCTTTCTGATGCAGCACAGGGCAGTGGGCAGGGGGCAGATGTCTCCCTCCTGTTAGCAGATCTGGTTCTTCTTCCTCCTTACAGACTCCCCATTGTCCCAGAGCCTCCTCCTCTTCTCTGCAGATCTGCTGTACCCTGCAGGGTCCATCAGTCATGCCAGACACGCCAGTGGAAGACTCCCTCTTCCAAATTATACACTGCTTCCATCACTATGCGGCCCGGGAAGGGGACAAGGAGACCTTGTCCCTGGAGGAGTTGAAAGCCCTGCTCTTGGATAGTGTGCCTCGATTCATGGACACCTTGGTATGTAGGATCTGGGGCGGGAGTGGGAGATGAAGAGAGAACCAAAGTGCCCAGAGAGTGCTGTTTGTGGGGTTGGAAGTGAGTGGTGAGGTGGTTAGGTAGGAGGACCTGACTCCCGTGAGAATCTCCTGCTCCTGAGAGGAGGATGGAGGAGGCACCTGTCCTTCCCTCCTCTGAAGTCACCAGCTTGGTTTCACTCCAGTCCCATGAAGAACTAATCTCTGAGACTACAGCCCGACACCACACCTTCAGATTCTTCTGCCTCCTGTGTCCTGTGAGCGTGACAGGCTCAAAGTTGTTCTCTGTTTACAAGCCTCTTTAGAGTCAGTGACATTGCCCCGATCTCAGACTCTCTCTGTAAGCCCTCAGAACATGAGTCTCTTCACTAGCACAGCTGCCATAAGTCTAGAGTAGGTGGTTTAGGCTGTGGAGGCTCCCCTGGTCTGGTGGGCATGGGAAATATAACCTCTTCCCCTTCCCATGCCTAGGGCTTCTTAGAGTCAGATGGAGCCAGCCCCAGATCCTGGGCTTATAGAGCCTGCTCATCCAGTCTGTGATTAGTTCTAATCCCCAGCTACTGCACTTCTTAGGGATTGCAGCTCTGAAGGAAAGTATGGACGCGGTCTTCTTAAGTCTGTGGTGTCCCAGGCTCTCTGGCCTGCCACCTTTAAGGAAGTGAGAGTCTGCTCATTCCTGTAAAGTATCTCCTTCACCTACTTCTAGGCTTTGAGAAAGAACATAAAGACAACCTCATTTTTTCTGGAATATTCCTCTGAGGGCTCAGAAGCTAGCCAGGTTGGGAGTTCCTTGCTGTTTTTTAAGGAAATATTTCCCTTCTGGGAAGAACTCCTTGGGGCTGCCTTGGATTGCCCAGGCCTGCGATCCCAAGAACCTTTTGCCTATGCTACAGGGCTCTTGGACACAGGGCTTAGCCGGTAGACTTGGTAAGGACGAGTGTTGATAACGGAGCTGAGGAGAGCCTGTCAGATGTAGGAAGATTCGTACTCTGGATGTGATGGGGTTATAGGACGGTGGGGCTGGTAAGGGGAGAGAAGCTGCTGATTTCCTACAGGCATGAGGGGCTGCCCTCCAGGTCTGCAGTTACTCACAAATGCATTCCCTTCCTTCCCTCGAAGGCTGGCCGGATGCTCCATTCTGGGCGAGAGCATGCCCACATGTACCAGGAAAATCTTGCTGAAACCTGCTTTTCCTGCCCCTCCCTCGTTTTCTCCCACGCCCTCCATCTTCACCTGTCTCATATGCTCTTTGTAAACAAGAACCCCGGCTTTCCTCACACTCCTCGCCCATCTCAAACAGTCCTTTCCTTTGCCATTTGGATCTTTGGCCTCAAGGTCCTCTGCTTGGATATCCTGGGCAGCTCCTGTGGCTGTTTCTCTGTCCTGTCCCACTTTCTGCACCACTGTAAATGAACCAGGTAGGGTTTCATAAATAATGCCCAGGTAGATAGCATAGCATGCAGATATCTGCCCAACATGGAGATGGTCCTGCTAGAGATGTGTGTATGCACAGAAACAGGTTGACCTCCTTAAAGAGCTCTTGGTATGGAGAAAGAAGGCAGTGTCTTGCCTTCAGGAAGCCTGTACAAGTAAGTGTCTCTTGTGGAGAGCTTACAGTGCATCTGGGAAGACAGCACAGACACTGACTCTATGTGAAGTGGTTCTGGGGACTCCAGCGTGCTGAGTTCAATTCAGGAATTACTTACAGTTCTCCTTTGAAAGGACTATTTTTGGTCTCTGTGCCCACGCCGCTCTAGGTCCAGTGACCCAAGGTGTCCATCAACACCAGTGCCTCTTCAGTGCCTGATTTTGTAGGATGTGCTGACCTTGTCATTGGTACTGGGTGTGGTGACCTTGTCATTGATACTGGGTGTGAGAACTTGTTTTCCTCGAATGCTCCTTGAAGGGGGAGCATGCTGCTGCAATCTCCTCCATCCCCAGCAGGAGGAGTCTGTTGTACTGGATGCACACTGTGTGTTGATGATCCTCTTTGTGTTTGGCAGGGCCGCAGGCAGCCATACTACATCACAGAGCTGTTCCGGGTAGCTGACAAAAACAAGGACAACCAGATCTGCTTTGATGAGTTCCTGTACATCTTAGGCAAGCTGGTGAAGGACTATCATCTCCAGTTCCACCGGCAGTTGTGCACACACTACTGCACCCAGCACAGCCTCTACTAGAGGGAGGACAGGCAGTCTCTCACCACCGGAACCTCTCCCTGGAGACATGGCCTGACCCTGAACAGCTTACAGAACTCAGCAATGTGTTTCTTCTTAGGTGTGCACACATGCATACAAATAATATTACAAATATTTCTGGGAAGTATGCAGGTCATGGTTCTGGGTATCCCTTAATGTTCAGTAAAAGAAGTTTAGTCTTTATTATCAGGAACATCATTTTGGGCAGGAGACATGGCTCCTGCCTTCAGTGATCCTTTGCTTGTTCGGGGGAATACTGGCCTTGAATCCAAGGTCCCCTTATCTGATGCAAGAGACCCAGCCTTGCTAACAGAAATCTTATCTGAGGTGTGAGATGGCCTTCTGTCTGGTCTCAGTCTGTAAGGAAGGGGCTTTTCTCTGGGCCAGGGCACCCTCTGAGAAGGAAGGAAGACCTCCCAATGATGCTACTGACCGATCACTCACTGCACATGCAGGGTAGGGGGAGGGGAGCCACACGGATAATGGCACATAGAAGGAGTCGTTTTGTGAGTCTGCACACACAGGAGATTGGGAGGACAGGAGATGCCCAGGACCAGGAAGTGGAGGAGGAGATGTTTCAAGAAGATATAATAGCACCAGCAGAGAGCACTCTGGAAATAAATGTCCAAGGGAAATGTGTGAGTTTCATTTACTCAGGAGGACACTGAGATTTGGATTTTATCCTTGAAAATGGTGTAGTGGAATTTGGGTTCCTTGGAGGATGGATCATGTGGGGAGAGATGGGAGACTCAATAAGGGGTTCCTGCCCATTCTGGACAGGTGCAGTGTGGACAAGTCAGTAGCTGCACATAGGGACAGAAGGAAGGGAGGAGTCAGGAGGGAAATGTGAACGTCAAAGTCTTAGTCTTCAAGGACAGATTCTTTGGGGGGTGGTGGTGGTAGGGGTCCAGAATGAGACCCAGGTATCTGCTGCTGATTCTGGGGAAGATGATACTGGTTGTTGACCAGGACCCATGTCACCGTGGGAGCCAGCGTGCTAGGGAGCACTGTCCACTGGCTTTTGTGTACGCTGAGTCAGAGAGGCAAGGCAAGTACCTGCAAAGCCAGCAACCCAGCCCAACAAAGAGCAGCAGATACTCGCCACGGGAAGAGGGATGAACAGAAGCCGGGAGTTGTCAACCACGGAAGGCTTCTTGGAGGAAAGAGTGGCTGGGTGTGGCTGCTACTAATATAACATGGTGATGACTGGGATTTCTCCCGATTCTGAGCTATTCATGACTCAGTGGGCCCAGTCCTGTGGTCCCTGCCCTCCTCACTGGTCCCTGTGGTTGCCTAGTTGTGTCATTTTTCTTTTGCTTCCTGGAGCCCAGACATGAGAGAAGACTCTTGTAGGAAGGGTTTCTTTGCCCCAAAGGCACTGTTAGTGTCCTACTTGGTGGCCTGTCTTTTCTGAAGACTCTGGGTAGAAGTTTGTATCCCTTTTCCATCAAAGACTCATCCCATAAGAGGCATACCTCTGTCTTTCTGCAATTGGCCTAGTGTCCTCACACGATTAGTTCAGCAGGTTTTTGAGGAAGGAAATCAGGAAGGGGACCCATGGAACTGAAATCTAGTGACTTAGACCTATGCCCCTCCTATGACACCTCTTGATTACTTTTTGTTCATATCAAAGAGCCAGTATCCTGGGTCACTCAGCTGCTCTCCCTCAGGGTCCAGGCAGACTCTGCCTGCTGGTTACACTGACAGGTGGCGGGTCGCACTGGACCTTTCAAGGTAACAGAAGCACTGGCAGCCTGAGCCCTTGGCACCTACCCAACCCTTCCTGATGATTTCCCCACCAGTGCTCCTTCCTCTGCCCCGGGTTTCCTCAGAGTTGGCTGTTGAGACACAAGCCCGGGGTCTTAGTCTTTTCCTGTAAACACAGCCCTGCTGCTCTCATCCTGGATTGCTCCATATTGTCAGGTAGTTACAAATTCGGCCTTGCCTCCGACATGCTTATTACTTCTTGTTATCGAACTTGGAGGTCATAACCAGTGTCCCAAGTCAGGTCCAGCCACCTATCCCATCCCCAGGAAGCCAATTAAAAGTGCAAAATTACAAGTGGGAATCAGGGAAAGATTTATTCATGTGGCCATGTTGGGAAGAAGGACAAAGAGACCCAGTGAGCTCCCCAAGTTCCTAAAGTAAGATGGAAATTTACATGGGGGGCCCGAGGATCTGTCCCTTGTCAAGCAGTCCCAGTCAAGGTATGGTCCTGCCCATCACTGATGCTGTAAGGCAGTCGGACAAGTCGTTAGAATGGTGTGAAATCTGTTTTTCTAGAGACAGGTCCCCCTCTGGCTGGTGCCTTTCCCTTCTCCCATCGTGAGATCTTTGGGGAACCTCCCATTTCTTTGGAGTCCATCGTTTCGATAGTCTGACAGTCAGACTGAGAGCCACAGACGTTTCTTTAGAATGTCTTTGTTTCTGCCAAGCCAGTTACGTTCTCAGTACACACATGTGGCTGCTGCTGTCAGACAACCCTGCTGCCCACTTAGAGGGAATACTGTCTGGTGGTGAGAGTTCGTGGACCACGCACTACTCATCCTACTGAGGATGCTGGCAGAAGCCCTCACTCACAAACACCTTTAAGTTCAATGAGCCCGAGGAAAGATGCTGAGTAGCACATACGCCCAAGTTTCCTTACGTTTTATATAGGAAAAATTTTACTTGTAAAGTTCACTCTACTAGACTTCCAAGAGTGTCAAAACAATCAGCAGATGTAAACACACTTTGAAAAGAGAGGTTTTGCTTTGGGGTAAGGTGATGTATGCATAATCATATAAAAACCATACCCAGTTGAGAATATGTATAAACTACGGCTGATTATTGGATGGAAACTTGTGATATAGCATTGAGTTCTATTTTGCTAGCTAGGAGGCAACTTACCTCTTATCATGGTGAATGTACATCATTCCCTCTCACAAAAGAGACTTATTGGACAGTGGATAAGGACTTGTGAGGAGCAGAGGAAAGAGGATTAACTGTACTCTTGGGAAGATGGATAGAGGGCAGGATGGAGAAAGTAGATGCTACTGTAGCTGGGTATTTAAAATAAGAAAGTTGTTAGGACAGAGGCATTCCAGGCTGTGGAGGAAATAGATGCTGTCATAACTCCTCTCAAGTCTCCTCTATACAATGGGGTGTGTAATCATGTGCCTCATAGGATCGAGAGTTAAGAGGGTTTCTGTGAGTAAAGCATTAAGGAAGTCCTCACCATGGTACACACAACACACACCCAGTAATTGTCACTATTAGCCTCTATTATTCACTGCTATTACAGTTGTGGCCGCTGCCATTGTCATGTCAGTCACCGTGCTGGATTGTGGTCAGCTAACAATGCCTCAAGTGGGCCCTTCTGGAAGAACAGGCTGAGGAACCTAGGCTCCTGCATCTATGACACTACTAAGACATGACCAAGGAGTCCCAAGAAGGAAATACGACCAGATCATTAGATTTAAGACACATACTGCCCCCTTTCCCGTATTACTTCCTGAAGCACCTGATGAACCTGAAGTGACATTGGACCAGGTACAGGGACTTGTTTCATTGATTTGGATATTAACAGTCTGACTCTGGAGGGCTCAGTGTCCAGTTACAGGATCAACCATAGATCAAGACACACTCATGGCAACCCTGCTCTCAGCTCTCTCTCGTTTCTAGGAGTACTTTGTATGGTGTATTGTGTATGTGATCTCCCTCCCTGCCTCTCTCTTAAGGTTTTTGAAACAGCATCTCATTATGCAGCCCAGACTTGCCTTGAACTCATGGCAACCCTCCTGTTTCAACCTTCCTGAATGTTGGGATTAGACACATTTGCTACCATGCCAATCTTTTGTGTGTGTGTGTGTGTGTGTGTGAGAGAGAGAGAGAGAGAGAGAGAGAGAGGGAGAGAGAGAGCTTTTTACTGAAACATGGTTTGTACCTTAGGGCCTATGAACTCCCCAGCCATGGGCTTTTGATTGTGATTACTATACTGGGCATGATTTTTTTTTCCTGTGGCACAGACTTCAAAATCCAGTCAGAAAGCGGTTAGTTACCCAATAACAGTAGTGCCCAGAGAAATCTCTTTTTACAGGGACCAGCAGTCAATGCAGAGATGGATAACTGGCCACAGTACTGAAAATAAGTGGTGGAGTGCTAGTTCTTATCAACCTCCACTCCTTTCTAGGCTCAGGCAGCACGAGAGAAAAGAAAGCAGAAAGAAAGTAGAGTTAGAGCATGCAGCTTAGTTGTATGTCAACTTGTCCAAGCTAGAGTCATTTTGGAAGAGGGAACCACAGTTGGGAGAATGCTGAGTAGCCTATGGGAAAACTTGAGACCACTTTCTTGATCGATGATTGATGTGGGAGGGCCCAGCTCACTGGGTGCCCCCCCAGCAGGTGGTCCTGAGCAGTATAAGAAAGCAGGCTGAGCAAGCCATGGGGAGCAAGCCAGTGAGCAGCACCCTTCCACCTTGTCTGCTTTAGTTCCTGCCTCCAGGTTCTTGCTTCGAGTTCCAGCCCTCAGTTCCCTGAATGATGGACTACAAGTTGTCAGATGAAACAAACCCTTTCCTTCCCAAGTCGCTTTCGTTCGCGGTGTCTTATCAAAGTAATAGACACACAAACTGAGACACAGAGGGTGAGGAGCAGTGCTAGGAAATGCTGTCTTCTGGACACAACGTGGATATCGCATTAGTGAACTCTCGTAAGCTGTGGTCATCTCCACAAAATCCACACACGATCAAGCCAGCCGACATTCCTGAGTTGATAGAGGGCTGGCTTCCCCATCTTTTGTCTTTACTGAGGAGCTACTGTCAGTTGGTAGCTCTCTGGAAAAGAGAATTACTGTGATTTGAGGGTGTGGCCATTGGTAGGTTTCCTGTGCCCCACACATTTGTACACATAGACAGCACTGATTGGATTTAGTGGGTTATTGAAAAAAGAAGACAACATGAAGTTGAAAGGGAGAGGGCTTTTGAAGTAAGAGGAAGGTTGGAGGGGCGAAATGGAGAGTATGTATGATATTTCATTGTCTATGTATATGAAATTCTCAAAAGCATAATAAAAAAAAAGTTACACTCTGGTAGGTTGACCAGTCTCCATGGATGGCCCCACACGCATCTATATATGAGTCATAATAAGAAAAGAGAACATGAAGTTGGGAGGGGGACATGGAAGGGATACAGGAGTTGGAGTGGGGAGTAGGCAGTGACTATGATCAAAATACATTGTATTGGTGGATGGAATTCTTAAAAAATAAAGAAGTCATGAGTATATTCATGTGATATTATCATGAAGCAGATTTTTAAAAATTTACTTACTATTATTTTAAATTCAAAATTTTATATAGCATATTTTGCCCATGATCCTTTCCCCAGCTAGTTCTTCTCATCCACCCAGCTTTATGTATGTGAGATTCCATCTTACACATGTCAGAATGACTAAGATCCGAAACCAAAATAACAGCTCATTATGTCGAGAATGTGGAGCAAGGCGAAGACTTCTACACTGCTGATGGAAATACAAACTCACACAGCCACCGTGGAAATCAATATTGAGCAGCCCCTCAGGAAACTGTGAATTGATCTACCCCAAGATCCAGCTATACCATACTTGGGCATATACTCAAAAGACTCCCCATCCCACCACCAGGACACTTGCTCAGCTGTGTTCATATTGGTTTTAGGCATAATAGCCAGAAACTAAAAACAACTTAAATGTCTCTCAGCTGAAGAATGGATAAAAAAATGTGTATATTTACACAATGGAGTATTACTGAGCTGTTAGAAAAATAACATCATGAAATTTTCAGGCAAATGGATGGAATTAGAACAAAAAAATCCATCTGAATAAGGCAACCCAGACCCAGAAAGGCAAACATGGTATCCACTCACTTATAAGTGGATATTAGCTGTTAAGTAAAGGATAATCGTGCTACAGACCCAGAGAAGTTAAAGATGTGAGGACTAGTGGGGAGCTTGGACCTCCCAGGGAAGGGGAAATAGAATAGATTTTGTGGGTGCATGGTGGGTAAGGGTGAGAGGGATGGGAACAGGAGGGATCAGGTGGGGGAGGGAGAGACAGAGAGTACAGGAGAGAGAACTGAAATAGGTGGGCATTTAGGGGGGTGATATGGGAACTTAGTGCAGTGGAAACTTCCTGGAACATGAGAGGTTGATCGTAGCAGGGACTCCTAGTAGGGGAGGGTATGGAGCCTGAACCAGTCATCTTCTGTAACTAGGCAAGGCTTCCAGTGGTGAGACTGGAACATCAACTCAGCAACAAAATCTATGACCCACAACCTGCCCTACTGGAAGGCTGTGCCGGAACAATGGTGGCTCAGAACGTGTGGGAGTGGTCAACCAATGACTGGTTTAACCTGAGGCCCACAACCACTAGAGGGAGTCTGTGCCTGAGAGACAGATGGGCCAGGATCTGGAAACTGAATGTCTCAGAGATCTAGGGTAAAATCAGACATGACTGACAAAAAACAAAACAACAAAACAAAACAAAACCCCCCCAAAACCAAAACCAAAACCAAACCAAACCAAACCAAACCAAACCAAACCAAAACAAACCAAACCAAACCAAACCAAACCAAAACAAAACAAAACAAAACAAAACAAAACAAAACAAAACAAAAAAACACCCAGCAGCAGCAACAGTAGCAGCAGCAACAACAGCAACGAAATGATTTCTAATGGGAGCTGATCAGAGACCCACAGCCAAATATTAGGCAGAGCTCAGGGAACCCTACAGAAGAGGAAGAGGAAGGGTTTAGGAGCCAGAGGGGTTGAGGACACCCAGAGAACATGGCTCACAGAATCAACCAAGCAGGACTCATAAGGGCTCACAGAGACCGAAGGGACAACCACGGAACCTGCAGGCATCCGCGCCAGGCCCTCTGCATACACGCTGTGGTTCCTCAGCTTGAGGTTTTTGTTGACCTCCTAACCATGGGAGTGGAGGCATCTCCGACTCCTTTGTCTGCTCATGGAATCGTTTTCTTCTACCGGATTGCTTCCTCCAGCCTTGATAGGAGAGACTGTGCTGAGCCTTATTGCATCTTGTTGGGCCACGTTTGGTTGACATACCCGGGAGCCCTGCTCTTTTCTGAAGGGAAATGAGAGTGGATCTGGGGAAGAGGGGAGGTGCGTAGCTGGGAGAAAGGGAGGGGGAGGAGGCTGCTGTTGGGATGTATTGTATGAGAGAGAGAGAAAAGGAAACAACTCAAAGTCCAATACAGTAACAAACAAGCATAAGACACGAGAGAGAGAGAGAGAGAGAGAGAGAGAGAGAGAGAGAGAGCCCAAAGTAAAGTGAGGAGACATAAAGTCTTCAAAAACACCAGTGAGTTCACTCTGTATTGGTTATGGGGTCTGCCCTGAAGTCTGGTTGAGATACCACTGGAGAAAACTTATTTTCCCTTTGCCAGTGGGTGTGAATTGCAGTTAGCTTCTTGATCATGTGTGTGAACCTTCCCCTTCACAGCACTGGGGCCATCTGGTTTAAGCTGTGCAGGCCCTGTAGGTCCTGTGAGTTCACATGTGCGCCAGCCCTGCTGGGTCTGGAAGACTCTGCTTTCCTTGGTGTCATCCGCTGGCTCTGGCTCTCACAGCCTCCCTGCCTCCTCTTTAGCACAGATAGAGCTGATAGCTAGATCTCGCACAGATAGCCTGAAGTGAGGGCTTTATGGAAGACATCTCACTCAGGACTGAATATGAAGCAAACTTTCCCCCCCTTTCTTTGGGTCAGCAGTTCTTTTCTTTTTTAATTAGATATTTCCTTTATTACATTTCAAATGTAATCCCTTCTGAAAACTCTCTATCCGGTCCCCCCTTCCCCTGTCCACCAACCCACCCTGCTTCCCTGTGCTGGCATTCCTCTGCACTGGGGCATCGAGCTGAAGCAAACTTTATAGGTATAGGCATCAAAAATTATAGCTCAGCTGCATGTGACAACAATTTTGTCATTTTCCCTTCTCCAGGTGCACAGTCCAGTAGGGTTACGTACATTCACATTGTTGGACAGCCCATCTCCAGAACGTGTTTCCTCTTGCAGCATTGACATTGCATCCCATTAAACCCTGGGATTCCTCTTCGCAGCCCCTCTAACTTTGGCTTCATAAATCTGAGTACTAGAAACGCCTCGTACAACTGGAATCGTACTTGATTTCTCCTTTCTGGTTATCCATCCATGCTCCATCATGTGCCAGAACTTGCTTCCTTTACCAAGGCTGACTAATATCCCATTGTATGCAAAGCAATTTGTCACGTATCCATCCATTCACTCTGCTGTTGCGTCCCTCTTTGGCACTCTTGGATGGTGCTGATCTGAGTATGAGTGAAGGAGCATCTGAGAGGGTGGAACCCCTCCCCCCCCAGCATCCCTCAACCCTGGCACATCAAGCCTCTGTGGGGCTAGGCATGTCCTCTCCCACTGAGGCCAGACCAGGAAGCCCAGCTAGAAGAACATATCCCACATACAGGCACAGCTTTTGGGATAGACCGCACTCCAGTTGTTAGGGAGCCACGCAAAAACCAAGCTGCCCATCTGCTCTCTATGAGTGGGGAGGCCTAGGTCCAGCTCACGCATGTTCTTTGGTTAGTGGTCCAGTCTCCAAGGGTCCAGGTTGGTTGGCTTTGTTGGCCTTCCTCTGAAGTTCCTATCTCCTTCGGGACCTGCAGTCCTTCCCCTTATTCTTCCATAAAGGGTCCCAAGCTGGGAAGAAGCATTTGCTTTCCGGTCTTTTGTCTATACATTCACAAGTGGAACTGCTGAATTATATGGCAATTCTTTGGTGACCAAGGAATGGCAGTTTTATATTGTACACTTCTGTCACAGAGCACGAGGCTTTTCTATTGCATTTTAGCTAAAAAGCCAAGAGGGAGCTTGCTTCCAATTTCTCTTCCTCTGTGGCAATGCCTGGGATTTTCTGCTCATGTATGTATGTATGTATGTATGTATGTATGTGTATGTATGTATGTATGCATTTATTTATTTATTATATCAACCTAACGGATGTGAGACAGCATTCTGTAGGTTGACTTGCGTTTTTCTAGTGGCTTATGGTGCTGAGCACTATTTCATATGTTTTTTGGCCATTTGTACAAAGTATGAAGACCCATCTCCTTAAACTCCTCTTTCACTTCTTTTGGGCTGGTTTTATTTTTTGCTGTTGAATTATTGGGGTTCTAGTATTTTAAATATTAATCCCTTATGAGATACAAATACAAGTACAAATATAAAATACAAGCAACTTCTCTTTTTTCATGGGATTGAAGATATAGTATGTTTTAGATCTTTGTATAATAATTGATGTAACTAAGGCAAAAGAGGATGCTTAATTGGCTCAGCTTGGGTCACAAGCTATAATGTAAGGAAGTTGCTTATTGGAATCTAGTGGGTAGCGGAAACCAGAAGGAGAGAGGTTAATTCATTCACTTCCTCAAGAAACTGTTACTTAGCTCATCACTGTAATAACATGCCACCACCATTACCACCACCACCACCATCACCACCACCATCACCACCACCATCACCACCCCCCATCACCACCACCACTACCACCACAACCACCACCACCACCACCACAACACAACAACAACAACACAACCACAACCATAATCACAACAACAACAAACCAGACAAAGGCAACTTAAAGAAGAGTCTAGTTTGGCTTCCAACTCCAGAACATACAGTCTATCAAAGCAGGGAGTGCATGGCAGAAGGAGCAAGAGGCAGCTGTCACGGGGTGTTCCTAGTTCTTCAACAGGACCTCAGCCGGTGAAGAGTACTACCCTTGTTTAAGGTGGCTCTCCCTATCTTAATCTATCTCATTTACACACTCCCTCACACACATGACCAGAGATTTGTTTTTCATGGTGAGTCTGAATCCATTGAACTGATAGGGAAGATCAGCTGCCACAGCTCTGATGGCCTGGGTGCTGGTGTAGAGCTAGGGTTAGTATCTGAAGGGAAGAAGAGATGAGTTTTCCCCATCACCTCTAGTCCTTTTATTCTTTCTCATTTTTAATTAGATATATTCTTTGTTTGCTTTTCAAATGTTGTCCCCTTTCCTAGTTTCCCCCTGCCCCTCCTGCCGAAAATCCCTTAACCCACCCCCACCATCCCCCGCCCCTGCTCACCAATCCACCCACTCCTGCTTCCCTGTCCTGGCATTCCCCTATACTGGGGCATCTAGCCTTCTCAGGACCAAGGGCCTCTCCTCCCTTTGATGTCCAACAAGGCCATCCTCTGCTGCATATGCATCTGGAGCCATGGGTCCCTCCATGTGTACTCTTTGGTTGGTGGTTTAGTTCCTGGGGATACTGGGTAGTTAAACTTGTTGTTCCTCCTGTGGCACTGCAAACCCCTTCAGCTCCTTGGGTCCTTTCTCTAGCTCCTCCAGTGGGGACCCTGTGCTCAGTTCAATGGTTGGCTGACAGTGTTCCCCTCAGTATTTGTCATGCACTGGCAGAGCTTCCCAGGTGACAGCTATTTCAGACTCCTGTCAGCAAGTACTTGTTGGCATCCACAATAGTGTCTGGGTTTTGAAACTGTATATGGGATGGATCACTAGGTGGGGCAGTCTCTGAATGATCTTTCCCTCTGTTCCACATTTTGTCTCTGTATCTCCTCCTGTAGGTATTTTGTTCCCCCTTCTAAGAAGGACCAGAGTATCCATACTTTGTTCTTCCTTCTTCTTGAGCTTCATTTGGTCTGTGAATTGTATCTTGGGTATTTCAGGTTTCTTAATAGCCACTTATCAGTGGATAAGTGGAGTGTATACTATGTGTGTCCACTCCTGGGCATATACCCAGAGGATTCTCCAGCATGTAATAAGGACACACGCTCCACTATGTTCATAGTAGCCTTATTTATAATAGCCAGAAGCTGGAAAGAACCCAGATGTCCCTCAACGGAGGAATGGATATTAAAAATGTGGTACATTTACACAATGGAGCTATTAAAAACAATGAATTCATGAAATTCTTAAGCAAATGGGTGGAACTAGAGAGTGTCATCCTGTGCAAGGCAACCCAATCCCAAAAGAACACCTCTAGTTCTTGTCCGATCATGCTAGGGACTCTGCAATTCTGACACGCTTGGACTGGGAAATTGGTTGACTCCCTCCACCTTTCTGGGCTTGAGCCTCCTCATCTGTACACAAGCTGGTTCAGCTCACTGCCTTCCTGAAAGGCATATTGTGAAGCTTTTGTGAGATAATGTGGACAAAACACACTGTCATACGAGAAATACTCCACAGATCTCCAGTATTGGCAGCTAGTTAATTCGAGTGGCATTTTACTGGGGCTTGGGGATTGCTCCTATGAATTCCCAGGAATCAGCTCCTCTTCTTTGTTCATTGGTCATGAGACTCACATAGATGCTCCAAAATACTTGACCCATCACCATCCTGGAGTTCACTTCTCTCTTGATCCCAGGCTCTTGGGGTCCAAAGCACAGTGACCATTCTGAAAGGCTGGAAGGGTCTCTATTGTGATCATGCAGTGACTCAGTGGCTGCTGCAGGGTGGACAGACAGAAGACAAGGAATTGTATCCAATGGCTCAGGACATTCTTAGCTTCGAGAGCAGAATGATCATTAAGAGTCATGGCAGGTTAGGAACTGATCCAACCCTTGGGAAGACAGCTGTCCTCCAAAGACTCTACCCACTCATCCAAATACTACCCCACCGCAGTACTCCAAACTTTACTAATATCTAGTAGCTAGAATCAGAAATGTTTCTGAGGTCTTTGGTACTTTGAGAAGTTGGAGAAGTTGTCTCTTCTGTGCACCCATACTCACACAGGAACATCCACCTTCATTTCATTTCATTTCATTTCATTTCATTTCATTTCATTTCATTTCATTTCATTTCATTTCATTTCATTTCATTTCATTTCATTTCTTCATTTCATTTCATTTCATTTCATTTCATTTCATTTCATTTCATTTCATTTCATTTCATTTCATTTCATTTCATTTCATTTCATTTCTCCAGCTGGACATGAAGGTGTTGCATCAGCAATGGCAACAGAGAAGAGGGCTAAGGCTGAGAGTCTAAACAGTCTAAACATCTCAGTGGATGCAGGGATGAGGTGCCAGGGGCCCAGAAATGGGTTTACTGCCATGCCCCTTCCTGATTCTTCCTGCCGGGTACTCCTGTCTGGTAAATGTCTTCCTTGTTCCAACATTCCCACTTCCTCAGACTCAGAAATGCTCACTGTGCTCAGTGATTGCCACACGGGCTCGGTTAGGAAACAGAGGCTGTGGCAACTCTGGAAGGGAAGAGCCGCTGTCTCCATAGCCCGAGGCTGTGGGCAGCTGGCCAAGCTTTCCTCTATAAAAGCAGCTGACACCTAGCTTCACACATCCTTTGTCAGCTTCGTCTCTGGGACAGCGTGTAAGTAGGGCTGTGTGAGTCTGTCTTACACTGTGGGCTTTCCTGAGGGAGGTTTGGGGGATAGAGTAGCCTCCTCTGAGAGGGCGAGAAAGCACGGGGGAAGTCTACAGCACTGATCAAATGCTTAAGGATAAGGGAAGTGGAATGGTGTGGAGTCTTCTAGCAGTGTCTAGTAGAAGAGGCCAGGGAGTGTTTAGTGTGGAGAGTTTGCTACACTCGTGTGTGTGTGTGTGTGTGTGTGTGTGTGTGTGTGTACTAAACTCTCTCCAATGCTCTATCCTACCTCTTCCCATCAGAGATAGAGCCACTTTCTGGGTTTAGTTATCTGAGTGGTACAGGCCAGGTCAAAGCTCGTTCTTGGGCCGCAAACCTTCTGAATGTCCACTCGGCTGTCACCCTGCCATGATGAGTAACTGCAGCTCCCGTCCCTCTGTGACTTTTCCTTTCAGGTGAAAGGAAATCTTTAGTGACCATGGCAACTGAATTGGAGAAGGCCTTGAGCAGCGTCATTGACACCTACCACGTTTATTCCAGTGTAAAAGGGAATCACCATGCCCTCTACAAGGATGACTTTAAGAAAATGGTCACTACTGAGTGTCCTCAGTATGTGAAGGTGAGGAGGTGCTGCGTTCTCAGGGTTCTGTAATGGTGCTGGGACGGCTGGTCCTCCACACTGCTTTTTGCAGTCAGCCAATACTTATCCACAGATAGTCCTTGCTTACTTTTGTCTAATATATTTACAGTCTGAACTCCCCACCCCCATTCTTCTTGACAGAATAAAAATGCTGATAACTTGTTCGGAGAGTTGGACGTCAATTCTGACAATGCAGTTAACTTCGAGGAGTTCCTTGTGCTGATGATAAAGGTGGGCGTGGCAGCTCACAAAGACAGCCACAAGCATTAGCAGAACTTCTGGCCTGGGGTTGGGATCCTGGACATGTCTACAGAATAAAGCTGTCATATCTTAGGTCTGTTTGAGTGTCTTGCTTTTCCTGGGGGGGTGAAGGAAGGGATGGAAGCAGGAAAGAAGAAAGCTGTCTTGTTTTGGCCCTTACTGCTCTCCATGGTCACCAACCCCCAGATTGTCCTCAGTCTTTTCTGGCCTCTGAACTTTGAGCCAGTGGTTCTAGGATTTGGGGATTTTCTAAAGTCTGTAACTTAGACTTGCTAATTTTACTAAATGGTAAACTAAAAGGTAGTTTATCCTAAAAGGGAGGCTTGGAAACAGGATTCTAGACAAATTGATGCTGTGCACATAATTTAGTTTCTAGTTAATTGTCTTAATATGACTTTTTGAAAATCAGTAGGGTAGGTATGAAGGGTGTGTATATGAGGAAGGAGGAGGGAGGAAAGGAAGAAGGAGGGAGAGTGAGAAAAAGGGAGGTCTGATTTTCTGTCTTAGGGTAGGTGGATGGTTTTTAGTTCTATCTTAAGCACTAGTCCCTAGGGATATATTGTCCCACATCTTAGTGATCTTTCAATTTTCACTCCAAGCTTCAAACTCAGTTAAATGATACAGCAATGAGCAGATAGGTCAGTACATTAATAAAGCTCAAAGGACAGCTATGGTCCTCTGTGAGCTGTGTACCTTCCCCATCACTGCATCTGTGGATTGTCCTAGGGACTGGTAAAACGAGAAAAATCAAAGACCTTTCACCAGAGCTTAGCCATTGAACTGAATTTCCATTTTTAATTAAAACATTTTATTATTTTTAAATAAAAAATTTAAACTTTATATGTGTCCTATATTTATATCATTCCCGTCTTCCTTCTCCCCCTCTCAACCTCCTCCACGTTATTCCCTCTCAACTGCTTCTCAAATCCATGGTCTCTTTTTCTTTAATTACAATTGTTACATCTAGATATAAGAATAAACATATAAATACAACCTGGTGAATTCAATTAGGATTGCTCATGTATGTGTTTTTAGGACTGACCACTTGGTATTAGATAACTACTTAGGGGGCTCCTCCTTGAAGATTTAGTCTACCTCTCAGCAGTTATTAGTTGCCTATAGATCTTCATCTAGAGGTGGTGCCCTATTCTCCCATTGTGTTGTCATGTCAGCTGGTGTCAGGTCTTGTTTAGGCAGCCATATTGTTGATATTTCATGGGAGCAGTTTCTCTGTCATACATAGAAGACCCAATGTCACAGTAGACATTTTGGTCCTCTGGCTCTTAACAGCATTTCTGGACCCTTTTCTGTGACATTCCATGAGCCTTATGTGTAGGGGTTTTGTTACAGATATATCATTTAGTTCTGGGTATCCCAATACCATTTATTCTCTGTATGCATTTGACTAGTTGTGACTTCTATAATGCTCTCTGTCTGCTGCAAACACAAGCTTCTTTAATGAGTGGAGATAAGAGCTATACTTATCTGTGGGTAGAAGGATAAGTATCTAGAATATATTTAGAAATCATTTTGGCTTTAGGAAAATGGCAGTTGTGGGATTTCCTCTAGGGTCTATGATCTTATCATCCACAAGTAGATGGCTAGGATTGCAATACAGGATGGATTCCCTCCAGTTGAGTGGGCCAATAGATGGTTGTTGGTTACTGACAAGATAAAAAGTGCCACTGTTGCACCTTTGGGGCTATCTTACCATTCTGGTCATTGCAGTGGTTCACAGGCCTCACATATGGTAAGGACAATTGGCTGCTTTCCCCCTTTGTCAGCTATCATAGTGCCTTCCTGTACCATGAAAGCTAGTCCTCAGAGAGGAGCCTTATAGGTCAGACTCAGATTGATTTCTCCAAATCTTAAGTCTGAAGTGTGGTGTCTTCGGCAGTGGGGACTTACCTTCAAATTCTGGGAGACAGCCAAGGGCAGCAGCAACAGTGTAGGTTGTTTTGGAACTTGCTTGGACTACCATGACCCAATAACTCTAAAGGAAGAAGCTTAGTTAGGGTTTCTACTGCTGCGATAAGACACCATGAATTTGGAGAGGAAAAGGTTTATTTTGCTTATACTTCAAGGTGAGAGTCCATCACTGAGAGAAGTCAGGGTAGGAATCAAGTGGCAGAAACGGATACAGAGGCCCGGAGGACCAGAGGAGTGCTGCTTACTGGCTTGTTTTTTCGTGTCTTGCTCAGTTTTCGTTAGCCCATCCAGGACCACCAGCTGGGGTGTGGCACTGCTTATACTGAGTTCTGACCTTCCACATCAACATCAGTCAGGAAAGTGTCCCACTAGCCTGCCCTCAGACTAATAGGTGGGGGAATTTTCTCAATTGTGGTTTCTTCTCAAATAACTCTAGTTTTGTGTTAAGATGACATAAAACTAGCCAGTATAATTGACCCCATGTCAATTCAACACACAAACATATAACTGTTAAATCGTAACTCTTCTTTCTTGTTCATCCCCAAGATCTCATATTAATATCAATATTGCAAAGTAAAACATAAATAAAATTAAAAGCCCTACAGTCTTTATAAGTTTAGTGTCTATAAATCATCTGAAATCCTTTTCAATTTCCAAAGTTTCTCAAAAATATCCAGAGTCTCTCTAAAACTTCAAAGTTTTAAACCGTGGGTTCTTATAAAACAGTTAGAACAATGAAAATAAGTTAAACACTTTATTACTTCAAGAAGGAAGAACTAAGGCACAGTTGCAATCAAATAGGAGCAAAGCCCAAATCCAACAGTGTAAAAAATTCACGGCTTAATTTCTGGGATCCACTCACCCACGGGGCTCCAAGGGGCCTGAGTTTCTTCTCTGGCTCTGCCCTCTGCAGCATGCACAGCTTATTTCCTATACTCAGGCTGGCTGAACTTGATGGTTGTCCCACAGTGCTTGCTGCCTTATCCAAAATGTTGGGGTATCTATTACAATGAGGCTGTACCTTCATCAATAACCTTTTGTTCGTTCTCTTAAGGGACTATGACCCTGCCCCATGGTGCCAAATCTCAACTTCTTTCTCTGATCTCTTTAATCTTGGGGCTTCTTTCTTCAACTGATGCTGCACATTCGCCAATGGCTTCTCACAGTGCTGAGCTTTAGCTGTTCTCCATGACCACTCCATGTCTTCAAAACAAGAACCCACTGGGACATCCTTACACATTACCAAGTTTAGCTGTCAGCATAAATTACAATCTTGGCCCCCTCTGGACCACAGTTTGAATGTTGAACCTGAGAAAATACTGCCCAGAAGATTTCACATCGGTATTGCTGATCTTTTCTTAGCCCCAGATGACCAGCATCAATTGTTCTAGTAAAGCAAAGGTTTCATTTTAATTATTCTAAATTCAAAATATTGAATGGTCCCAGTGGAGGTTTCAATGGACTTTTACACTTTGAAACCTCACAAGCCAAGCCTCTATCCTCTGCATCACTATCATCATTATCTTCTAAGTTCCCACAATAGCCCATTAAGCTCTGGATACCTGATAGCTTTTCTGGTTCCAAATTCCAAGATCCTTCTTCAATTCTCTCCAAAACATGGCCAGGTCTATCACAGCAATATCCCATGACCTGATACCAATTTCTGATTTTTTTTTTTTTTTGGTTTCTATTATGGCAATAAAACATCACGACCAAAGGAAAGTTAAGGAGCAAAAGGTTTATTTCATATTACAGCGTATAGGACAGTCAGGGCAGGAATTCAAGGCAGGAACCAGGAGGCAAGGATGAAAGCAGAGGTCATGGAAGACCGCTGCTTACTAGCTTGCTCCCCATGGCCTACTCAGCCTGCTTTCCTATACCATCCAGATTATCAGCCCAGGGATAGCGCCTAGTGAGCTGTGCCCTCCCACTCACATCAATCACCAATCAAGAAAATGGCCCACAAGAGTGCCCATAGGGGTATTTCTTAACTGTGGTTCCTTTTCCCCCAGATGACTCTAGTTTGTGTGAAGTTGACACAAAACTAGCCTGCATAGGAGGGGTTTTTGTTAGCTTTGCCTTTTGTGGAGATCATTATCACCTCAAGTGAAATAACTTCATTGACTACATATATTTCTTGGCTTTTTAGGTAACTTCAGGTTATGCACTCTCATCGGAAACTTCAGGGCTAGGTACCATAAGTGAGAGAGCATGCAGCATTTGTCTTTCTGGGTGTGGGTCTCTTCACTCAGCACAATCATTTCCAGTTCTATGCGTTTACCTGTAAACTTGGTCTTTTTTCACAGCTGAATAGTTTCCCATAGTGTCTATATATCGCACATTTCCCTCATCTATTCATCAGTTAAAGGATATTTAGGTAGTCTCCATCTTCTAGCTATTGTGACTAGAATAGCAATGAACATGGCTGAGCAAGTAGATGCTGGGTGTGGAGTCCTTTGGGCACAAGCGAAGGAGTAGTACACAGTCGGCAAAAGGTCCTTGTGCATGCAGATAAGCACTGGAGAAGCCAGGAAAGTTAAATACCGCAGGCATTCTTCAGAGGAAGATGTTTTAACCTGCTTTCCTCCTGAAATTCTGGGAATGGACATAGTTTATAACCTGGCAATCCTTTGTTCACTGATGAATCAATCAGGCTTTGCCAATATCTCCTTCATGTTTTGCTTATCCCAGACTTTCACCTCCCCACCTGAAAAATTTTTGAACATTATGGTAGGCCATGAAACTCATCCTTTTAAGAGATGCCATTTATACTTTACAACAGCAAGTCCCGACTCCTTCAGCCATTCTCCTTAGACCTTTATGTTGAACGTTTTTTCTAAGTCAACAGAATCCTTCTTTACAGAAGTCATGTGGGCTTTTCAAAGAGCTTCAATGCAGACATGTCTGAAGCTTTGTTGTACTCACGGGACTGAGTTAATTGTTATCAGGAAATCTTTTCCTAAAATTGTGCCGTGCTAAATATGTCAAAAGTAAGTGAGCTGATGTCAAACTCTAGAAGTTTTGGCCCATCACCAGTTACCTAAGTCAGAATGAACTGAGTTTCTTGCTTGTCTCTTAGTGTATCATTTTCTGCCATCCAGAAAGCCTTCAGGGACTCCTTTCCCCACCTACAGTGGTATAGCTGGGTCGCATGGTAGATCTACTTTGAGCTTTGTGAAAACTACTCACACTGTTTTCTATAATGATTCACCAGTTTGTATTCCCACCAACAATGAAGGCGCATTCCCTTTTTTCCACATCCTCACTAGTTTTTGTTGTAGGCTGTTCTGTTTATTTCTGCCATTCTGACTAGGGTAAGAGGAAATCTCAAAGTTGTTTTCATTTGCGTTTTCCCTATTTGTTAAGGATGTCAAATACTTTTTGAGATATTTCTTAGCCGTTTTAATTGTTCCTTTTGAAAATAATTTGTTTAGACCCATAGCCCATTCTTAAAATTGGGTCGTTTGTTTTCTTAAGTCTTTGTATATTTTGGATATTAATTCACTGTATGATATATAGCTGGCAAACAGTCTCCTCCATTTCACAGGCTTCCTCTTTACTTGAGGGTATCCCAGAAGGTGAACTGAAGAGAAATGCTGCATTCGGAATACATGGGCGTGTAACGTTCCTCCACGGCAGTCAGCACATTCTCAAAAGTGTCAAAGATGGATCTGTATCAAACCTGAAAAACTGAGTTGGAGCCTCCGAACCCATGTAGGGTGGAAGGAGAGAATGGACTCCTTGTGGTTGTCTTCCACAGGTACACAGTGGCACACACTGACTGTCACATACTCTCATGGTAACATTAACGTTAAACAAAGTATCAAAGACTTCAAAAGTTTGAGAACAGTAACCCTAGCTGTTGGCTTTCTGTAGTGCAGAGTGGGTTGTATTTTGCACAGGTGGGTAGAGCCTTTGGGAAGAACCTGTGAACCCAAGGGTAGAATCAGTTTCTACCTGTTGCCCACAGTCCTTCATGATCTTGCTCTGGAAGCTTAAGATGGCCTGATCTGGGAGGCGAACAGCATCTTGAAGTCTGTCTGCCCTGGGGTACCCTCCTAGCCTCTGTATGATTGCAGCTGACACCCTGCTTGGACAGCTGTTCTCTTGCTTGGGTAGCTACTGAGCCTTGGCTCCCTGAGCTGAGCTGAAGAAAGAAGCCAACTCTGAGATGGCCAGGGTGAGTATTCCTTGGAGAATATGGATGTGTTTCATGCCCAAGAGGAGAGGAGAGACCAATGACACAGGAGTTCACAAGGATATGCAGTTCCCTAAAGGCCAGCAAAATGTTGTCAGATACTTAACTGGTTGCTGGTAGATGGCTCATTTTTGAACATTAGATTTAATGTCTGTAGTAGACTCTAAATGGTGGTACTTTCTTAATTAGCAATCTTTCAGTCAATGACCAGTTGATTATCAGCAACGGATTTGTACAAATAGTGGGCAGCCAGACTGCTAAAAGATTGGCACTAAATAGGTATGGGAGTATAGTTACAGAGCAGGAAATGGGACTACATGTTAGATATGTAGAGAAACAGGCCTGTAGGCCCTGAACAGAGGGGTCTGACAAGAACACAACCAGCCTTCCGAACGTCCCAGGTTAGAGGCAGTGTGACTGTCAGGTCTCACTGTCATGCATTAGCCAGTCCTATACATCCCTTGTGCCACATATTAACCAGGCCCATTGTTCCGTGAAATGCTCCACTCTCACCTTTACCCTCAAATGTGCTCTGGTCCAAATCACAAGGTAAATAGGCTCATTCAATGTATTTTGATCATATAAAGGAACCTGACCTATTTCCTGTGGTATAGTACCTTTCCACACTCTTCCTCCTCCATCTTCTTAGGACCTTAAAAGAACACACCTTGCTTTGTTTGGTGGGGGTGAAGAGCTAAGATTTTTCTTCAGATCTCCTCTATGCTATTGGCATTAACAAACACCTTGCTGCCAGGCAGTGGTGGTACATGCCTTTGATCCCAGCACTTGGGAGGCAGAGGCAGGCGGATTTCTGAGATTGAGGCCAGCCTGGTCTACAGAATGAGTTCCAGGACAGCCAGAGCTATACAGAGAAACCCTGTCTTGAAAAACCAAAAAACAAACAAACAAAAAACAAACAAACCAATCCCCCCAAAAAACCAAACCAAACCAAAACAAAAAACAAACAAAAAACAAAACAAAACAACAAAACAAAAAAACAAAAAAAACCAACCAAACACCTTGCCTAAAGGAGGAGTCAATTAGTTTCCATACCTTTCTCTCCAACCTTTTCTTTATTGTCTCCTCAAAACCTAATGGAAGTGAGTAAAGTGTTTTCTTCAGTTTTATGGAGGGATATCTTCTTTCATCCTCTTCCTAAGACAGGAGCAAGGAACACATTGTGAAATACAGAGACAAGGATAATTCAGCTTGGAGATGGACTTCTGTTTGTTAATGTTTTTCTAATTTATAATTCAAAAGTGAGCAGTTGATGACAAAGTGACCTAGGAAAAAGATTGGAGAGCTTCTGGGTTCACCAAGCCACGTTCTAGTCTTAATTCAATACTGAGAGGGTACGATATATGGAAAACAGCTCCAAACACACAGAAGAGAGCGGCCTGTTTATGTCTCTCAGGTATCTACTTGGGTGGTGATAATGGTGGTGGTGGTGGTGGTGGTGGTGGTGGTGGTGGTGGTGGTGGTGGTGTGTTTCTCTCCCTCTCCCTCTCCCCCCCTCTGTATGGTGGGCTGGGAGGACATGTCTAGTGGCTTGGATTCCTCCTGAAATTCTCTGTTGAACTTGTCACCAGATCTTTGGGGGATATGTATTCTTAATAATGCTTGCCTTTAGATGAAATTCTAGTGAGTTATGCTTTCTCTGAGCTCACCCAGATGAACTATAAGGAAGGTGAACCATATTGCCCTGTGAGTGGAGTCCCAGTTGGGAAGAATTAGATTACCAAGCTACCAACAACTGATTCCAAGCTCATGCTTGGGCAGGGAAAAATGAGGTGAGGCCCTTGACAGGTCCTTGATGCTCCATGGAGGAGTGGGCTGAGATTATCACTACAGACAACACTGTGTCCATCATAGGAACCAAGGTGCAGAGTCAGATAGGAACTGTGGTCTGGTGCATGGTGATTTGGTTTCCTGTTTCCTCAGAGCTAGAAGAAAAACAATGCAGTGGGAAGTTGAGAATAAGTGGCTCAGCAGGAAACCTCATGCAACACTTGAACCACAGGGAAACTTGGCTCACCGGTTGAGGCAGATCCGGCCACTGAGATTTCCGGGGCCTGAAATTTTCCTGTCTATCCAGGTTCTCTACCCAAGGCTGAGTTCAGCCAAGAACTTCCTGATTGTATCAGTGGTCCAAAAGGGCATAGAGAGGGTCTGGAACTGGACCATCAGTCTCCAGCAGCTGAGCATATGTGTTTAGTCTAGTGGGAGATTCTGTACATATTCTTCTTGGGGGAGGAACCATATTGGTCCAGACCTCATCCCACCTCCTGGCCTCCAAATTCAAATGGTTGAAGAGGGCCAGGCAAGCTGGGACTTATTGGGATCCAACGGTGTGGCATGGTGAAAAGAAAATAATTTCCAACCTGAGAAAAGACAAATGGTGGCTACTTATTTCCAACCGTCATCTATTTAGAAGAATGTAGGTCTTGTTCCTTGTTATTGTTTGTTGAGAAAAGTGTGTCTGATTACAAAGTTTCATCAGATAAATAAGGGCTTTCTTTCTTTTCTTATTTTTAAAGTTGTTCTTTGTTCTTTTTTTATTATTGAATATAATCTTCATTCACATTTCAAATGCCAAAACCTCCCCCCCTTTCCCTCCTCCCCGAAAACCCCAACCCCTGCTCCTACCCCTGCTTCCAAGTATATGGAACCACTGACCCACTCACACCTTCCCCCACCATTTCCCTTTGTTGGGGCATCTATTGAGTCTTCAATGAACCAAGGACTACCTCCCACTGATGCCCGACAAGGCATTCCTCTGCCACATTTTTGGCTGGAACCATGTGTACTCTTTGGTTAATGATTTAGTCCCTGGGAGTCCTGGGGTGTCTGGGTGGCCAACATCATTGTTCTTCCCATGGGGCTGTAAACTCCTTCAGCTCTTCCAGACCACCCTCCAACTCCTCCATTGGGGACCCCATGCCCAGTCCAATGGTTGGCTGCTAGCAACTGCCTCTGTATGTGTAAGGCTCTGACAGGGCCCCTTAGGAGACAGCCATATCAGGCTCCTTTTGGTATGCACTTCTTGTCGTCCATAATAGTGTTGGGGTTTGGTGACTGTTTATAGGATGAATCCCCAGGTAGGGCAGTCTCTGAGTGGCCTTTCCTTCAGTCTCTGCTCCACACTTTGTCTCCTTTATTGCTCCTGTGAGTATTTTGTTCCCTTTCTCAGAGGAGCCAAAGAACCCCCACTTCAGTCTTCCTTCTTGAGCTTCCTATGGTCTGTGAATTGTAACGTTTATTTTGAGCTTTTGGGCTAATATCCACTTATCAGTGAGTGCATACCATGTGTGTTCTTTTGTGATTGGTTTACCTCGCTCAGGACGACACTTTCTAGTTCCATCCATTTACCTAAGAATTTTATGAATTCATTGATTTTAATAGCCGAATAGTACTCCATTGTGTGTATATACCACAGTTTCTGTATCCATTCCTCTGTTGAAGGACATCTGGGTTCTTTCCAGCTTCTGGCTATTATAAGTAAGGCTGCTATGAACATAGTGGAGCATGTGTCCTTATTACATATAGGAGCATCTTCTGGGTATATGCCCAGGAGTGGTATAGCTGGGACCTCAGGTAGTACTATGTCTACTTTTCTGAGGAGTCGCCGAACTGATTTCCAGAGTGGTTTTACCAGCTTGCAATCCCACCAACAATGGAGGAGTGTTCCTTTCCCCCCACATCCTCTCCAGCATCTGCTGTCCCCTGAGTTTTTCATCTTAGCCATTCTGACCAGTGTGAGGTGGGATCTCAGTGTTGCTTTGATTTGCATTTCCCTGATAACTAAGGATGTTGAACATTTCTTTAGGTGCTTTAGAGCCATTTGGGTTTCCTCAAATGAGAATTCCCTGTTTAGCTCTGTTACCCCCCCCATTTTGGATTTGGTTTTTTGAGACAGGGTTTCTCTGTATAGCCCTGGCTGTCCTGGAACTCACTCTGTAGACCAGGCTGGCCTCGAACTCAGAGATCTGCCTGCCTTTGCCTCCCAGAGTGCTGGGATTACAGGCGTGCGCCACCACCACCCAGCTCACAGCCAGAGCTCTTAACCACTGAATTATCTCTCCAGCCTCTCAGTAAACCATTTTTATAAATAGGAGGAGCACATTTCAAAATAGTGAGCAACAATAAATACATAAACCAGTAACATGATCATTTGTTAAAATGACCAAGCATTATGTACAGTATGTAGTTGAGTGTGTTATCTTTTATATGACTGGCAATGTGGTGATTCTGTTTATACCAACATCACCAGAAACATACAAGTGGGACCTTGTACCTTACACACATTACTCATCACTAAACAATGAACATTTAGCTCCATCATAATCTTATGGGACCACTATCCTATATGCTGTCTGCCACTGACCAGACATCATTATGACTGTTCTTGAAAGACTTGGGAGAAGTGTGGTGTTCATAATGATAGCTGGTGACTGGAGAGGAGCCCAGGCCTGCAGGATCTTTTGAGATATGAGTCACTTGCTGATCATCTCCCATACTCCGCAGTATTAGCCAAAAGCATCTTTCCTGTATTCAGTATCAGCTGTTACTTCCTTCTGCCAGAAAATAGTGACTCCATTAAAAGAAACTAACACCCATTCTACAGAGTCACTAAATAGCCATTGATGCAAGATGCTGCTATTGACAGTGATGTCAACAAAGCACATGAGGTCCCTGCTCTCTTACAGCTTGCATCTCGGGGAGAGTAAAGTATCACACAGTGAGAAATATGTAGCCTAGGCCATCTCAGAGGGTTACAAGTCCTACTGAGAAAACAAAGGAGGGAAACGTGTTCAATTGACTGCTAGGCAAGACCCTGCTAAGGAGAGAAGAACTATCATGAGACTTCAGTAAAAGAACTGACCATCTCCATGAGAATGTAATGGATTGGAAAATGCTTGGAGGGATTTTCTCAGGCAGGTGACGTGATAATTTTTGTGTGGTGATCCTAGGGCTGCTTCACAGAAGGCAAATTTGGGAATTTCAAAGCAGAGGCATGGAGAGCACTTAGGAAGCTGTTACAGAGGCTCACTGAGCCTGATCCTGTGTCGAACACTGCTGGACTCGTACGGTCTAGAAGCCCTCCAACTAATGGAGGGCTGGGGAACGGCAGACAGCTAAAGACATTCTCAACACTAGCTTGTGGGCAAACCATAAGGAGGACTGGGTGGCAAACACAAGACGGCTTGGAAACGCACAAGAGGACCATTGCTTCCTCTTCACTGATGTGAGCAAGGTGAAGAAAGGCTTCCTCAGGTTGAGTTCTGAAAGGACAGGAGCATCGTTTCTGTATTCCCATGCCATGCTAGACAATGTGAGAGATCGAAGCCTTCTCATTTCAATAGTCCAACTTGCTTGCTTCCAACTGTGAAGGTTTCTTGTGTTGGCCAAGTCAAAATGATGTGGGCCCCAAGCATTCTCATATCAGGGGGCCAATGGCAACTGTTTTACTGAATCTAGATCCTTTTGCTGACTCCCAGGGCTCTGTTATTAAAAGCCAACTTGGCTTATGGTGTAAAAACTTGCCTGAAACGTCCCCCTGAAGGACAATAGATTAAATACTTAGCACCAAAAATGGTATGAATGGCATTGCAATAGCTG
The DNA here is from genome assembly GCA_964023405.1 of Apodemus agrarius. Lineage (NCBI taxonomy): Eukaryota > Metazoa > Chordata > Mammalia > Rodentia > Muridae > Apodemus > Apodemus agrarius. Next base: position 77,544,370 of record OZ030007.1, on the reverse strand, counting down.
ATCGACTTCAGTCCAGAAGTGCTAGGTCCAGAGATGGACTGTGACTTGACTGTCAGCACTCTCTGATTGCAAAGAGGCTACCTATAGTCACAAGCCTGTGGAACATCTAACCACTAACCAAAGTAAGGTTGTTACTCCTCAACACACAGATGTGAGTTCTGGGAAGAAGCAAATGTTACTGAAAGACACTAGGCAAAGAGTCTTTCCTAAGATTTTAGGTGAAGAAATCTCTTTAATTCACTCTAAAATGATTTAAGAAGAGTGCTCAAGAACAACTTCCAATCTGGGGCTCTGACTCAACAATGGCTGCCTGGGTTTTACTCACCCGTGTCTCACCCTTGTGCCAGTCAGAAGCCTCACACATTGCCCCTCACCTACACCCAACTTCCGTGAACGGTTTCAGACATAGGCCTGGATCCGGCTTCCATGTTCAGCTCCACCCTGGCTTCCTTACAAAGGCTAAGACAGTAAGTCTCACTGCTGGGAAGTGAAGAACAAGGTGAGGCACTTGCTGAGTGTTTCTTGCAATTAAAATTATGACATAGGAAACATTCGGAGCGAACTTGTAACCCTGGAAGGGCAGGGACTTCAGCCTAAAAACTAGGGAAATCTGAGTGAGTGGAATTCTTACAATAATGTATCAGTGGTGATTGGTCAACTTTAACAAATATAATAGATGTTAAATCACACAACACAAAAAGCACAGGTGTGTGGGAACTGTCTATGGTGCCTTCTCCATTTTTTTTTATAAATCTACAAGAGTCTCCATTTGTTAAGCAGTAAAGAGGTCTGGAGCAATTACAACACACAAGATACCATCTTGCAAAAATGCCTTGGAGCAGCCTTGGGGCCTGGGGGTGGTCAGATGACTCTTCTGCAATAAGGAATAGATTTAGAGAAGTGAAGTAACTTTTCTAAATGACTCGCACACCTGTCTCCAAAACCTTTGCTGTTATAAAACTCCCTAAAATCAGGAAACGTTTTTATTTTAGAAAAATACCTTCTCAACCTTTTTTAAAGATAATTTTTGTAAGACCTATTCTTCTGTCAGATCCAACCTCTGGTTTTCACCTAGTCCTTATCTTAATACAGTTAATTCCTAAATTTACTTTTAAAAATGCTGTTCTCCTAGACAGACTTGGGCCATTGCTCTCTTGCCCAGAGCAGACATATAACAAACTCCCAGACTCTAGTTTATAACTCAGATAGGTGCTATTTTAGATGTATATGTTGTTGGCTGCTGAATTCAGTCATATTTCTTCTGGCTGCCTATTCTAAATCTTTAGAATATGTTCCTATAAGTTACACTCTGTGAAGTAAATGGCATGCCTGATTTTTGTATTTTGTACATACTTAATTTGATTTTTTAAAAATATCCTTCTAAGGTGTCTGTTTGCAGGTCAGAAAATGAGGAAGTGTAATTTGTGTGTCACTCTGAAATTTTTAAACTGCAAATGAAATGAAACTAAACAAAAGAATTCTATACTCGGGGTCACTGTGTGAAAAGGTCTTACGCTAAGTTCAAGAACAAAGCACTAATGGCTGCCCTCTGAGACTTTAGAACTGAACGAGGCCTTGCACTTTTCTCAGCAATAACACTAAAGTCAGTGTGGTGAAGCAGAACATGGTGCTAAAGTCAGCCAAAGAGCTTCATGGCTCCATTCTGGGGACAAGGGTACTCAACAAAGCATATGCCCTGTCGATGAGACGCCATGGGACAGTAACTGGGACTAGCTTGGAGCTAGACATTTGTTGTGCATCTCTGAAGCTCTGGCTGCTTTGACACTTATAGGAGGTCAGTAAGGCAGGACACTCACACAGGTTTTAGCAAACTTCGAACAGACAACATAAAACTAAAATGTGTGGCAAGCCAGTCCCTCAGAACTACCCAAAGCAGATGGAGTTTCATCTATGCATGCCCCATGATGCACAGGAACTGTGACTCTCCAAAAGAACTCCTTGGGTTTTATACACCAAGGTCAATGGGATCACCAGGTCAGCCAAAGTCATGTGGGACCAATCCCTCAACTCATAGAAAGCAAGCTAATTCCATATGTTGTCGAATTTCCCTAGATCTGATGACCAAGGTTTGTCTCTCAGATTCACAATACACCTGGACTGACAGAGCTCTCAGTGTATCATTGTGGAGCCAAAGCCAGAACACAATTCACTAGACTAGAAAGATCCTACAACAGACAGGTTGATTAGGCCTGGAACAACGACCCCTTCCAAAATCCCATCTATCCAGGTAGAAAACTACTACAAAAAGCCAAAGGGGGGCCCTTTAGGCAATCCCATTGCTTGCAACTAAAAGGGGTCCTCTTTCTGGGTTTCTCCTACTGTTTCTCTACAATACATGAGAATTTTACCCATGGACAGACAGCAGGAGGTGTTGCAGTAACAAAATGTGACCCTATCCTGCATCAGTGAATTCGAGTATTCAGATAGCTATCGCCACTGGGTTCAGTGAGTCTTGGTGGTCCCAAATAGACCAGGTGGTAGTATAGATATCCCCACTAGAGTCAGTGACAGGTTGGATACTGCCTTCCCATGGCATGGGTGACTATTCCAGATATGAAGACACACAGAGCAGAATAAATTTATGTTACATTGTGTTCCTGGAAGGATGTTAGAAGCAACCATGTGATGTCAGACTATCCGCCTGGCAAATCATTTCACACAAAGGTCTCCTGATGCAAAAATCCCAAACAACATGTTCTACCTGAGTGTGACAAGCACCCTACAAAAGAATGTATAAGCCAACCCAGCATTTGTAACTTCAGCCAGGAAATGCTCATTTACAAGTGTCTCTAATCCAAAGCCATGACTTGGGTAGTGAGTTAAAACTACACTGTATACTTACCTTACACACCACTGGCAGTGTGCAAAACCTTTCTAACTTTATGTATATGTTTCAGGTAAACTGTCCCGAGCTGTCCTTCAATCAGGTTGTAGATTGCTGCTGTTGGGATTCCCATCAAACTAATAGTATGCTGCATGTATGCTGTTGGAGTCTGGGGTGGGGCCAACAATGTTTCAGAGCACAGGAGAAAGACTAGAAGGAAAGTTTGTACATTCTGAGAGAGAATGGGAAAATCCCCAAGAACTTAGGGGAATCAAAATGCCAGTTTCCTTGTTCCTTGTGCAGAAAATTATACTTGTCTAGAGGATTTGTCACACCAGGAAAGAGTCACCAGGACTTCAGGCCCTGAGGCATTTTGGGTGGAGGCCTGGGCAGAAAAAAAAAGAGCCTCAGAGACAAGTTCATTGGCACCTGCCTGGAATCCTGGGCAGCAGAGGCGCTGAGGAGAGAATATAGAAAAAGGCTAAGGAAGCAACCATGGAGTGGAGGGAAGCGTGGCCCTGTCCACGCACTAAAATCTGGTGACGAGAAGAAAATAAGCTAGCAGAGAGCACTGCACACGAAGCAGCCTCTTCCAGCTATGGTGAGCATGGGTCTGGCCCTTACTCTGTACTTGCTAGGCTAGTTAACAGATTTTCAAGTTTCTTCATCTCTCTGGGTCTCTTCATAAGCAAACTGAAAATCAGGATTCCTTCTCTCACAAGGTTGTTATGAGAAATACATGAACTATGTCACCATAGTATCTCAAGCAAAAGTGAAAACTTACCAATAAGCATAGTAGTCCTGTGTCAAAATTGTTTAAGTCTTAAGTAAAAGAATCATCAATATTTTTCTCCTAAAAGAGTGGCTGGAAGAATATTCAAAATAAGTCAGGACAAAAAACAAATATCGAAGGTTCTTAAGCGACTCACCAAGCTTTAAACAAGGTGATGGTCATCACAGTCTGGGGTTCACCAAGCTGTAAAATGCTCTGCCTTGTCCAACAGATAAAAAGGAAGCCCTTAACACATGGGCACCAGGGAAATTTTCCTGAATAAAACACCAATGGCTTATGCTCTAAAAACAAGAATCGACAAATGGGACCTCATAAAACTGCAAAGCTTCTGTAAGGCAAAGGACATGGTCAATAGGACAAAACAGCAACCAACAAATTGGGAAAAGATCTTTACCAACCCTATATCCGATAGAGAGCTAATATCCAATGAATACAAAAAACTCAAGAAGTTAGTCTCCAGGGAGTCAAATAACCCTATTAAAAAATGGGATACAGCTGGGCAGTGGTGGCACATGCCTTTAATCTCAGCACTTGGGAGGCAGAGGCAAGTGGATTTCTGAGTTTGAGGCCAGCCTTGTCTACAGAGTGAGTTTCAGGACAGCCAGGGCTACACAGAGAAACCCTGTCTCAAAAAACCAAATCCAAAAAACCAAAAACCAAAAACCAAAAAAAAAAAAAAAAAAAAAAAAAAAAAAAAAAAAAAAAAAAAAAAACCCAAAAACCAAACCAAAACAAACCAAACCAAAACAAAACAAACCAAAACAAAAAAACCCCAAAAAAACCCAAAAACCAAACAACAACAACAACAACAAAAAAAGCTCTGGCTGTTCTTCTAGAGGACACAGGTTTGGCTCCTAACACCCACATAGCTTGTGGGAGAGGAGAGGAGAGGAGAGGAGAGAGAAGAGGAAGAGACTAACACTAAGGTGGGCTGCCCTAGGCTGTGGGCCATGGGGATCCTGAACCCCTATTGTACCTGCCTGTGCTCTTCTGTTTTCTGAGCTCCACTCTAAGGTCTGTATCTGCTATTTCTAGTTATGAAGGCAAACACTGGAGAACTCACACTAGAAAGGAAGAAACCTTGTGAGAGGCCCGTGGTTTCCTTCCTCTCCTGGGGCCCATTTCTTGGTCTCCTGAAGACATGTTTCTAATACATCTGGGAAGCTTACCTGGTCTTGAGCAAAACATGAGCCCAAGAAACTTGAGCAACCATTGCATCATTCCTGCTACTGTCTTGGTAACTGGAATGTCAAAATTCATAACACAGTACTTTCTAAAATATACATTTTAGGGAACTCCGGGAGGAGGGGTGAGGAGGACTCTGAGGTTGGGTCCTGGGGTTGTGTAAGATTGCCTCACTGGACTGCTCAAAACAGGTACCTCTTCCTAGCAAGGTCTGGGCAAACAGCACAAAATTACAGAAATTTATTTATACCAGTGTATCAAACTTAGTGGTTACAATCTGAGTCTAAGCTGGGTCCTGCAACCCATGCTCTATAAAGCAATCGGAAGGGTCAACTTGATGTTGGAAAGTAGAAATAAGAGATTTGTTTGATATGGTCACGGTGAAAAGAAGATAAGGTGCTCTAGTGAATACCCAAGACCACCTTCGGGGCCCTGAAGTGAGACTGAAATGTGAAGGGCCGCCCATGTGTACATCTCAGCAGCACAGGTTGACATGTGGTCCTGCTTCAATCTCATCCTGTAAGGAAGTCTGACAAAGTGTGGGAAGTCTCTTTCAAAGTGTCCCTGTGACTGGGACCTTTTCCTTCTCCCAGTATGGGAAAATTACCATTTTTGTAATTTTTTGCATTGATTTGTGCATTGATTTAGTAGTCTGACTGTGAGACACAAGTCTCTTTTTACAATATCATTCCTGTCAGGCTCATTACAAAAAGAACTTCAGGTTGCCTTGTCTAATTGAGGGACATTTTATATTCTGACCTAACAGGCACTTTTTACACCACAACAGGTCTATTAAGCTCTCAGCTGGACTAAGGCCCTGTTGCTACCACCTCCTCACTGGCTATGTACCTGTGGCCTCTTTTAATCCCTGGCTTATTCCATAAAACTCAGGTTGATTTGTACAAAACACAAATATGATGGTAGAATTTCCTGCTTCCTTTTCTACTCCTCCCTTTGCTCTCCCAAGTGAAGAGTGAATCCCTGGGTCCCCTATATGGCATTTTCATGTCTGTCCTGAAATGTCTACAGCTCTTAGCTTCAATGCATATTGGTCCCCCGTCCTCCTAGATAGTCTTGGTGGCTTCCAGGGATAAATCCCAGTGCTCAGAAAGCAAAGGCAAGAGCACCTCAGCGAATTTGAGGCTTGATTGGGTTACATATCAAGATATTGATTGTGTTGTTGTTTTTGTTTGTTTGTTTGTTTTTAAAGAAAGAAGGTTGGAAAAAAAGGAAAAGTGAAAATGGAACTAAACAGGCCTCAGATACATTCAAGTGCTCGTCAGTCACCAGCTAAGGCCAACCTACATTTAGGTTGGAAAGTTTCTACAAGAAACTTCCACACATGCCAACTGTCTCTGGAAACACTCTAACAAACACGTTCATAGTTGTGCTTCACAAGTCCTAGATATTTACAAGTCCAGTCAAGTCAACAAGCAAAAGCAACCATCATAGATTACAATTGAGTACTGTTTAAATGTAATGGCAGAAGTATCATGGGATTCTGTAGGCATGATGGAGGAAGCCTGGCTGTTTGTGAAGTGGATGGGTGGGCACACCTTTGTGGAGGCAGATACTGGCTGAAAACAGATGGATTCTAAGGGGCACATTAGAGATGTAAGGAGCGGGAAGAGCATTGCAGGAACAATGAGGACACTGAAGAAAGCCAGGGTTATTATTTTTTTGAAAGTTTGAGTTTGCTAAGGAAGAGATAATGCATGCTTAGTTTTAATGTGAGTATTGAGAGATAGTTCAGAAAAGGAGGGGGATATACTAAAAATATATGGGATAAGGAATGGGTGTGGATTTTTAGGAGTCACCTAAAGAGGGGTGTGAGTAAGTGTATTTGTGGGGTGGAGTTCCATAAGGGATGACTGGGAGACTAGCTAGGAGTGACATAGGACAGGCATTAGAAGGCACCTTGGGCTGAGTGTAATGAATGTTCTGAGCATTAGGAATGCAGGCACTGTTGGTTCAACCACGTGGCAGGGATGATGGAGTGAAGTACTCAAGGGTAAGACTAGAGCAGGTTAGACACATACATGGTCAGTAGTTTCTGTTTTTTACAACAGATCTCTTTCTTCAAATGTAAACTTCCAGTGCTAGTGCCATTTGAGTAGAACTGGACCGATAAAACAAAAGGGGGAGGAGTTTAATATTTCCATGAGTGTGCCTTGCTGTCCCCTACTTTGATGTTTAAGTGTTGCGGTGACCATCCAGAAGATTTCCACTGGCTGGCTTTTAATCTCCCTTTCCTTGATCCCGTTTCTCACACCTTCCCCTGAGAAAACAGCATGGAACATGAGTAAAAGTTTTAGAACATTCATAAGTTGCCGATTGTTGGGAACCTGATTCGCTCATGACCTGATTATAAGTGTCAGGAACGAAGCTGAGAGTAAGGCAGAGACTCGGACTCTACTGTTGGGGGCTTTGTGGTTCACTGTGGGAGACAGTCACAGATATATTTAGGCTACACTGCGATGAGCAGTCCTGGCAGAGAGGTAACAAACACTGCCTGCGCTGTCATCCCCCAGCTTCCCAGGTCTTAGGCTTTATCTCTTTCCCAACAGCAAGTTGATTCAGAAGAGACGTGGAGGCCCTGGAGAGATGTTGAAGCCTTCTGTTACTCGGGTTTCCAACTAGTTAGTTCTTGAGCCCTTCAATACATAAAACTCACAGACTTGTGTAGGGTGGAGGGCAGATTTAGGCAGACCCAATATTGGAAAAGAGTAGAAATCTGACTTTGGCGGGTTTGCTGCTTCTTGCTTGGCCCTGGAGGACCTGGAGACCCTAGGCAGAGAAAACGGTGGAATTCAAGCCCCTTTCCCACTGCACTATTTTGACTACCTCTACTACTCTGTGACTTTGGGCTAGTCTCTTTCTCTTGCTTTAGAGACCGATGATTGCCAGTCTTCATCTAGGAGTCTACTTCTGTAACTCTCCAGCCTGCTGAGGACATGGGTGTGCATTTAGAGGACAGTGGTTTAAGATCTGGTACTTGGAGGACCCACCACAGCCATTTGTAATCTGGAAGGGGATTCTATGGCTGGAGGTCAGAGAGATGAAAGGGAGCTATAGCTGGCATGCCTGGAAGGACAAGGGTATTCCGACAAGCCATTTTCACCCTTTGCCATGGCCGCCATACTACTGAAACAAGGCACCCCAAGGAATTGGAAGCTCCTCCTGGGATTTCACGAAGGGGGAAGAAAAAGGTTGAACTCTGGTGCCAGTCAGTGGAGGAGCTTGTCTCACAGAGTTCTGGCAGCTGGTCAGGTGGCCTTGCAGGAGAGATTGGAGCCAGACAGTGAAGGGCAGGACAACACCCTGACTAGGACCACAAGGTGTGTACAGCTGCACTTGTGCTTAAATCAGCCCTGGAGATAGATAGGCTCTCTGGGGAGGGGAGGGCACTTGATCTCTTTGTTCTCTCCAATGTGGTAACATTGAATAAAACCCTTTTTTTTTGTGCTTCTTTGCTGCATTAAGCTCTAATAGTGTCTGTAAGATAATATTTCTGCAGAACGGAGGTGGGAGGAAATGCCTCTTAGATCGCACAGAGACCCTACTACAGAGAAGCCAAAAATTTTCATTTGGCATCTTTTCTAACCTCTTTTATTTCTGGTAGCCAAGACCATGTAGAATTGAGAAAATAATTTATAACTCACTCTCTCATATTGAGCTCTCACAGTATGCTATGGTTTGGATCCTGTCTGGAACCGCGGGCTTGCCGTAAAATCTACATATGAGGTAGGTGCTAAGCTCAGAGTTCCCTCAAGGAAGTTTACAGAGCTGCTGCCTTTTGTCTTGCTGAGCCAGCGAAATCACCAGCTATCCAGACACCCACAATAACAGCTCTTCCCAGGTGAGGCTCAGACTTCAGCTCATGAAATATTAATGAGACTATATGCTACCTAAGGAAAAACAAGTCCTGGCTTATCTGACATTACAAGATATAGGAGATTTTAAGTTTCACAGACTTAAGTTTTACAGACAAAGCTAGATGTTAGAGTTTACTCATAAAGACTCATTTAGTCTAAAGATGTTTTTGCCCATGATTTTAAGTTTCTAAGCTTGGTTCTCAGGATATGCTCCATCTGGCTGAATCCACACTCCTTTTGTGTGGTATGGTTATGTAAATTATCCCTGCTTAGCTAGCTGCATCTCTTATTATGTTTATGTGAGTACCCCGGCCTTGGTAAGAGGCAGTGTTTGCTACGACAAAATACATGCCTTTTGCACAATGTAAAGTATCCTGCGTGTCTATGTCTTCATTTTCTCACCAATTCGTACCTTCCTGATCCAAGGATCGTGGTCTTGTCTGCAACGGAAGCTTCCATGAGCGGCTTCTGACTTGCAGCACTTCTTCATGATTAATTGGCCTCTATAATTGGTTTGTTGGGACAGGTGGCTGACCATGGCTTCTTAGGCTGAAAGAAGACACACACTAACCCAAACTCTGGCAACAAAGTGGCATTGGTGTTCCTTAGGTGGGAACAGCTCTGAGGGAGGTGGAACAGGACTCACAAGGTGTAGCAAATGTCCCTGCTGGGCTGAGCTCCTATCCCCTGACTAGGGACTGGAAGAGTTTCTACTACCTTATGGAGACCATCTGGTTCTTGTAACTTACAATTTGACTCCTCAGGCTCTAGAGGGTCCAAGTCCAAGCTCTTTATGGGACTCAGGGAGTTTGAAATGCAAAGCCAGAATGAGAACTCAATCCCTTTCCTGGGCCAGTGAATGTTTTCACTCCATCATTCTGGGGCAGGCAGTAGACTTGAGGGTACCTGCATTCTCATTCATGTGAAAATCACAGGGACCCATCAGCACACACACATTCGGGATTCTAAATCTATTCTGAGAGTTGTCTGCTCTCTTGAATCCAGAAAAGGGTTGGTGCCCATTCTTCATGTATCCTTACTCATATACATCCCCAGACACTGAACACTTTAGGTACATTTTGGGAAGTCTTTGTAAAGGGGAAGAAAAGTGGGGGGGGGAGAAGAGGAAGTGTGTGTGTGTGTGTGTGTGTGAGAGAGAGAGAGAGGGAGAGAGAGAGAGAGAGAGAGAGAGAGAGAGAGAGAGAGAGAGAGAGAGAAACATACAGTAAAATAAAACCATGCCATGCCAAGGTGGGAAGGTATCTGGAGAAGGGACCACATGTTTCTGTTTTCTGCAGCGACAAGAGATGTGTTGACAGGCTGGACCGGGTACTTTGATCTGAGTGGTGAGGCTTAGTGCCAAGGATAGAGACATGGGGAGGGAGTAAACCTTAGAGGCTCAGTAGGACCCAGGTTGCTGGAAAGGGCAGGGCTGTTTATCACTAAGACCCTGGGAAGGACACATGCGAAAGGAGGCAGAAACCACATGCAGAGCACTGGAACGGATAAAGACGTTTTCTTTCTTTATTTAATTTTCTCATTTCCCAGCCCCACGACCAAGGCCATTTAGGAAGCCATTTATCCCCTTTAGACTTGGTTGGGCAGACGTCACACGGCTGACCTCTTGATTACATCCCGCAGCGTGGGCCGTGGCTGTGGTCATGCCCACGTGGGTTGTTCGCATGCAGCTTCTCATGACAGGCAAAGACCAGCTTTGCCATCAGCATCATACACTCTTCAAAGCTCAGCTGATTGTCCTGGTTTGTGTCCAGGTCTTCCAAGATGTCATCAATCAGCTTGTTATTTCTTTTCTCCTTCTGTGGGTGAAAATAGAGGAGGCCGTCAGGGCTAGGGAAGAGAACCCTGATGCACAGCAAGCGGCTAGATAGCCAACACACAGGGAAACCTACCGGAAAGGGTTAGATTTAAGAATAAGAATAATCTACTGAGTACTCATGATGGAGCAGATGCTAAACATTTGCTAAACACTTTCCAATTTTTTTCCCCAGAGAGCCTTCGGCACTAGGACTCTGCTTTCCCGAAGGCCAGGCAATTAGTAAGTCTAGAAATATCCATTGTTTACCCTTATAATTACTTTATCAGATAGAAATGGAAACACCTCCCAAAAGGTAGGTCATTTTTGTAGGTTGCGGGGTCTGGGGGTAGAGGAGAGGAGGTGTAAGTCTGGATTTGACATGATCCTCCTGAAGGATTATGCTCCCCTCACTCTTCTCAGTCTCTCTCACAGTCATCCCTCACCCTAGTCCTTTTCTTGGAGGCAACTAGAGGTTAAATCTCATTCAGACTACTTAGTTGAGGAGGCACCCAAGAGACCAGATAGCACGGGGTCTTAAAGGGGCAGAGCATGGCTTGCTCTGCTGACCTCAAAGGGTGTGATAAAGTGTGGTGGAGGCTCAGATAAAGTGAGAAGATCAAGATGTGGTGACTGACCATGATCTAGCTGCAAGTCTTGCACTTACTTGCTGCTACACCTTGGCTAAGTAATGCCCCCTTCCACAACCTGAGTAGTTCATAAGAAGTTCACGTTTAAGGTCCCTGTTTTCCATGGATTCTGGCAGAATATGTCAAGATATGGAGCAGAACCCATGAAGAGATCACAGAGAAGAGAACTTCCAACTTAGTTTCATGTGCACCTTCTATCTACCCTGAATCAGTATCTTGCTTGTCTGGTGTGCTCACTTATAAAGAGATATGTCTGCCCCTTATACCTCCCATAATGACAATTCTCCAATTTTCCTTGGTCCCAAGTGGGGCACAGGTCCAACCAATAGAGGTTAGCCATAATGTGGACACTCCTCTGGGGAAACGTTATAAAAAATAAAGGATTTCTCTGTCTGACACACACAGGCACTCTCCCCTCCCTCTTTTCAGTTGCCCCCTTCCACACTGGTTATGGTGGCCATTTTTGCTATTCTTTTACTTCATACTATTTTCTTTAATGTCCTCACAGTGCATATAATGTTCTCTTTCCTAAAGGCTGGACTATGGCCTTCATCATCTTGATGTTCTTCTCTCCTAATAAAGCTTATTCTGAAGGGTAATGGGTTTTAGTTTCCTTCTCTAGGAACCAACTGAACCTGTCATTTCGTCTATCTATCTATCTATCTATCTATCTATCTATCTATCTATCTATCTATCTACCGATGCATAAATCATAGCTGCTCATTCCTGCTGCATCCAGCACAGACTATCCAAAGAACTCTTCTTTCACCATCCTCTCAACTCTCAGGTCATTGAATTCACTTGTATTCTTAAAGTTACGTGTCACCGACACTGGGATATGGGTTCCTAGATCAACTCTACAACCCTCTGCCCCAAATAGGGCATCACACATTGCAGACGTTCAACTGAACCATTTCCCGACTCCTGGCTAACTTTGGGTGCCTCTTGTGGCAGAACCCTACTGGCTCTGGTGCTGGAATTTGCTCTCAGACTGCTGCAGCCTGCACCCTCCTCTCTCACTAGCCAAGCCTCACCTTCAGAAAGTTTGCCAAGTCCGTTTTCACCATTTCTTTGAATTCCTTCCTGCTCAGGGTGTCATCGTTTCCTTCCTTCCTAGAGTGCTTATGGAAGACATCAATGATGGTGCTTATGCTGCGCTCCATCTGAGATGGTGTTCTGGTGGCCATCTTGCTCTTCTTTGAAAACAGGGGAAACAAAAGTTACAAATAAAAGAATGAGATACCAAGCTTCTCTGAACTAGTCTCTGGCCACTGTTAGGCAAGAAAGGGATGGGGAACAGAAAGCAAAAAGAGCAGGTAGGGTGCTACATAACGGGGAGACAGCTTCCCCCCACATACACACAAAAGCAACTATCAATAGAATATACAAAAGTTTTTATAGTACAACATTCTTAGAAAATGTGAAGGAAGACATAAAATGAACAGGTCAACCTAGGAGGGCTTCAAGTGGAGGGCTTGGAAGAAAGTTGGCCAAGGGAAGGGATGAAAGATCTAGCAGGCAGGCTCCTCTCCAGGGAAGACGAAGCTTACTTACCAGTGCTAAAGAGTCACAGAGTGTTGGTAAGAGTAGTGTAAGCCCAGCATTTATAGGCAGCTCCTTGCTAGAAAACGTGGTTATCTCTGGGAAAGATTGCTTCACAGGTGAGCAGTGTGGTAACCCTGACAGTCAGGGAGCTGGGGTGGAGCAGGAAATGTTCACACAGCTCTGCTGTTTTGTGAAACTCCCAGCCCTGGGCTTTGAGCTTGTTTGGGAGGAAGCTGGTTAGTTGGCTCACTTCCCTTCCATCCAATCACCCCTAACATTTCCCCTCACCCATCTTAAGCAAGACAGTCCACCTGCCAATGAGACCCTTCATTTCCTTGCCCTGACTTGTAATATCCAGAGGTTGGCAGGGGAACCATAGTGGCCACCTCATTCTGGCCCTATCCCCTGAGTTTATGGTCTGAGCCTTCTCACGTGTTCTCTTGGCCCCTTTGGGAAGGGTCGTCATGGTAGTCCTGAGTGGAATCAGTGTTAGGAAGCTCCTCAGAGGTGGCGGCTCTTTCCCAATGGAGAGGAATCTTATGTTCAGAAGGAGACCTAAGCAAGATCATGTAGGTAGCATGTGACCTAGCAGGGACTGAACTCAGACACCTCAGTTCTTGTTAAGGACATTTACTACTACATTCTCCTGTTGCATCTGAGTGACGAGCTGTCTTCAGTGGCTCTTGGTATCACTCCTCCAAATCCTATTCCCAGTTGTCATTTATGTCCTCTAGGAACTTCCAAGAGGGTAGCTGATTTAAAAAAAATGATTATTGCTAGCCTATAATAACTATACAGAGCAGTGACTTTCATTTTAACATTTAACATATAGTGTACTTTGATAAAAAAACTTCCCTCTATTTTCTTTTCTTATCTTCCTTTCTTTCCTCCTTGTACCTCTCTGATAGTCTTCTTTCACATGCTTTTTCCTGGGGGCAGTGGTTAATGAAGACACCCTTTAGACATGCATCAGAAAGCAATGTTTCTTTAGTAGGCTGCCAGGGGCAGTAGGCTGGGCATCAAGGCTTCCACCCTTTGTCCTTGCTTTGCTTGCATGTTCTGCTTCCTTTACCCTTAATTTTCACATAGAGAGAACATGTAGTGCTTGTGAGTCTAGTTTATTTTGTTTAACATGCTAATAACACATGTAAACATGATTTATTGGCAGTTTGTACTCGCTCATCTGTGAAAATGTCTGGTCAGTGAATTTGTCCACTTTATGACTGACTGGATTATTTGTTCTTTTGATAGTTAATTGCTCTACTTTTTTGCATATTTATTCCTTGTTAGATAAATAGCAGGCAAATATTCTCTCTTATTATGTAGACTGCTGCTTCCTTTGCTGTTCAGAAGTATGCCAATTCAATGTAATGTCACTATCATATTTCCTCACCTGTTGGATTCTATTACATTAAGATATCAATCTATGGATCAATGTTGGGCTGCCATTTGTAAAAGGTTAAAGAGAGGTTTGTTGGAGAAAGGTCTCACATAGCCCAGGCTGGCTTTGAACTTGCTGTACAGCTGAGGCTGATCTTAATCTGATCTTCCTGATTCTACATCTATGTTCTGATATTACAGGTGTGTTTCTGTCCTATACCTGTGCTGTCCAGCTTTCCTGGTGCTGTTTGTTAAAAGGCTGTCTATCACCCCTAATATTTGGGCATTGCCCCCTTTTTGAGAGTTAGTCAGATGGCTGTAGCTGTGTGGACTCATTTTTGGATCCTCAGTTTTTAAGTTTGATACTATTTCCTTTTTATTAATGTAATTTGACATTATTAGTTCTCTCCTCTGTCTTCCCTACTCTGTGCTCCCTGTCCTCTCAGTTTTCAGTAACCTCCTGTTCACCTTCAATGTCACCTGTATTCTTCAATCTTTCTTTAATTCCTCAACATATCTTTCCCCCTTTTGTGGTCTCTTTGTCAACTTCTAGACCTATGCCTGAATTCACACTCTCATCTGTACATCTATACATATGCCTATCTACCTGTACATGTAGGAACATTAGAAGCTAGAATCTCCATTGTGTATATGTACCACATTTTTATTATCCTTTTACTGGATAATGGAAATCTAGGCCATTTTCATTCCCTTACTATTGTGATTGAAGCAAGACATATAATTGTGTCTCTGTGTCGGATATGGACTTCTTTGAGTATACACCCAGAAGTGGCGTAGTTGGGTCCTATGGTAGTGCTAGTTTAACTTTTGAGAAACCTCTGGGATGATTTCCAGAATGACTGTAGCCATTTACAGTCCCTTCAGCAGTGACTGTATGCTATCTTTGTCATTATAGCTCTGTAGCATACGTTGAGGTCAGATATCAAGATCTCCAGTAGTGTTCTTTAAGCTCATGCTTGCTTTAGCTGTCTGTGGTCTCATGTATCCATATACACTTTTGTGTATACATTATGTCCATATCTTTTCTAGGTCTATAAAGAATGCCATTGGGCATTTGATGGGAATTACATTGAATTTGTAAATTTCTTTTGGTACTATAGCCATATTCACAATTTAATTGTATGAATCCAGGGACAGTGCATTTCTTTTCATTGTTTAGTGTCTTCTATTTCTTTTCTTATTTTTATTTTTTAGTGGTTTGAAGTTTTCACTGTAGAGGAATTTGCCCTCCATTGTAGTCTCCTGTACTTTTAAATGAATTTTAGGATTGTGATAACTGTTATTTTATAGCTTTCTTGTGTGCAGCATACACTTGCCCTTCCTTGAGTTAATACTCCCTTTTGTTCACAGAAGCCAAGATGGCACAGCTCAGCATACATGCCCTTTGGACAGGACCCCACCCTACTTTGGTTTTCTTTTCATTGTCTCTTCACTTGGACTCAGAAGATCCACCTCTCATCTCCACACCTTAGGAGTGTCCTTCCTCAACCCTCAGTGTGATTGATGTCTTACTCAGCTCTCAGTTCAAGTGCTGTTCTATTCTTCCCATTGGAAGATAATCTCCTTTTCGGGGACCTTTTCATACAGCATTTTGGCTTTCAACATGTGCTTTCTTGGAGTAAAGTTGTATGAATTTGCATTTGTCTAATAATTGGTTGTAGAGTTTTCAAGGAAGGTTCTTGCTCATGGTCTCCTCTCATGCATATAGCTAGAGTGTGACACATAGGAAACCTTTATATTTTCTGAATCATCCTGTTTCCTTACTGGCAACCCTCGTTCCCTGAGACACAGGGAGGAACCACTTGCTTTGGGCAATTCCTTGGCACTCTTCTGTTTGTCCCAGAGGACTCGACACTAGGAAAAACATCTCTCCTTCACATTTCCACTATGCCTTTTCTCCAATCTTCATAGAGACTTTTCTCATTGTTCAGGTCCCTCCTGCCTGCTTTGCTTTCTGAAAGTTCAGAACATCCCCTGTATGTGTTAATCCTTGGGCCTGAGCACCTTCTACCTTGTGCAGCTCAGATTGCACATGTAGTTGTGGTTAACCAGAGGTTAGGCAAGGCCCCTGGTTGGGGGATAGGGCCCACTCATCTCCAGATTTTTAATCCAGAATTGCTCCTGTCTAAAGGAAATATAGAGACAAAGTATGGAGCAGAGACCGAAGGAAAGGCCATTGAGAGATTGCCCCATCTGGGGATCCACTCCATACACAGACACCAAACCCAGACACTATTGTGGATGCCAAGAAGTGCTTGCTGACAGGAGCCTGATATAGCTGTCTCCTGAGAGGCTCTGCCAGAGCCTGATAAATACAGAGGTGAATACTTGTAGGCAATTGGACTGAGCATGGGGTCCCCAATGAAGGAGTTAGAGAAAGGACTGAGGGAGCTGAAGGGGTTTGCAACCCCATAGAAAGAACAATACCAACCAACCAGAGCTCCCAGGGACTAAACAACCAACTGAAGAGTACACATGGAGTAATCCATGGCCCTAGCCACATATGTAGTAGAGAATGGCCTTATCTGGCATCAATGGGAGGAGAGGCCCTTGATCTTGTGAAAGCTCGATGCCCCAGTGTAGGGGAATGCCAGGACTGGTAGGTGGGATTGGGTGGGTATGTGGGGAAGCACCCTTATAGAAGCAGGGGGAGAGGGGAGATGGGATAGAGGGTTACTGGAGGGGAAACCAAGAAAGGATAACATTTGAAATGTAAATAAAATATCCAATTAAAAAACAAGAAAAAAAGTTCAGAATTTTTAGCTGAAAGGCTTTCTATTACTATTTTGATCTCTTCATTTGTTGTCTGTTTAGGTTGTCAACCTTTCCTGGTTTAACTTTGGTAATTTGGCTGAACCTATAAATTCAGCCATTTATTTTAGGTTTTCCAGATTACAGGTTTTTGTAAAACTCCTCTTTATTTTGGTTAGTTGGGCCCAAAATCCATCCATCTTTTTTATCTTCTCGAAGAACCAGTTTTTAGATTCATTGATTCTTTTCCTGTCAATTTTATGTTTTATTGCATTGTGGTCAGATTGGATAAAAAGAAGATTTTAATACTTTTGAATTTGTAAAAATTTGTTTTGTGTCCCAGGATGTGGTCTATTTTAGAAAAACTTCCATGTGTTGCTGAGTAGAATGTGTATTCTTTGGTCTTTGGGTGAAATATTCTGTGGATATTTGTTAAGTCCATTTGATGTAATATGTCAACTAATTTTGATGTTTCTTTGTTAATTTTTCTCAGATGACCTGACTATTACAGAGGGTGGGATATTAAAATTATCTATTATTATTGGATTGATGTTAATCTATGTCTTTAAATTCAGTAGTGCATTTTATCTAATTGGTATTAGAATTTGATCCATGTGTGTTTAGGATAGTAATATCTTCTTGGTTAAGTATCCATTGATTAGAATGAAGTGTCCCTCTTTTTCTTTTTTTTAATTAATCATTCCATTCATTTACATCCAAATGATATCCCACTTCCCAGTTATACCTCCACAAATCCCCCAACCCACATTCTCCCTCTCCCCCCCCCTTTGCCTCTATGAGGGTGCTCCCCAATCACCTACCCTCTCCTACCCCACTGATCCATCATCCCCCTAGCTGGGCCATTAAACCTCACAGGACCAAGGGCCTCCCCTTCCATTGCTGTTAGGCAAGACTATTCTCTGCTACATATGTATCCGGAGCCATGGATAACCTCCAGGTACACTCCTTGGTTGGTGTTCTAGTCTTTGAGAGAACTGGGTAACAAGGCTAGCCTATGTTGCTCTTCCTATGGGGTTGCAATCCCCCTCTGTTCCTCCAGTCCTTCTGCCAGCTCCCAGACAGGGTCCCTGAGCTCAGTCTGATGGTTGGCTCCAAGCATCTACATCTGCATTGGTCAGTTGCTGGCTGGACCTCCCAGGAAACAGCCACACCAGGTTCTTGTCAGCGAGTGCCTCTTGACCACAGCAACAGTGTTGGGTCAGCAGACAGTCCCCCAATGGCCCTTCCTTCAGTTTCTGCTCCACTTTTTTGTCTCTGTTCTTCCTTTGGACAGGAACATGTCTGGGTTAATGGAATGAAGTGTCCTTCTTTTTCTGTTAAGATTAGTTGTAGTTTGAAGTCTATTTTGTCAGAGGTAAGATAGCATGGCTTGATGCTTCTAGGTCTCATTTTATTGTACTATATTTGTCCATCCTTAATTTAATGTGGTATTCATCTTTAAAGCCCTACCTTAGTGTGTTTCTTAACAGACAGAAGGATTTTGTTTCTTTTTTTAAAATTTTGAGTATTTTATTTTTTCCATTAACTAATTTATTTATTCACTTTACATCCCAGTCACTGTCCTCACCCCTTTTGTACAGTCCCTCCCTCCATCCCCTCCCTCTCTCCTCTGAGAGAGTGGAGGACTCCCTGGGTATCTTCCAACCCTGACACTTCTCTGCAGAGCTAGGTGTACCCTCTCCTACTGAGGCCAGACAAGTTAGCCCAACCAGGATTTTGTTTCTTGATTCCTTCAGTAAGCCTGTGTCTTTTGATTGGAGAATTGAAACCATTGATATTAAAGTTATTATTTAAATATTAAAGTTATTACTTAAGTGTTTGTTAATAGTGGTCATTGGGATGCTGTTTTTTGATTTTGTTGTTTGTGTTCACAGTAGACTTCATGTTTTAATAATAATGGCTTTGTATTTCCTGTTTTTCTTTTATGTTCATTCCTCTCTTCAGGCAAAATTGTGTTTCCCGTATTTTCTTTAGTGTTGATTTGTTGGATATAATTTTTTTAAAGGCAGTTTATAATGTGAGAAGTTTTTCTTTTTCCTTTCTTATGGCAGATAGTTTTGCTGGGTATATTTCTATAGGCTGGCTGTCATAATCTTTTAGGACTTGGAATGCATTGTTCCAGGTTCTTGGCTTTCAAAATTTCCATTGGGAAATCAGCTGTCATTCTGTTGGGTTTTCCTTTATATATGACTTCTTTTTTCTTGCAGCCTTTGATACACTTTGTCATGTAAACTTAATGCTTTAACTATGATATATCATGGGATTTACTTTTCTGGTGGTTATCTATATGGTGTTCTGTGGGCTTCTTGTATGTGTATGGATGTGCCTTTTCTTAGTTTGGAAAAGAGGTCTTCTATGATCTCGTTGAAAGTTTGATCTATGCCACTGACTTGGGATTCTCCACCTATAATTTGAAGATTTGTTTTTTTTTTTTATGGTGTCCTACATCTCCTGTGTGTTTCTTCCCTGTGTTTAAATTTTTCTTCATATTCCTTGCTTATTTGGTCTAGATTCTCTGCTTTATTTTTGAGTCCTGATATTTTGTCTTCTGCCTGATTAACTAGACTTATAAAGTTTTCCTTTGGGTTTTCTGGTTGAGTTATTAGGTTTTCAATCTTTATTTCAGCTTGAGTCCGTGTCTTATTAAATTCCATTCTCAAGTCCTGCCTTGTGCTTATCATCCCCTTCTGCTTCATGTCTGTCTCTTCTTGGGCATCACTTGGGCTCTCATTCTCTCTAAGCTCTTTCTCAATTCCACTGAGCTGTTTCTTCCTGTCTTCTTTAAACCTCTTGAATTCTTTGTTGAATATTATGATTCTTTTAAAAAATTCTGTGTCCTGGCATACATGTAGGTAATTCTCATTGGCAAACATTTCTACAGGACTAGTAGGTGCTAGAGAGAGCATATTAGCTTTATGTTTCACATTATTGGTACTTTTGCAATCAGATTTTGACAAGGATCAGTCTTGGCTTGAAGAGGGGTTTTGAGAGAAGGGGTGTCTGGGAGCAGTGAAAACAAACGACTCAAAGTCAAATCGTGGCTCCAAGCTTACAGCCTAGGTTCTGCTGAGATGGCTTTCCAGACAACTTTCTCTCTCTTTGTGTTCTGCTCTGATCTAGACAGCATTTTCTTGCTATTCTCAAAACTCTCTGGTTGAGACAGCTCTCTCTTTTGATAAAAATTCTAAAAGCTATTTGGATAGCTCATTGGTTTTCTGACCACAGTCAGAGAAACTGCTATAAAAAATTGGATCCTCTGACCAAGTCAAAAAATTCTTGAAGAGCTGTTTGTGCTCTCAGAAGATCTCCAGACAGCTCAGCTTTCAACAGAGAAAATTCTAAAGAAGAAGTGCTAGCTCATATCATGCAGACCAAAGTCTAGGTTTTTATTACAAATCAATTCAGTTATTTATTCCAGGTTCCTTTTTGATTATCCTATGAATCAGCATCCCCGTGACCCCAGTCCCTTAATTCTTAGGAGACAGCAAGCATACATTTTCTTTTAACATTGCAAAAGACTTTTGAGTTCTGCCTGTTTCTGTTAAGCACAAATGCTAAACTGGTTGGGTGGAACCCCAGCCTGAAAGCACCATTTCTATGACACCTGAGCCTGACCTTACTCTGTCACAGGCTGATCCTGAACTCAGGAATTTGTCTGCCTTTGTAAGCATAAACCAAAAACACTTAAGTTGGGTTTCCTGTGATCTTCTGCAATCACCTAAATTTCTATATTTCCTTCTTTAGTATCTTTCTGACAAGTCAGTTCATAGTGTAGCTGCCTCTGTTCCTTTAGATTTGTGAAGCTCCTCATATAACTAATATTGCATCCTTATTTTTTTGCATAGTTGAAAAATGATATATATTTGAACTCATGTTTTTAGAGTTTCTGTAGTCTTGAGGGCTGTACTGAAGGTCCCAGTGTCTACCATTCTGCTGAGACATTAGCCACACCTTTGACTCCTGGACTCCATGTTATCTGATTATCATGGAGTCATTAACAGGGAGTATATTCCTTAAGGAAGGAATAGAAAATATGTACATTATACCAACAAACTTTATGCCCATAGCAGCTGTCGACACTGTTGGAGGTCTATGTCTGCTGGCCCTGACACAGGGCAGGAACCATGTCAATATGTCCCCAAGGCCATTCTGGACTTTGCAAGATCTGGACACATAGACTTCTTTTGTTAGTTCTAAGTCTAGTATGGACACAGCAGGTTGGGGCCGTAGAGATGATATTCAGGCAGGTTGAACCAAGAGGTGGAAATGGCTTGGGTGAAATGAAGTTAGGTGGACAGACAACTGGTGTACAGGATGTGTCTCCTAGTCCAATCCTGGAGTGCTGGGGTAGATCTGGAAGGGTTTGATGTGGCATGGGAAAGGCTTGGGAATTGGGAAAATAGGTCAGGCAGAAGTCTAGAGATCAGTTGTGGCACAGATGTGGAGGGCAGACTAGACCAGAGCACTGGATGTGGAGTCTGGGCTACATCTAGCTGCTTGGGAAGAAGGCATGGAGAGACTCACTGGTCTAGACCCTGGAGAAGGAAATGGGAACTCTAGTTGCATGGACAGGTTGGATGTAGTGCAGAAGGGACTTAGGGGTGCCCCAGGGCTCTTGCTGGATTCTGATTTACTTATTGTTTCCTCCTATAGAGGAAGTTAGCATCCCCCTTACCAAAGTTGCCCTTCAGGTCCAACACCACCCAGGCAGTACCCGGCCTGTCTGGAGGTAGCCACAGATAGCTCCTGAGAGCTATCCTATTGTACCACTGACCCAGAATGAATGGTTTGAGACAAGGGTGCCAGGAAGTCCAAATCCAGAGAGCTCCCAGATGGTAGGTAAGGAGCTAAAGACTGTTCTACAATCTCTGGGTCCACACCAAGTCTTTGAGGACTAGCCACCCCAAAGGCCACCTTCAGCCCTGCCTGCACCTTGAGCTACTACTGCATCCGTGTGAAGGGCTCTTCAGCTACCTGGCTCCTGAGCTCTCACTCTGAAGCTTTGTCAAGTCTGCACGTTTCTCTTATTCCTATCTGGGCATCTCTGCTCAGAATCTCTGATTACTGGGAAACTTGACATTCTAAGCTGAGAAAGCTGCTTGTCCTTTTCTTGTCCCTGGCTGCTGTTTTCCAGTCCTTCCACCTTTCCAGGGTGCCGAATAAACCGTTGCCCTCAATTCTGAAAATCCAGACCTCATCACCAGACTTGGAAGTGTTATATCTTAGGAACTTCCTGTTGCCTGGATCCGCCTCAGGCATCTCCTTGAAGTCTACAACCCTTTGTAGAAAATAACAGGCTTTTCCAAGCACCACACTGTGGACATTATCATTATTTTGGTCTGTCTCCCTTACTGCATTATTAATCTGCTAACTCACCCCCAGATAAGTTTTGCATACGGGAGACGGATAAACATTGGCTAAACACAATGAGGACTGTGTTGTTTTGATAGAATGTATGTTTAGAAGGTTATTTTCTATAATTAAGTTGTGCAACATAGGACACAGCAGGGACTAAGACAAGAGATTAGATCATGAGGACGATTCCTGCTGGGTAGAAGGCAACATCAGGATGATCAAAGTGCTTATGCTGCTACCTTATGGCTCATCCAGGTCATGACAGCCTTGGCAGTCTTTTGAACTCTTAATTTTTTAGTTTTCAGCCTTAATTGACTTTATTTTTCTTTTTTCTTTTTTTATTATTTTTTCTATCTTCTTTGTTTACATTCCAAAGGCTTTCCCCTTTCCCAGTTCCCCCTCACCATATGTCCCATAAGTCCTCTTCTCCCTCCCATTCACCAATCATCACCCCCCCCAACATTTCTCTGTTCTGGTACTCTCCTACAAACATGGTCTTTTCAGGACCAGGGTCCTCTCCTTCCTTCTTCTTGGGAATCTTTTGACTTGCTAATTGTGCCTTGAGTATTCAGAGCTTTTGGGCTCATTAATATCCAGTAATCAGTGACTGCATTTCATGTGTATTCTTTTGTGATTGGGTTAACTCACTTAGGATGATATTATCCAGATCCAACCATTTGCCTACAAATTGCATGAATTCATTATTTTTAATTGCTGAGTAGTATTCCATTGTATAAATATACCACATTTCCTGTATCCATTCTTCCTTTGAGGGACATCTGGGCTCCTTCCAACTTCTGGTTATTATAAATAAGGCTGCTATGAACATAGTGGAGCATATGTCTTTATTGTATGCCAGGGAATCCTCTGGGTATATGCCAGGAGTGGTATGACAGGGTCCTCTGGAAGTGTCATGCCCAATTTTCTAAGGAACTGCCAGACTGATTTCCAGAGTGGTTGTACCATCTTGCAATCCCACCAGCAGTGGAGGAGTGTTCCTCTTTCTCCACATCCTCGCCAATACCTGTTGTCTCCTGAGTTTTTAATCTTAGCCATTCTGACTGGTGTGAGGTGGAATCTCAGGGTTGTTTTGATTTGCGTTTCCCTGATGACTAATGATGTTGAACATCTCTTAAGGTGCTTCTCAGCCATCTGAATTTCTTCTGGTGAAAATTCTGTTTAACTCTGTACCCCATTTTTTAATAGAGTCATTTGGTTCTTTGGGGTCTAACTTCTTGAGTTCTTTGTATATATTGGATATTAGCCCTCTGTCTGATGTGGGGTTGGTGAAGATCTTTTCCCAATTTGTTGGTGGCTGTTTTGTCCTTCTGACAGTGTCCTTTGCCTTACAGAAACTTTGCAATTTTATGAGGTCCCAGTTATCAATTCTTGATCTTAGAGCATAAGCTATTGGTGTTCTGTTCAGAAACTTTCCCCCTGTGCCCATGTCCTCCAGGGTCTTCCCCAGTTTCTTTTCTAATAGTTTCAGTGTGTCTGGTTTTATGTGGAGGTCCTTGATCCACTTGGAGTTGATCTTAGTACAAGGAGACAAGAGTGGGTCAATTCTCATTCTTCTGCATGTTGACCTCCAGTTGAACCAGCACCATTTGTTGAAAAGGCTATCTTTTTTCCCACTGGATGGTTGTAGTTCCTTTATCAAAGATCAAGTGACCATAACTCTGTGGGTTCATTTCTGGGTCTTTAATTCTTTTCCATTGATCTACTTGCCTGTCGCTGTACCAATACCATGCAGTTTTTAACACAATTGCTCTGTAGTACTGCTTGAGGTCAGGGATATTGATCCCCCCAGAAGTCCTTTTATTGTTGAGAATAGTTTTAGCTATCCTGGGTTTTTTGTTACTCCAGATGAATTTGAGAATTGCTCTTTCTAGATCTATGAAGAATTGATTTGGGATTTTGATGGGGATTGCATTGAATCTGTAGATTGCTTTTGGCAAGATGGCCAAGATGAAATATTTTTCCATCTTCTGAGGTCTTCTTCAATTTCTTTCTTCAAGGACTTGAAGTTCCTGTCATACAGATCTTTCACTTATTTGGTTATAGTCACATCAAGATACTTTATATTGTTTGTGGCTATTGTGAAGGGTGTCATTTCCCTAATTTCTTTCTCAGCCTGCTTATCCTTTGAGTATAGGAAGGTTACTGATTTGCTTGAGTTGATTTTATAACCAGCCACTTTGCTGAAGTTGTTTATTAGCTGTAGGAGTTCTCTGGTGGAGTTTTTTGGGTCGCTTAATTATACTATCATATCATCTGCAAATAATGATAGTTTTTCTTCCTTTCCAATTTGTATCTCTTTGACTTCCTTATGTTGTCTAATTGCTCTCGCTAGAATTTCAAGTACTATGTTGAAAAGATATGAAGAGAGAGGGCAGCCTTGTCTAGCCCCTGATTTTAGTGGGATTGCTTCAAGTTTCTCTCCATTTAGTTTGATGTTGGCTACTGGTTTGCTGTACCATGTTTAGGTATGGGCCTTGAATTCCTGTTCTTTCCAGGACTTTTAGCATGAAAGGATGCTAAATTCTGTCAAATGCTTTTTCAGCTTCTAATGAGATGACCATGTGGTTTTTTTCTTTGAGTTTGTTTATGTAGTGGACTACATTGATGGATTTCTGCATATTGAACCATCCTTGCATCCCTGGGATGAAGCCTACTTGATCATGGTTAATGATTGTTTTGATGTGCTCTTGGATTCGGTTGGCAAGAATTTTATTTAGTATTTTTGCATCGATATTCATAAGAGAAACTGGCCTGTAGTTCTCTTTCTTTGTTGGATCTTTTTGTAGTTTTGGTATCAGCGTAATTGTGGCTTTTTAGAACGATTTGGGCAGTGTTTCTTCTGTTTCTATTTTGTGGAATAGTTTGCAGAGTATTGGTGTTAGGTCTTCTTTGAAGGTCTAATAGAATTCTGCACTAAAATCATCTGGTCTCATACTTTTTTTGGTTGGAAGACTTTCTATAACCCCTTCTATTTCTCTAGGGGTTATGAGACTGTTTAGCTGATCTACTTGATCCTGATTTAATTTTGGTATTTGGTATCTGTCTAGGAAATTGTCCATTTCCTCCAGATTCTTCAGTTGTGTTGAGTATATGCTTTTGTAGTAGGATCTGATGATTTTTTGAATTTCCTGTTTCTGTTGTTATAACCCCCTTTTCATTTCTAATTTTGTTAATTTGGATACTGTCTCTGTGCCCATTGGTTAGTCTGGCTTAGGGTTTATCTATCTTGTTGATTTTTCTCAAAGAACCAGCTCCTGGTTTTGTTGATTCTTTGTATGGTTCTCTTTGTTTCTAATTGATTGATTTCAGCCCTTAGTTTGATGATTTCCTGTCTTCTACTACTCCTGGGTGAAGTAGCTTCTTTTTGTTCCAGGGCTTTCAGGTGTGCCGTTAAGCTGCTAGTGTATGCTCTTTCCAGTTTCTTTTTGGAGGCACTCAGGGCTATGAGTTTTCCTCTTAGCACTGCTTTCATTGTGTCCCAAAGATTTGGGTAAGTTGTACCTTCATTGTCATTAAATTCTAAAAAGTCTTTGATTTCTTTCTTTATTTCTTCCTTGACCAAGGTGTCATTGAGTAGAGTATTGTTCAGTTTCCATGTATATGTGGGCTTTCTGTTGTTTTTCTTGCTATTGAAGATCACTTTTACTCCATAGTGATCTGATAGGAGGCATGGGATTATTTCTTGTATTTGTTGACATCTGTCTTGTGACCAATTATATGATCGATTTTGGAGAAGGTACCATGCAGTGCTGAGAAAAAAGTATATTCTTTTGCTTTAGGCTGAAATGTTCTATATATATCTGTTAAATCCTATTGGTCCAAATTTTCAATCAGTTTCACTGTGTCCCTGTTTAGTTTCTGCTTTCCCGATCGGTCCATTGAGGAGAGTGGTGTGTTGAAGTCACCCACAATTATTGTGTTAGGTGCAATGTGTGCTTTAAGCTTTAGTAAAGTTTCTTTTATGAATGAGGGTACCCTTGCATTTGGAGCATAGATGTTCAGTATTGAGAGCTCTTCTTGGTGGATTTTCCCTTTGACCAGCAAGAAGTGACCTTCTGGGTCTCTTTTGATGACTTTAGGTTGAAAGTCAATTTTATCTGATATTAGAATGGCTACTCCGGCTTGTTTCCTGAGACCATTTGCTTGTAAAATTGTCTTCTTGCCTTTTACTCTAAGGTGGTGTTTGTCTTTGACACTGAGATGTGTTTCCTGTATGCAGCAAAATGTAGGGTCCTGTTTCTGTATCCAGTCTCTTAGCCTATATCTTTTTATTGGGAAATTGAGTCTATTGATGTTGAGATATTAAGGAATAGTAGTTATTAACTCCTGACATTTTTGAAATTATTTTTTATATTTGAGTGGTTATCTTCTTTTGGGTTTGATGAGAGGAGGTTTCTATCTTGCTTCTTCTGGGGTGTAGTTTCCCTCCTTGTGTTGGTGTTTTCCCCCTATTATCCTTTGTAGGGCTGGGTTTGTGGAAATTTGGTTTTGTCATGGAATACCTTGGTTTCTCCATCTATGGCAGCATGAGGATGATCAATGTGCTTATGCTGCCATCTTATGGTTCATCCAGGTCATGACAGCCTTGGCAGTCTTTTGAACTCTATTTTATTATATGTAATTTCACTGTAGCTGTCTTCAGACACCAGAAAAGGGTGTCAGATATCCCGACGAATGTTTGCGAGCCACCATGTGGGTGCTGGGATTTGAACTCATGACCTTCCGAAGAGCAGCCGGTGCTCTTACTCGCTGAGCCATCTCTCTAGGCCCTTGAACTCTATTTTAATTTTTAATTTTTCAGCCTTAATTCACTTTATTTTTCTTGTATAAATTCCCTTATGTAGTAGCTACAGTTGAAGCCTGGCTTCTCTGATTGGGTCTCTGTTGTGGGTGTTCACAAGAGGGTCAGTGAATTCCTGATAAGCAGACTGGTGAACACAGTCTCTTGTGTGTGTGTGTGTGTGTGTGTGTGTGTGTGGTGGTGGTGTTGGTGTTGGTGGTGTTGGTGTTGGTCTTGGAGATAGCACCGAAGATGGCTTTGGCAAAGTTGCCCAGGGTGGCAGTGAAGCCCCTGGATGATGTGGTGCAGTCATCAATACTGGTGTTCAGCAGCAACTTCTCGGGCACAGTGGCAGAGACCATGGCAGTGCTTCTCAGGGTAAGAATGAGATGCGCCATCACGAGCCACAGCTACCTGTCACCTTGCATGGAACAGTGTGGTGCTTGCAAACTTTATTCCCTCAGTAACGTCTCTGCCCAGGGATGATGGAAAGCTTGGCCAAGATGATGGCCCCTCCGATGGCAGTGGATACTTCCTTGGACGATTTAGCATCAAGACCAACATGACCATCGTAGACTCCAGTTGCATCCAGAGCCTTGAATCTGGTTGGTTGGTCAGCCTGAACCTGCTTCCACACCAGCATGGTCTTTAGACTTCACTTTAGGGATGTGCCCAGGAAAAAGTCAATGACCTCGGATTCCCTGACGGTCAGGATGAACAGGTGGCTCACCTCCCAGGTCTTCCTGTTCTTGACCAGGCAGCTCAGTTGGTGATGGGAACCCACTCCTTGTCTTTGGCTTTATCTCCATGAGCACTGGGTCCTTGAGCCTGAGCACGGGCCCCAAGACTGCTGCTAAATGCTGTTTGGTGTTTTTCCCAAAGAACTGAGCGCTACGGGCTCTGCACTGTGTCTGGGCATCACAATGGAGCTGGCCCTGGTGGCAGGGATGGGGGCGAGCTGGCTCTGAGGGTGTGACAGGGGAGATCTGGTCCCTGCCACTCATCTGCAGGGAGGTGGCGTGGGCATGGGGGGTGTTACTCTTTCCCCCTTACCCCTTGCCACCTGCGGTCCTTTGGAGAGCTGGCCCCAGGGTCATGAGAGTGGCAGAGGTGGTCCTGTCCCTCACTAGATACAGCACCTGGGAGCTTTAATTCTCCTGGGCTGTACAGTGCTGGTGAGTCACCCGGATGGTATATGGAATAGCTGACCCTGCTTCTCATCTGTTGTGAGGTGGTGCGGGTGCTGGTAAGATGCCTTTCTTCTCCCTGAGGCAGTTGGGAAGCCAGCCCGGAGGATGTGAGAAATGGAGAGCTAGCCCAGCCTCTCCATGGCTGAAGCGATTGGAGAGTGAGCCCTGACCGAGCCGCACAGTAGAGCGGCCTCTGGTGGTGTGGGTGCTTGTGAGCCTGCCTCAAAGGCTTGAGAGAAGGAGAGCTGCCCCTGCTCCTTGCTGGCTGCAACATTGGGTGAGTTAGCAGGAGTGGTGCTGGAGAGCTCGCCCTGGTGGTGCAAGAGTGGAAGAGCAGGCAGGCTGAAGAACTCAGCTAATACCCAGGTCCAGATCCAGGGCTTTGAGTTGGCCCACCCCCAAATCCACTTCATTTAACTGCTGGAGCACGTGACAGGGACAGTCCAGCAGAATGAAAGCTGCAGGACCTCCACGACACAGGGCAACTACAGGATATCCAACAGGAGTCCTTGTGAGGATTCAGTATTGATAGTGGAGCAGGAGAGGCCTTGAACCAGACTATTGCAATGACCCATTGCAATGAACATTTGCAAGGAAAGATGTGTGGACAAAGGTAATACTGTATGCTACATTGTCACACACTACAGCTTCTACCATGACATGTAGTCTGTGTTTTGCTTTATTTTTAAAGCTTTGTTTTTTATTTTCTCTTGAGGGGAGGTTGCAAGGGCAGAGGGTGGATACAAAGGAACAGGGACATGAGTGGGATTGGGGTGATGATTGGAAACTCACAAAATGTCAGTAAAAAGTTAAAAAAAAGAAGTGAGCTCTTTTTAAAAATTTAAGGTAGGAGAAGTTGTTTGAGGGTAATTCTTTTTACAACTTAATATTTTATTTAGCACTCCAGCATGCATGGGTGTTTCCATCAAATGCACCCCTTATTCCCCCCCTTCCAGTTACTCCCCTGCCCATCCCCCGAGTTTTTCTCCAAACTTCATTTCTCTTTTAGTTTCCTTTTTCTTGTTTCCCTTTTCAAATGTAAATTTATTTTTTTACCTGTTATTTTATTTACATTTCCTGATTTATTTACTTCCCTCTTTCCCCTCTGCAAACCTCCTATCCCCTCACACCCCCTGCTTCTAGGAGGGAGCTCCCCACACCCAACCACTCCCATCTCACCTCCCTGGCATTCCCCTATGCTGGGGCATCGAGCCTCCACAGGACCAAGGGTCTCCACTCCCTCTGATGCCAGATAAGGCAGTCCTTATGCATCTGGCATCTGGAGCCATGGGTCCCTCCATGTGTACTCTTTAGTTGGTGATTTAGTCTCTGAGAGCTCTGGGGGGGGGTTCTGGCTGGTTGATATTGTTGTTCTTCCTATGGGGTTGCAAACCCCTTCAGCTCCTTCAGTCCTTCCCCTAACTTCTCCATTGGGGTCCCCGTGCTCAGTACAATGGTTGGCTGCAAGCATCTGCATCTGTATTGGTTAGGCTCTGGCAGAGCCTCTCAGGGCACAGCTATATCAGGCTCTTGTCAGGAAGCATTTCTTGGTATCAGCAATAGTGTCTGGGTTTGGTGTTTGCAGATGGGATGGATCCCTAAGTGGGGCAGTGTCTGGATGGCCTTTCCTTCAGTCTCTGCTCCACTCTTTGTCCCTGCATTTCCTTTAGACAGGAGCAATTCTAGGTTAAAATTTTTGAGATGGGTGGGTGGCTCCATCCCTCAATTGGGGCGGCATGCCTAAGAACTGGATATGGTCTCTACAGTTCTATGTCCAATTTTCTGGTCCAATCTGGTGTTCTGTAGGCTTCTTGTATGTTTATGGGCATTTCTTTCTTTAGGTTAGGAAAGTTTTATCCTATAATTTGGTTGAAGATGTTTACTGGCCCTTTGAGGTGGGAATCTTTGCTCTCTTCTATCCCTATTATTCTTAGACTTGGTCTTTTTATTGTGTCCTGGACTTTCTGGATGTTTTGGATTAGGATTTTTTTGCATTTTCATTTTCTTTGACTGTTGTCAATGGTATTTGCTATGGTATTGTCTATACCTGAGATTCTCTCTTCTATCTCTTGTATTCTGTTGGTGATGCTTGCATCTATGACTCCTGATCTCTTTCCTAGGTTTTCTATCTCCAGAATTGGTCTCCCTTTGTGATTTCTTTATTGTTTCTATTTCCATTTTTAGATCCTGGATGATTTTGTTCAATTCCTTCCCCTGTTTGGTTGTGCTTTCCTGTATTTCTTTAAGGGGTTTATGTGTTTCTTCTTTAAGGGCTTCAACCTGTTTGCCTGTGTTACCCTTTATTTCTTTAAGGGAGTTATTTATGCCCCTTTTCTTCTGTCAAACAATCTGGCATTTAATAAGTCTGAAGTCATTCTCAGTACAAGACATTATTCATGGACCTCTGTGGAAACATTCATTTTTAATAGACGGTAGTTTAAAAAAGTCATAGATACTGTGAGTTCTCTATTAACTGGTGGATGGCAAGCTAGTTCCTTTTGATTTATAAAAGCTTCAATGTCATCACAGAATAAAGAATGTAGCCAAAGAAAGCATCATCAGTCACTCACATAGGACAGTGTTGTTTCTATAATTTGAAGCTTTCTGAATGGACAGGTTCAGGCCTGATCCAACTGTAAAAAGATTACTCAGTGAATAGACTATACGGGAACTGTACGAAGTGTCATTAACTTCCATCATTAATAGCTTACCCAGCACTATACCACTATTGCTAGTTAAAGTATCCTGCTTCTGAGTCCCCACAGAGGTGGCCTGTGCATGCAGCCTCGGGGCCCTGGCCACCTCATGTCCAGGGCATGCTAATACAGTCCAACAAAAACTTTGGCTTTAGGAAAGCCATTGAAGAGGATGGCTTTAGTCGTCATTAAGTGTGCAGTGGGAGGGAGAGCACTTCAGATAGTCTGGGCAGGACAGGCAGCAGGTCACTCCTGCTGCCACCACTGCAGACACTAGTTTGTGCATGACACAACAAAGAGGGAAAGCACTCCCTTTCAGACAAACTTGAAAAAAAATTGTTCATAGTGGTTTGTATCAGCAGAATGTGTTTATGACAATTACATGTATAGACTCACATACCCTAGGGCTCTCTTTATATCCTAAAGAAGACAAGCATTTACATTATTCATGGTTTGAATTAAATTAAAAAAAAAAGAGAGATCAGACAGGATAAACCGCCAGGGTGTACAGTGTAATATCATCATCAGAGTTGTCTGCGAAGGGAATAGTAGTTAAAAACAAAAGAAAACAAAACAAAATGCTTTTTTGAGAATGAAGTGCTTCACTTGCTGCTATAACCAGCAAGTGCCAGCATAACCAAAGTGGAGGAGGCCTGACAGGTCTACCGGGGCAAGCTGACCAGCATGTCGCAGTTTAAAAAGGAAGGCCACGTACGCTGTGTTACAAGTCTCAACAGGCAGTGTCCAGTGACATATGTTTCTTTGCTTACTTTGTGGTTATACCCCGTGGCAGTGTGACAGGTCTCGAGGCCTGGATTTCTTTTTCTCTGCAGGCTTTAAAATCTGGAAGGAACACATGAGAGTTTTATCCACACTCCTCATGGTGCCTGAATTGTCAAACTGGCCACAGTAGTGGGGTGCGGTAAACAGAGAGACTAACTGCCTCTTTGCAAAAAACTCATACCCATCTTCAACCGCCTGATGGGCTCCACGTATAAGATCTAAATCATTCTTATGGAGAAATTTTGCAACCACTTCTGCACCAAATGTGAAGGACACTCCTCTGTCATTTTCACCCAAGCCTAAGTCATCTTTATCGGGGGTCAGACCACAAAAGATCACAAAGACGACCTTGATCAGTTGGTCTCATAAATCTCAGAATCTACTCCATAGATTGAAGTTCTGGTGATAAACCACCATGACAGCAGAATATCTTCTCATCCACGATGGCCCCCATCGGTAAGACGTTAAAACAGCCTGTAAATGCTTTCCACAGCTTAATGTTGTATTTTCTTTTACATTCATTATAAAAATCCATAGATTCTAATGATGTTGGCATGGAACTCATGGTTCCCTCCGAGAAGATACTTGAGTTTATAGGCCAGCAAGAGGCAGATCGTCTCTAGTGACTGTTTGCCTCTGTCCGCATAGTTCCCAAGAAACAGTTGCTCTCTGGAGGGAAGCCACCGTATTCAAACAGATGGAGCAAATCGTAGTACTGCCCATGTATGTCACCACATACCTTGAGAGTTGCT
Source organism: Apodemus agrarius (assembly GCA_964023405.1). Taxonomy (NCBI): domain Eukaryota; kingdom Metazoa; phylum Chordata; class Mammalia; order Rodentia; family Muridae; genus Apodemus; species Apodemus agrarius. The sequence continues at coordinate 77,511,914 of OZ030007.1, read as the reverse complement.
TCAAGTTTTAAAAGGATAGGCTGACTGAGGAAGATCTCCAGAGACTTCAGGCAGAGTCCTCGGATTTCATTCTCCTGGAGCTGGACATTCTTGCCTGGCCTGGACCCTCTTCTCACTTCCAGCAGCCATTGGATGATACTGTTGATGTTGAGTTTATCAATATCTGCCATCGCTGTCCCGCCTCCGACATGCCATGAGCCCCACGGGCCATGCCACAAGCCCCACAAGCGGTGGTGGCAGTGGCGGCGGTGACAGCAGCCACCGCAGTGGGTCCCCCTCAGCCCCCCACCCCATCCCCAAGCCCCCTAGGTGTCCTGCTCCCAGCTTCCTACTTTTCTCCATTTATGTCCTTCTTAAAGTCCTCTATCATCATCATGAGATGTGATTTTAGATCAGAATCTTGCTTTTCTCAGGTGTTGGGGTATCTAGGACTTGCTGTAGTGGGAGAACTAGGTTCTGATGATGCCAAGTAGCGTTGGTTTCTGTTGCTTATGTTCTTGCGCTTGCCTCTCATCATCATCTAGGTATCTCTGGTGTTAGTTGGCCTTGCTGTCCCTCCTGTGAGCCTGTGTGCCTGGGTCTATCAGCACTCCTGGGGGTCAAGCTTTCTCTGTGACCTGGGTGTGTCAACCCTCCTAGGGTACAAGCTTCCTTTGGGAGGGATTGGGGTGTGGAGGACTATAGCAGAGGGTCATCTCCCAAGTGCAGATGGAAACAGGAAAGATTGTGTCACTGGCCGTGCTGAGGTTCCTGTGCCCATGAGGCCAGGGCTGGACCACTTGGCTAGGTATTGGGGTGGTAGTGGTGGTCTCACCTGTAAGCTTGGCTGTGTCAGCACTCCTGGGGGACAAGTTTTCTCAGGGCAGGATTGGGGTGAGGAGGGGTGTGCCACAGGTTCAGTTCCCAGGTGCAGATGGAAACAGGAAGCTCTTTTTATTTTTATTATTATTATTTTTTATTTTTTAGACAGGATTTCTCTACATATCCTGGCTGTTCTAAAATTTGCTCTGTAGTCCAGGCTAGTCTTGAACTCAGAGATCCACCTGCCTCTGTCTTCTTAGTGCTTGGGTCAAGGTGTGTGCCACTCCTACCCAGCTCTCTTTTAGTTTTAAAAATACCCACTGTGGACTCAGAATACGTTGTTTTTGTTTTTGTTGTTGTTGTGTGTGTGCCACAGCATGCGTTAGGAAGTCAGAGAACAACTTTTGGGAATCAGTTCTGACTTTCTGACTTGCGGAGGTAGTGTGGTATCTTTTGTTCATTCTGTGGTTGCACTTAGCTATTGGGCAGTGAGATATATCTCTGTCTCCTGTCTCACTGTTGCAGTGTGTGTCTCCATATCTAGCTGATTAACCTGGCTTCTCAAGCTGTCAAGCTGGCACGACCAGTTCTTTTAAATGCTGAGCCATTTCCCAGGTTCCTGGCCTCAGATTTTAAAACATTTTGCTCTTAGAATTTGTGCTCGTGAGAATTATTGAGTACAACAAAGGGTTTTTATGAGTTATATTTTATATACTTATTTTATTAGAATTTGAAAAAAATCCCAAATTGTTCAAAGTATCATTAAAAACCCATTAATGTTAGCCTATTAAAAATAAAGTAATTACTTGTTTTACAAAGCTGTTGTAAAATATGTCTTTAAGACAATGTTCACAAACCTTTTTACTGTACCTCTTGAGGAAGAACGCTGCAGTTTTGCTTCTATTTCTACATTCAATGTATTTCCATTGTCTGTTTATATTGAAAGCAGGAAGAAAAATACATCTTCTCAGATAAGTATTTTAAAGGTAGCAAAATACATTAGTAACTTTAAATGTAGTTATCAGCATTATTCTTTTATACTATACCAAAAGGGTAGAAGATGGTGGCATATCTCTACCTAGAGTGTTGTTTCCTAGGGTCTCTGAAGACTGCCCTGTTTGCTGGGAGCCGAGAGGCTGTGGACCCCCTGTGAAGATGCTGGAATTGTACTGCCATGTGGAGCTTCCTCTATGAAGATCCACAGCCCCGGAAGATTAGGCTTCAGACCAGGATACCTGGTCAGGGATGATATAATTAGGCCCTGAACCAGAGGTGGGTGAAGACTGTTTCCTCTCATGGGTCATAGTGTGGGTGTAGCAGGAGGAAAGGTGTTGTACACACAGGCTACAGGATCAGAATCAGGCACAGTGAACTGCCTCCTGGGAACATGGCTTTCTCCTTCTTTCCTTCCATCCCGCCTCTGTTGGTGACCTTGGTAGGAAGGCATTCGGAGTAGTAACTGGTAAATGACCTAAATCCATGGCCTTCAGATTTGAGAGTAGATAGCTATTGGCAGGACGTTCACTGATGCCGGAAACAGCCACCAGGCATTCAGGTCCCAGGTAGGCTGGGCTTACTGAAGGCTGAGCTGAAGGAAGAGGTGAGGGAGGATGTGGCAACTGTGCCCTTTCCCGGGGAGGAGGAACCCAAGCTTATTCATAGGGCGGGTCTCTGTGATCTCAATTTGTCTGGTCTCACCTGAGGAGTTCTTTTTGGTGCTCTTGAATCCCAGTCTCAGAACTCTGATTGCGTTGAATCCCAGTCTCAGAACTCTGTCCTCCATCTTTTTTTTTTGGGCTTCTTCAGGAAGTTGGAGCCAGAGGGCTCCATTCCTAGTGACAGGGTGCCCTCTAGAGGCAGGACGACAGGAGGAGACATCTGCTGGAGGAGGTACAAGGCCTGGAAACCAAGGCGGAAGGCGGGAACTACCAGAAAGTGAGAGGTGAACTGGCTGTCCTCTGACCTGCTGGACTAAAATAGAACAGGGTCCCCAGGTAATTCTATTTTGTATGAGAGCATGGTGGTGTGTATATAGTATATGTCAGAGTTCCCCCCTCCATCCCCCTCTATCTCCTTCCTCCTCCCCTTCCCTCCCCTCACCCCTCCCTTCCTTCTTCCCCTTTACCCCTTTCTCCCTCACTTCCTCCCTCCATCCCTCCCTCCCTCCCCTCCTAGCCCCCCTCCCATGTGGGTGTGTGCGTTTGCTACCAAAGCTAGAGGTTCAGATTGAGTGTCTTTGTCAACTGCTTTTTTTCTTATTTTCTGAGACAGGGTCTCTCAGTGACTGACTGAGCTCATGGATTTGACTGAACAGTGAGCTCCCACGATCTGGTCTGCCTGTCTCCACTTCTCAGTATTGGAATTACTGACGCGCACAGCCACACTCACACACTCAGCTGTTTTTTTTTGTTTGTTTGTTTTTTGTTTTTGTTTTTGTTTTTTGTTTTTTTTTTGGCATGGCTTCTTGTAGGGTTGTAGACCACTTGGGGAGGTAGAATGCAGGGAGTCTGCTTGTAGGGAAGCTCCAGGCACTGCTCAGGGCATGGGAAAGCACAGTCTGAGCCGAGAGAAAGCTGGAGCTGGCTCGGGGGTCCCTGGGCAATGGGATTCTCAGACTCAGACTCTTGGACATCCAGGTACTGTTGGGAGTCTCAGAAGAGCATAGAATGGAGTCGGGGCCCTCGGGCTGGAGTCAGCATCTAGCCCAGGGCCAGAGTGGGGTAGGGAAGGAGGCTCGGCTTATCCCACTGGGGTGACTGTCCTTAGCTTGGCAGGAACAGGCTTGGTGGCTGTTATGGCTGCAGTGCAGAGGCCTTCTAAGGGAGTTTATCCTGTGGCTCTGTAGGCCACGGCCCCCTTCATGGCTCCCTGGGTGGACTTAGTGAAAAGAGACAGTTTGTGGATGTAAACAATTTATTGTCAAGGTGGAAAGTGGATATTTAAAACCATACTGCACTTCTTAGGGTGGGCCTGAGATTAAATGCCTTGGCTAAGCCCTCTGGGCCTCTAGGTACCTCATTAGAATGGAGAACTTGTTTTGAGCCTATGTGATGACAGGTCTTGTCTCTTATGTGTGAAGCTTGGTGATTCAGTGTCTGAGAGATCTCAGGGTCCAGGTTAATTGAGACTGTTGATCCTCTTACAGGGTTGTCCTCCTCAGCTTCTTCCAGCTTTTCCCTAATTCACCCACAGGGATCAGCTGCTTCTGGCCATTGGTTGGATGCAAATATCTGCATCTGACTCTTACAGCTGCTTGTAGGGTCTTTCAGAGGACAGTCATGAAAGGTCCCTTTTTGTGAGCGCTCCATAGACTCAGGAATAGTGTCAGGCCTTGGGACCTCCCCTTGAGCTGGATCCCACTTTGGGCCTGTCACTGGACCTTCTTTTCCTCAGGCTCCTCTCCATTTCCATCCCTGCAGTTCTTTCATACAGGAACAATTATGGGTCAGGGTTTTGACTGTGGGATAGCAACCCCATCCCTCACATGATGCCCTGTCTTTCTGCTGGAAGTGGGCTCTACAAGTTCCCTCTCCCCAATGTAGGGCATTTCATCTAAGGATCCTCCCTTTGAGTTCAGAGAGTCTTTCACCTCCCAGGTCTCTGGTACATTCTGGGGGGGGTTCCCCTCAACCTCCTACTTCCCGAGGTTGCCTGTTTACATTTTTGTCTACTGGCCCTCAGGGCTTCATTCCTTTCCCTCCACCCAATACCAGATCATGTTCCCTCTTCTCCCCCATGCCCCATTCCCTTTCCCTTCAAGGTTCCTCCCTCTCTCCTGCCTTGTGGTTGCTTTATTCTCCCTCCCAAGTTGGACTGAGGCATCCTCACTTAGGCCCTCCAGCTTGTGGACCTTTCTGAGTTCTGTGTACTGTGTCTTGGGTATTCTGTACTTTTTTTGACTAATATCCACTTATTAGTGAGTACATACCACACATGTCCTCTTGGGTTTGAGTTACCTCACTTAAGATGATATTTTCTAGTTCTATCCATTTGCCTGGAAAACTCAGGATGTCCTCATTCCTAGTAGCTGAGCAGTACTCCATTGTGTAAATGACCACATTTGCTGTATCCATTCATCTGTGGTGGGACATCTGGGTTGTTTCCAGCTTCTGGATATCATAAACAAGGCCACTATGAAAATAGTGGAACATGTACCCCTGTGGCATGGGGGCACATTTTGGTATATTTTCAAGAGTGGTATAGCTGGGTCTTCAGGTAGATTTATTTCCAATTTTCTGAGGAGCCTCCAGGTTGATTTCCATAGTGGTTGTACCAGTTTGAAGTCTCATTTATTGAGACTCATAATGATCCCATTTATTTGGTGTTCTGTAGGCTTCTTGTACCTTTATGGCCATCTCTTTCTTTAGGTTGTAGAAATTTTCCTCTATGACTTTGTTGAAGATGTTTTCATGTCCTTTGAGCTAGGAATCATTGTTCTCCTCTATTCCAATTATTCTTAGATTTTGGTCTTTTCTTTGTGTCCTGAATTTTTTTGATGTTTTAGGTTAGGAGTTTTTTGTGTTTTGGATTTTTTTGAATCTCTTCTACACCAGAGATTCTTTCTTCTATCTCTTGTATTCTGTTGGTGATGCTACATCTGTAATTCCTGACCTCTTTCCTAGGTTTTTTTATTTCCAGGTTTGCCTCCATCTGTGATTTCTTTATTGTTTCTACTTCCACTTTTAGGTCTTGGACCATTTTATTCAATTCCCTCACCTGTTTGATTGCATTTTCTTGTATTTCTTTAAGGGATTTACTTGTTTCCTCTTTAGGGGTTTCTACCTGTTTACCTGTATTTTCCTGTATTTCTTTCAGTGAGTTATTTATATCCTTCTTAAAGGACTCTATTTTCTTCATGAGATAGAATTTTAGGTCAGCCTCCTGATTTCCAGGTATGTTTTTGTATTCAGGGCTTGCTGTGGTGGGAGAACTAGGTTCTGGTGATGCCCATGTATATTGGCTTCTGTTGCTTATGGTTTGTGCTTGCCTCTCACCATCTGGTTATCCCTGTTGTTTGCTGGTCTGGGTGACTCTGGAATCTGCTTCTTTTGTTCCTGGGTTGCTTTAGTGTCGCGCCCAAGCTCGACCCGCAAGGAAGGACACAACACCGGCAATCTTCTTCTTAGCAGTTTACTCAGGAACCTTGTATAATGACGTCTCTCTCCCACCTCGACCCCTGCTCTCCTTTTTATCCTCAAGGCTGGCCAATCCCTGGATAGCATGTAGGCAAAGCAGATAGGCTACCTTAAAGCAGAAGGACAGCATCTGACTGCACAAAGCCAAAATATGAAATCCTTTGTCTCAAAGGGCACTCTCCCCCTGGGGGGAGGAAGGCGGAAACCGGCGCCATCTCCAAGGCACGGCACTTCGCAGCCCTCTACACTTTAGGTCTCCTGGTAGGCCTGTGGCCCTGACTGTAGCAGACCATCTGTGGGGCCTTCCAGCTGGAGGCTCTTCAGAGAAGAGCAGAGAAGCTGCTGATCTGTTGCCCTGGCTGCAGTAAATCTCCTGGGAGGCCTTCGGACTGTTGGATCTTCAGAGGAGCAGTCAAGCTGTTGTCCTGTGTGAAGATGTTGGGGTGTGGGGCTCTATGAACTGTGGTTTCTGTTTCCCTGTGTGCAGCAGAACTCCGGGGAGGCTTTCAGTCTGTTGGGTCAGTTGCCCTGCATACCACAGAGCCTCCAGGAGGTCTTCAGATTGTAGTGTCTGTTGCCTAGTTGCTCTGTGTACAGAGGAACTCCTGGCATGCCTTCAAGCTGTGGTGTCTTTAGGGAATCAGACCAGCTGGTTTTCAGTTGCTCAGTTGCCCTGTGTGTAGCGGGCATCTCTTGGGACGCCTTCAGGCTGTGGTATCAGTTGCCTTGTGTGTTGCGGATCTCCTGGAATGCCTTGCTTTGTGTGCAGCAGATCTCCTGGGATGCCTCAGGCTGTGGTGTCAGTTGCCCAATTGCTTTGAGTGCAGTGGATCTTCTGGGATGACTCAGGATATGGTGTTTGTAGGTGATCAGAGTAGTAGCAGTTTGTCCCAGCAGAAAGGACTGATCAGAAGGGGAGTGGTATTCAGTTTTGGGGGGTGATAGGTCCCGAGTCCACTGGGCTCCCAGGAGAAGCTGTGGGACTTCAGGAGGATTCTTACCAAATGCTCTGAGTGCAGCTGATCTCTTGGGATGCCTCAGGAGTGGTGTCTTCAGGGGAGCAGAGTAGCTAGCAATCTGTCCCAGCAGAAAAGACTGGCCAGAAGGGAGTTTGGATTTCTTAGTTGGACTATTCTTAGATTTTGTTCCTGAATATATAAATTTGAGTGAGGATTATTTAAGACCTACTGTGCAAGTATCTACATAAGCCACGCGTGTGCGCGCGCGTGTGCACACACACACACACACACACACACACACACACACACAGTAGGCACCAGTAAAATAGAGTAGCTAGGACTCTGTACTAGGATGTTGTGTGCCAGCTGGGTACAGAAGAGCCTTAGCCAGGTGCTGGCCTTAGAAGGCCCACAGCAAGGCAGCAGATAGACAGGGCTCCATAGAGTCAGGAAACATATCATTGGCAGCTAGCACAGTCATGTTAATCGTCAGTGTCCCTCCTAGGGTTGTTTGCCATACTCCGTGTAGGTGTCCTGGGACCACCGAGGATGCTTTCCTTGCTTCTTGTCTTCTCTACCTTGATTCTTCCGGCATGGGGTAAGTTTTCCCCTGACTCTGGGCCAAATGCATGCTCTTCCCGGGCATGTAAGAAGAGCTTTGTGGAGTCTATAGACCTGGGGCCATCTCTTTGCCCTATTCCAAGGAATAGTTTTCAATAAGTGGTTAAATTGTTTAAATTAAATTCTTTAAATCTTAAGTTCTTTATCAAGATTGAGAAAAGGTTGCTTTCCTCTTAAATTTGAGGATTAAACGAGGTAACACAGGACTGACTTAGCACTTGGAAGGAAGAACCAATCAGTGGGAGCAGTATGATTATATCTGTATTAATATTATGTCAGCTAGCATTTACACAAACTTATATTTGTGCTTGTCAACAAAACAAGGTCCCTTTGGAGCAATAATGTAAACCAGTGTCCGGTGACATTCCTCACAGTCCTTCAAGTAGGAGGATAGAAGGGTTTGACAATACACTAGCATTGAGCAGGAAATAGCCTGATTAATGAAAGGTCATTTAAACTATTTCTTTTGCATCAGACACACAAAATGTACACAGATGAGAACACTGTGATTTTGAGGTGCCTGAATATATTTTCTAGTTATTTTTGCCAATTGTATGTTTATATATGTCATATAATTTTTCAATATGTCTAATTACCTACCTATAGCAGTGAACTATCATCCTGAAGGATTTCCTGAAGACAGTATTAGAGAAAACCATGCCACCATCTGTTAGAGGGAGTTTCCTGGTCAACCAAGAGGGGCTTCTTGGGGGAGGCTTGAGGATTTGGGGAGGGAGAAAGGCAGTGGAGGGAACAGCTATTTCTGGCTAGAGCTCTGTTATTCCCACTATGATCAAAGGCTTTTGGAACTCTTTGAAGACAGATGAAAACAGGAACATTCTTTTTGCAGGCGTTTCCTCCTGGGAAAAAACACAAATTAATCAGGTGCCAGAAGGGCTGCAGCAACTGCTTGGCAACATCTCCCAGCTCTTTGAGAAAGGTATATCGGGCCGCGATGGTGAGGAGACCTAGGGATCTGCTGGGCTTTCTTATGTGGCCAGAAACTCATTGCAAGGTTTCACAGCCAACTGGGACAGGTTGGATAGCATTGAATTGTATAGGGGAAAGCAGCTCAATTGCTTTTTTTTTTTTAATGATCTTGGGATATAGGGGAATGATATCAGAATGGGAGAAACACTTATATAGGTAGAGAGCCTATACAGACTCCCTGGCCAGTTCAGCTGTACTGGGGGTGAGAAACTGCAAGGTGTACACATGAGCAGAAAGGTACAGTCAGCTGCTGATCCCTCTCTGGGGGAAGTTTTACCAGCACGGGTCAGACAACGTGTGTGGCTCAGGTAGCAAGTGTAAGATACACTAATTGACATGTCATACCCTCCCCACAGATGTCTTCATCATGGTTTCTCGTGAGGAATGGGGGGCAGAAGCAATTGGCTGCAGTTCCAAGCTGAGCAGGCCAGTGGATGTCCTTGTCATACACCATATCCCTGGACTAGAGTGCCACAACAAAGCCGTCTGTAGCCAGAAGCTTCGGCGACTACAGGCCTATCATACCCGAAACGGCTGGTGTGATGTGGCTTACAAGTACGTGCCTGGGCCAATCATGTGCCCAGAGCTGCTCTGTTAAGGTTCTTGTAGTCTTTTCATCTGTTTTCCTTGCCTTCTTGGTTGTGATTGTATAGGTTTTGTAATGAATACAGTATTCAAAGTCTTCATAAATTTCTGCGAGGTTCCTGCCTCTGAGATGTGGAATGAAAAATCAAGACATAACTGCTTCTTTGAATGTCTCTGGGAAATCTTGGTTTACCTGACACATCACAATTTACAGAATTCTTCCTTATACCTAAGTGCCATCACCATCCACCAGTCTGAGTAGGGTAGAACAAGAGTCACTTTTTCTCCAAGGTAGAGAGGTTGTTTGATTTCTTCAGCGTCACACAGAGGTACAGTCATCCATTCTAAACTAGCTCAACCCGTCTCTATCCAAGGTATTCTCACCGCACTACAGGTGTGGGCTCTGATCTCACTGGGGCAATCATCCCACCTATCATGCCAACAGCTGACTCCTATCTGACTTTGGCCAGTTGTCAACATTCTGGTGCTTGGTAATGGCTTCTGGTCTCAAGTGTCCACAGCATCTCTGCTTCCCTACATCATGCTTTCTCTAAGGTGTCTATGGTTTAGGGGAGTTAATGATCCATGGAGGACAGGAATTAGTGGTTGACTTTGTTAGCCCAGGCCTTCTGAAGGATGTTTCTAAAGTGTATATACAAAGTCCTTCAGCAGGACATGGTGGGTGAGTAACAGTCACGACCAGTGCTGGGTGTCCTTTCTTGAGCTAGCTCAGGAGCATAGGCTACTGAATCTCTCTCTTTGGTCTTTTTTTTTCTCCTTGCTCCATCTCAGTGGCTTCTGGGATCACTCCTCAAACACATTGCCTGCCGCTATATCTGTGTCTCACATGGTGTGTTTATGTAGGACGTTGCCTAGCAGGGAGAAAACAAATGAGTAGCATGTGTGGAGACCATGTGGGCAGTATGCCTTCAGTGGGAGGTAGGAGAGCCATTTTTAAGAATGGAGGGAATCCATAGAGACAAATATTGTATGGCTAGATCAACTGTAGTTTCTGCAGATGAACAAGGTCTCCTCTTCCTTCTCAGTATTTAGGATGCTATATATAACTTGGGTATAGGGAGTATGAGATGTGTGCGGTGTCATATCTTTGGGGAGGGCTTTAATCCGAGCCACCCAGAGCCCAGCACTATATAGCAGGTCCTGGATGCTTACCTCTCTGACCTGCCCCCATGATTTCAATGTTAAGGATGAGAATACATAACTTGGTCTTTCTATTGTCTCAGAGAAATCCATGCAGATACTTTTTGTGAAGCTTCCCTGAGTTCGTCTCCCTTCTGAGCCTAAGTAGGTGGTTTTCTTTCTCAGGAATGTGTGTCGGCATCAGTGAGTAACTTGTGTTTCCCTGCCCACAGTTTCCTGGTTGGGGATGATGGCAGAGTGTATGAAGGTGTTGGTTGGAATGTCCAAGGCTCTCACGACCAGGGCTACAACAACATCTCCTTGGGTGTTGCCTTCTTTGGCACCGAGGAAGGTAATGGCACCTCAGCTGACAGTCCTTCCAAGAGATCTCTGCTGCTCTGCTTTGATGCCTTGCTGACCTCTCAGTTTCTCCTGGCGTGTTTTTCTCCCTTGGTTTCTAGAATACACAGTGTGATGCTCTTCTTCCTTCTGCTCTGGCTTCCTTTTATGTCTCTGCCACATTTCTTTTTTTCCTTTAATTAATTTATTCATATCCCAATTGCAGTCCCTCCTCCTCCCAGCCCTTCCTCCTCCCCTCCCATTTACCTCTGAGAAGGGGGAGATCCCCCTGGAGAACGAACTCACCCCAGCACCTTAAGTCACCACAGGATGGGGTACATTCTCTGTCAGGGAGGCCAGACAGGCCAGTTCAGTTAGGGGAGTAGGATCCACAGGCAGGTGACCGAGTCAGGGATAGCCACTCCACTTGCTGGGGACCTGCGTGAAGACCAAGCTGCACCTCTGTTACATATGTTCTGCCACATTTCTTCCTCAAATTCCCATGCCTCGCTGGGTGAGCCCCTCCTGCTCTTTGCACTGGGCTTCTATCTGCTAGGTTCTTGCTCTGTTCTTCTTCAGGTAGATCTGTGCTTTGAGTGTTATCACTGTGTTGGTGGCCATTGCACCTGTTCTCCAGGACTGACAGGTCTGTGGCTGTAGGCCAGATAACCCTCTGTCTGTTTCTCACTCCTAGATGTTTCTATCCATTAAAAAAAAGAAAAAACACCTTAATGCCTTTGTATTAGGTATTTTTCTTGTTGCTGTAACTAAATACCAGATGAAACCAACTTAAGGAAAGAGAGAAGGGTTTATTTTAGCTCACAGTTTAAGGGGATAAATCATCACAATAGGGGAGACATCATATCAGGGACTCAAAGTGGCTGGTGGCATTGCATCCTCTGTTAGGAACAGGAGGAAGACACTGAGGCTCACCCATTCTCTCCTATGTTCAGTCCAGGATTAAATCCACGGAATGGCACTGTCTGAAGTTGGGGTGGGCCATTTAGGAAGTATGTTCACTTTTCCCAAGAAGTAGCTGGATGTACTTGGTTTGTCATAGGTTCATATGTTTGTCTCCTAGATCTGCTCAAGTTGACAGTTAATTGTATAAATTTTTTCATATAATATATTTTGACCATGCTTTTCCCCCCAGTTCCTCCCAAATTTCCCCACTCCATGCTCTCTCTCTCTCTCTCTCTCTCTCTCTCTCTCTCTCTCTCAAAAAAAAAAAAAAAAAAAGAACAGAAAAAATATCCAAGCAAAACAAAATGAAACTAAAAGCTCAAAGAGGAGTGTGACCCTTGGAATTTGTTTTGTGTTTTGTTCTGGGACATTCCAGCCTCTAATGACAGACTTTCATTTTCTTCCAAGTCTGTTGATTCTAACTTCCTGTCCCCCAAATCCTAACATACAGTCCTAGCAGCATGCCCATGAGTTTATTTTAGCTGACTCTGTAGTTTTTTTTCATTTCCTACTCAGTACTTTGGGATAGTCCAGGTAGATCTCATTATTCCTATTACTACAGTGTGCGACCCAAGTTTCAGAGAAGCAGATAGCCCAAAGTGGGGACAGAGTCAGAACATGGGCCTGTACTTTCCATTTCCAATAGGTGGGTGGTTCTCACTGGGTCCAGGATGCCTGTTCAATTTATAGATTTATTTGTTGGTTTGGGATTTGAAGCTTGTGCTTATTAGATCCCATGTTGTTCTTCATGAACAAGGGTGCTGTTAATATTACCCGAGTCAGAGCTTTGTGCAGAGAAAAATGATGGGAAGCAGTGGTGTGAGCAGTGGGGGCTTGCTTACTGGGCATAGCTGCCTTAAAGGTCTCTTGTGGATGGAGGGTATGGAGGGTATGGACATGTCTTGGCATATCTTTGGGGAGGGCTTTAACCCGAGCCACCCAGAGCCCAGCACTATATAGCGGGTCCTGGATGCTCACCTCTCTGACCTGTCCCCATGGTTTCCTGTAGCAGCTGTGTAGGTTTGTTAGAGCACCCCGGCTTCTTCCTATTGTTCCCTGACCCTGGGATACCTATAAACCACTCTCTTCCAGGCCATAGTCCCAGCCCCGTTGCTCTGTCCGCCATGAAGGGCCTGATTTCCCATGCCGTGAAGAAGGGCCATTTGTCATCCAAGTACATCCAGCCACTTCTTGGGAATAGTGAAGACTGCCTGGTCCCTCCACGGAAGAGCAAACAGAGGAAAGGTGAGACCCAGGAGTGAGCCTTCAGGCTTTCTCACATCCTTCCCAGGAGCCATGCGGTCACCTAGCTTTCTGAAATACTGATGCTGGCCAGCCTTGAGAGAAACCACCTCGTTTTGCACTAGCTGTGGTGACAGCGCCCTGTCAGGATGGGTGGTGTTGTGTGAACAGTCTTTCTGCAGTCACACCACACTTGCTTCCTCGGCAGAAGTTGTATCTAAGGAACAAAGCACAAAAGCCATCGAGTCCTAGAGCTTCAGTGCAGAGGGGAGAGAAAGATAAGGAGCAAATCAAACAGGTAAAAGACTCAGTGTGCTATAAGGTCAAAATTCTTCGGGAAGAAAATAGGCATAGAAAAGGACCCAAGCACATCACTGCACAGTTCTTTTTCACAACTACACATTTATAAATACAGAAAATAACAGAAACTTGACATTGTCACTCTGACATTAAAGGAGGAACTAAAAAAAAAATCAGTCAAGTTAGATGCTGTTTTGGGTTAACAAGCAGTGACAGCATTAAAACCAATGAGTTATTCGATTCATTTGTTTGTTTTTTTTTGTGTATGAGAGTTTTGCCTACACACATACATGAGTGTACCATGTTTGAACCTGGTGCCCATGGAAGTCAGAGGATGGCATCAGATGCCCTGGAGCTGGAATTACAGATGATTGTGAGCTGTCATGTGAACACTAGCAGTCAAACCCAGGCCCTCTGCGAGAGCAACAAGTACTCCTAGTCACGGAGTCATTCCTCCAGCCCAAACCCAAACCAAACTTCTTTGTTTCTTTCTTTGTTTCTTTCTTTGTTTCTTTCTTTGTTTCTTTTCTTTCTTTGTTTCTTTCTTTGTTTCTTTGTTTGTTTGTTTGTTTGTTTGTTTCTTTCTTTCTTTCTTTCTTTCTTTCTTTCTTTCTTTCCTTCTTCCCTCCCTCCCTCTCTCCTTCCTTCCCTTTCTTCTTTCTCTTTCTTTTTCCCTTCCTCCCCCTCTCTTTGAACCAATGGGCTTTTGGGGGTTAATTACAGGAGAATGGGCGAGGGGTTACTTATGAGAGAGCCCATCACCAAAAGCTCACCCCAGTCTGGGTGGCCATTTCAAATGTGAAGCTTATTGCACGATTTGCAGGTAGTTAAACAAGTTGGAGCATGTCTCAGCTAGTCTCAGCATTCCTCACCACACACACACACACACACACACACACACACACACACACTCATAGGACAGGAGAGGCCTAGTAAACCTGATCAGTGTGTCAGGGACTTCCTGAAGCTTTTGATATAAAGCCAGTATGAACTATTGGTCTTTTCTTGGGCTTAATAAAGTTTGAAGAAACTTGTTCTCATTATCATGAGCCATGAATCAGTTTGACTATGTCCCTGAGACTGCTGTCATCTCTCCATATTTAGGATTGCTTTATACATGCAGAATCTTATGGCTTTTAAATGTCTATCAAACAGGCTTCCATAATAAAACTTCTATGTTTTCTGCTTGGATTAGTATATTCCTGAGTACCACCGTCAGGATTGGGAAGAGGTTTGAGGGTGGTTGGGAGCAAGCAGAGGATTACAGCAGCCTTCGGTAGTCATGTGGTTGGCATGGGGTGGTAAAATGAGTCCTCGATGTTTTGTTGTTTTTGTGGTTTTATCCTACCACAGCATGTCCCCACATAGTTCCACGGTCTGTGTGGGGGGCGAGAGACTCCCACTGCTCCAAGATGACTCTCCCTGCAAAGTATGCCATCATCCTTCACACCGGGGGGAGAACATGCAGTCAGCCCGATGAGTGCCGCCTGCTGATCCGAGATCTCCAGTCCTTCTTCATGGACAAGCTAAACGCATGTGACATTGGGTATAAGTAAGTCATCCCCAAGCAGGGTCCTTTCTCCTTCAGTGGGAGAATCAGAATCTTTCAACAGGGGGCAAAGGCAGATATTTTTGATGGATTAGTGACCATATGAGAGACCTATAGGTACTTATTACGTTGGCTTCTGACCCAATCCAGGATGCTCTTATTTAGGAGACAGATAAGGGGTAGTCATAGCCCCAAGCATATCCTCAAAATATGTGCCAATTAGAGGCAGTGTATGGACATTATAGATACCAAGGCTTCTGAAGAGATGCTTAGAGGAAGCTACAGTGTGAGACTGTGGAACCCATAGAGGAGATTAACCCAAGTCCACTGCCTCTCTTTACATTGTGGCTCATGTGATGCCCCTGCTTGGATTGTTCCTTCTGGTGTTATTGTGGGAGTCCTTTGCATCTAAGACTCTGAGCACTCAGAGGGAGACTCTTTTCTCCACAGAGAGACGGGATAAATCTTTGATAATTTCATAGCGCCAAGTTCAGTAATTCCATAACAAAGAATGTGTTACCTAATGGGAGGACATTTTCCCTCTCCCCAGATTCCTTCCCTTATCCTTTCTCCATGTCTGTCTGTCTGTCTGTCTATCTGTCTGTCTGTCTGTGTGTTCTCTCACTTTCCTTTTCTCCTCCTACCCTCTTCCTTCCCTTCCTTCCTTCATTTTCACATAATGTGATCTAAATGAATATCAAAATTCTATGATTGGGTTTTGTTAGTTAAGAACACTTACACTGGGGGCTGGAGACATGGCTCTATGGTTAAGAGCACCAGCTGCTGTCTCAGAGGTCCTGAGTTTAATTCCCAGAAACAACATGGTGGCTAACAATCATCTGTAATGGGATGAGATGCACTCTTCTGGTGTGTCTAAAGACAGCTACAGTGTACTCATATAAATAAAATAAATAAATCTTAAAAAATAATACTTGTATTAAAAGACAGTAACTAAAAGACAGTAACTTAAGACTGTAACATAGAAAGCAAAATGTTTCACTAAACAGTCAAAAACACTGGAGCTTGCAGTTAGAACACAGGAACATCTCAGCTCATTTCCTATTACAAACAAACTAAACTTGAAGCCTAAGGACAAGCCACTGCTAACTTGTATGGTGTGTTTGTGTGTGCTAATAGAAAGAGCCACTATCTGAGGACATTCACTATCTGGGATTAGCTTCTGTAGCTGTATTTTAGTCTTGACTGTTCCCACCAGGCACTTGTGTGCAAGGTACATACCTCAGTTGCATTTGTTACTTGATACATTCTTCTAAGATGACTGATCCTCTGTGTGAAGCTCTTTGAAGATGGGAGAAAATATTACCTCTAATTGTGTATCAGGATTTACCAAATGATTAGAAAGTCTTGCCATTCAGGGTAATCTGATGTTGTTCTCTCAAATTGCAATAGAGATATGTGTCGGGGTCCAGCCTCAACACAAGATCGGAGTTCTCAGCTGGAAGCAGGGATATCTGGAAGGTGCAAAATAAATATACACAGACGACTTTTTGGGTACAAGTTGACAGGCAGTTTTTCAAGGCTTAAAGTTTCTCTTCTCATTCTCTGCTCTCGTTCTCTCTCGCTCATTCGCTTGTAGCTTGAGGCTGCACACACTCTGCATTCTTCTGCACACTCTGCTTTTCTCCTGTGTGCTTTTCTTTTCTTGCACTCTCACGCTCATACACACCTCTGTGTGTTCCTCTTTCACTTTCACACACACACTCTTCACACACATCTCACACACACCACATGCACTCTCCTTTCACTCACATACATACTCTCCACACACACCTCACATGCTCTCTCCACACACACCTCACATGCTCTCTCCACTCACTCTTCACATGCTCTTCTCATGCTCACTTGCCTTCTTCTTGCCCCAGTCTTTTATTGATACTCCGAAAACAGATAAAAAAGACATTGTATAATCATTGCCAAATCAAATTCAAAAGAATAACCACGTTCTACAAAAAAATCAAGAATTACAATTGTTCCTCAAACTTTCAAGCTTCCCTCTTCCTAGGTCTATAGCCAAAATAACAGTAATTGCAAACTTATCATTATTTAAACTTTAATTTTTAACTTATTATAGTTCTGAGCTCAGAGCCCTGACATCAACTACTGCATTTTCCTGTGAAGATCTAATGATAAATGACATGGGCAAAGCTGCCAGGCAGTGGCCAGGAAGAATCAAGTTAACCCTTAACTCAGCAGTTCTGCTAGCTTTCTGCTTCTACACATTGTACACAGTGACTCTCCTAAGAGTCCCAGTGTTTTGACTTAGTTTTACTAATATAAGATTTTACACATTCTATACTTACTTTTCCAGGAACCACTCTCAAATGTTGTGCAAAACTTATTTCACAACTTCAATTGATTTTTTTTCTTTCTTGGGAACCCAATGTTGGCTCTAATTCATTTTCTAATAATTTTATCAAACTTTTTTTGCAAGCCAAGCATAAATCTAGAACTACCATTGTGTAATTACTACATTGTTTCCAAGATGAGAACACACAGCATGCATCTAGGCCATTAGGACTGTGCTGTGCTGTGCTGTTCCCCATGCCTCAATTTTTAATTGTTTAAGAATCATTACATTAGGGAACATCTGGTTTCACAGAATTTGCCAGAGCAGAAGGAGAAAGAAGAAAGTCAGATATAATAGAATAATTAAGCACACCAAGGCCAACTGAAAAGCAGTCATGCACAAATGAAATCTATACAACTGTTGTCCAGGGCTAAGATTAGGAGAAATGGGAACAACTGTTGTTACAAAGAGCTGCGGCGGGCTACTGAGATGTTTCCATCCAGGCCTACTGCAGGCAGTCCCTTATTTCAGATGGCGGGTCCCCTGGAGGGATGTGTCTCCTGCCTCTCAGAGTCCCAGGCACCATCCTTTTCTACAAGGAGCTGCTGCGGACTTCTGAGATGTCTCCATCCTGACCTACTGCAGGCAGTCCCTGTCATTGCATGCTGTCCCCAGCAGATATAAATGTTAAATAAAAAATTAGAAATCAAGCTGGGTGTGGTGGCACATGCCTGTAATCCCAGTACTTGGGAGGCAGAGCCAGGCAGATTTCTGAGCTCGAGGCCAGCCTGGTCTACAGAGTGAGTTCCAGGACAGCCAGGACCACACAGAGAAACCCTGTCTCAAAAAAGCAAAAAAAAAAAAAAAATTTTTAGAAATCATTTTTCAACTGAGGATAAAGGCTTTCCTTTCCTACTCAGGCTTTAGTTACTGTTTTCTTGGCTTCTGATTTATATTGTGTGTCCTATTGCCATTCTTGAAAGGGTCTGAGGAGACACTTTTCTACATTGCAGCATTAGACTGTGCTCTGGGCAGGAAGCACAGGTGGCTCTTACCCTCCTGGTGCTCAGACTTCAGTGAGGGAGAACAAGGGCTTACAACACTAGCCTCAACAAGGTGAATCAAGTATGATTATGAAGGACACATGAAAGACGAGCAGGAAGGCAGGAAGAGGAGTGAAGGACTCATTCCTCAGAGGAGAAACTCCTTAGCGAGGACCCCAGGAGGGAGTGCGAACAAATCAGAGGAGGAAGCAGCAAGAGTGCCTCAAATACAGGTGAAGGTCTGGATTCCAGGGTGAGAATAGTGTCTTTGACGATCTGAGAGATTAATTATGATCATATAAATGCCAACGTTGGGTGTGGTGAGAGGTGAGGCTGGAAGCCATGCCCCGATGTATCTTCAACTGTGCGGTTTAGATTCTGCACAAAGGACTAAGGGCAAGATTTTACATGATTTGTATTTGAGAAAGGCAACTTGAATGATGCTTTGGGAACAGAATGGTGAGGGTAATGAGAGTTTAAGATTTGTGGCAATCCAGACAAGGCAAGCTGTTTATAGAGCTAAGAGGGTACAGATGTCACAGGGAGAAGTGGAGGCATTTAAGACTTCGTGAAAGTGAGTGGCTAGTGACTATGGTATAAGACCGTGTCAGAGAGGTGGCTGGGGGACACTGGTGACAAGCCTTGGCCAGCAAGTGAGTGGAGTGGGCTGAGGCCTAGGTTTGGAGCCAGTAGATGGTGATTCTCTCTCCAAAGCTACCCCAGGGAAGATGGGAGGTGGCTTCAAGTGTGAGTTGTGCACTTTCATGGATGGTGAAGAAGCCAAGGAAATGGATAGGTGAGTTCTGAGCGAGTATGTAGAGTGAGAAGGAAGAGGTGCAAGGGAGCACCCACAGGAGCACAAACTTGAGGAGGCTGAGACACAGAGATGGATCTGACAGACAAGAGGGTGAGTGGGCCATTACACCGTGGACTTCAAGGGAAGAGGATGACTGGAGAAGGAAGAGGGGTTGGCAGCTTTGACTTTATGGGAAATGATGATTAGACATTTGGGAAATCAGGGAGTCAGTTGGTAAGCCATTTATGTTCTAACAGCAACTACTGTGGCAATTTACTCCTGCAGAGATCAGCAAATGTTTCAAGTCTGGGTTCCTCTAGAGCCCCATTCCTCCAGATGTTTTCATTAGCATACCACTCACAATGGCTCTCTCTTACTGGTTCTGAAACTTGGTGCTTAGTTGAGTTAAAAAAAAGTGAGTGAACTGATGAAGGAAGGCAAGTGTCAGTCCCCGAGTGTCTCTTTCATGCTAATATCCATCTTTCCTGTGCCTCTCCAGCTTCCTCGTGGGCCAGGATGGTGGTGTTTATGAAGGGGTGGGCTGGGATCACCAAGGCTCCAGAACCGATGGCTACAATGATATCGCCTTGAGTATCACCTTCATGGGCATCTTCACAGGTAAGCGGGAGCGTTGGGCAGTTGTGATCCTTGTGTGATGCTTGAAGAGTGTCTGATTTGGGCTGGAAAAACAATGTGTTTACATTGTTTAAAGCATCATGTGCTGAAGCTTTGTATTTAAATTAATTTAAGATGAGTGTGGTTGAAAGTGACCTTCGGATCCCAGAGAGTAGGCACTCTATGGTCACTTTTATCACATATAGACAAATCTTAGTTTCTCTCCTCTCTCTCTCTCTCTCTCTCTCTCTCTCTCTCTCTCTCTCTCTCTCTCTCTCCCCCCTCTCTCTCTCCTCTTTTTCTCCCTTCTCTCTGTTTCCCTCCCTTTTTATTTTTTTTTAAATTTATTATATGTAACTATGCTGTAGCTATCTTCAGATGTCCCAGAAGAGAGCATCAGATCCCATTATAGATGGTTGTGAGCCACCTCACCAACCTTTTTATACTTCTCCTTCTCTCCCTGTCTTCCTCTCTCCCTGTCTCCCTCCCTCTCTCTTCCTCCTTTCCCCTCTCCCTCCCCCTCTTTCTGCTACAATGAATGGGTGAAGCAAAGGAAAATGTCTATGTGAATAATTTCAGTTCTCCTTTGTAGCCTACCTATTTTTGTTCTCATGATAACAATTCTAGATCACTTAGCCTTATACACCTAAGCAGGGTTTAGGCGTTTGCCTTAACTGCACTGAAGGTATTCATTTACTCAGAACTTCTGACTACAGCTAATGTGTTGTTGTTTTGAGTCTCTGGAAAGGTCAGGTACTGTTATTACTACACATTTCTGGTAGGTTTGAAGATGAGCCCTAGATGGAGGCTAAGGGTAGGTGAGGAGAGGCTGGACATTGGCTTTGTTGGAAAGCATGTAAAGCTCATTTCTGCTGACATTCTGGGTGAAATAACTCATTGTCACAGATCTGTACTTTGAAGTTTGGTTGGTACGGCCATTGCTTTCTCCCTACGTGACAATAAAAGTGTTCTTCCTTCTCCCACTTTTGTCAGTCAAGTATATCTCTAGGCATTGTCAAATGGTCCTTAGGGTACTAAACTATTCCCAACAGAAAACTATCATGACAAACTTTCACTGTAGGAAAACATTTAGAGTTATTCAGAACTGTATTTATATTTTCAGGAATGTAGAGTCAGGAAGACTTTGGGACTGAGATATGTAAAATCTTGATCTGCTGTTCTGTCTGTCTATAGAGTGGCTGCCAAAAATCAAATATGCTATTTTAGTTGTAGGCTGGGTGGGTTTTAGAACATGTTCTGCTGGGATCTTACAATAAGTGGTTTGGCTGTGTTTTTCAGGTTCCCCGCCCAATGCAGCTGCACTGGAGGCAGCCCAGGACTTGATCCAGTGTGCTGTGGTCAAGGGGTACCTGACCCCCAACTACCTGCTAATGGGGCACAGTGATGTGTCCAATACTCTGTCCCCTGGACAGGCATTGTACAACATTATCAAGACGTGGCCCCACTTCAAGCACTGAGGGAGGGCCTAGCCCTTATCTGAGGATGCTCTTCCTCCTGTTGGGTGTCTGTCTTTACCTCTTTGCCTCTCTCATTTCAAAAACTTTACCTTGTTCATTTTCCCGGTTGGGATGACCTTGTCCTCTCTTGACATCTACCAGTGTCCCCCAAGTTTGCACTAATTCCTGGGTACTTGTCTGCTCAGCCAGGTGAGGTAATGAACTCATTCTTGTCATACCTCCTTCCCTAATTGTCTGCTCCTCTGCCTGGTTGGTATCTATGGTATGTCTGGTAGTTTCCAGTGCTCATCCATGGCTCAGGGAGAGTGCCCTCACCTCCTCTGCTCACACATCCACTTGTGCACATGTGAATGCTCCCTTGCAAACATGTAGGTCCTCTTCTGGATTGTGAGTTTTTCCAGGACAGCAGCAGAATTTTCTTTACCACTAGGTAGCCTGTGTCAGCTCCTGATCTGTGTTTAACTGTTACTAGATATTATAGATGTATGTTGGAGAAATGGAGGAACAAGTTAAAGGCTCCAGTCCTTTTCCAGAGGTTTGTCATTACCCCTCTGTGGAAGCCTTGCTATCCAGTGTCCCATCCTGACATTATTCTCAGCACTGGTACTTCTTGTTTGGAGGCTTGGAGCTAGCTGTGGTGACTTGTCCATAACAGGTGCCATGTCTCTGAAGTCCTGTGCCATTGTATCCATGGAGCACCCTGAGTGCCAGGACCACATGCTCCTCCAATGGCAAGGCAGACTGCCAACACTTGCTGCCCAGTACCATGGCCTGCCTTTGCCTGGATGGGTCCTGCTGGGTTATGAAACCCTTCCTACCTTCATCATTTATTGTAAGCACATGAAGCCTTATCTTTCCCTGTTTTGTTCTGAAAAATGGAAGGGAGAGTAAGAGGAAAAGAGGAGGGATGAATAAAAAGTAATAATGTAGAGATTGTCTTGTTAAAATTTTGATAAAATAAAGTTTTATCTTGTTTTATATGCTTTTGTTCCTCTTTTTCCCCCATTTTTTCGAGAAAGAGTTTCTCTGTGTAGCCCTGGCTGTCCTGGAACTCACTCTGTAGATCAGGCTGGCCTCGAACTCAGAAATCCACCTCCATCTACCTCCGCCTCCTGAATGCTGGGATTAAAGGCATGCACCATCACCGCCTGGCTGCTTTTGTTCCTCTTTTTTTTATTTTTTTTATTTTTTTTTTTGGTTTTTCGAGACAGGGTTTCTCTGTGTAGCCCTGGCAGTCCTGGAACTCACTCTGTAGACCAGGCTGGCCTCGAACTCAGAAATCCACCTGCCTCTGCCTCCCAAGCGCTGGGATTACAGGCGTGCACCACCGCCGCCCGGCTTTTGTTCCTCTTAGTAAATGCAAATATAAGAACTCTCTTTCTCTGCCCTCCCCCATCCTGTTAATTTTTTGTGGGGGTCTAAAGGGCTGCACTTCACACAGGCTATACACTGAAGTACATTCCTTGACTTGAAGCTCTCATATTTTAGAACTAAATTTTTTTTTGTTTTTTGCTTTTCAAAGCAGTCAGTGGCCTTCATTTCTTTGTCTTTTGTTATTAGATCATTTGTGTAAGGAGTGGAGGGATTCTCTCTATTCCTCAGTGGCAGAGAACCATGGTCAAGTTTGGGGTTTCTTCTTGTCTCCTTCAATAGCAGGATCTGGCTCCAGGCTAGAACCTCCCAGATACTCTTTCTCCAAGGGGTCCAGCCAACCACAGATCCTCCATGTTGGATATATTCATGTGTTTTGATCTCTCCTCTGCTCTGTTTAAGGAGGTAAGTAACCAAAAGGAGATACTTAGCTTTTGCAAAGATGAGATAGAGCTGTGCAGATGAAGCACTACTATTCTTGGGGAAGCAAGAGGCAAGATTTCCGTTGTTTCCCACCTTTCAGTAAGCAGAGCTAGTCTTCTTTCCTCTCTTCTACAGTCTCCATTTCTCTAAGCCCTTCCCTGATCTACACAAAAAGTAATTGTAGGACTAAATCATTGACATGTTTCATTATCTCATGCTATTTAGAAATTATTCTTTCATATACCATCTGAGTAAAATAAGTCAATAATTGGTAGAGGGTTGTAATTTTGGAGTTATTTTCCAGGCCCTGTAGATGGATTCCCTCCTCTCCGTTTGTATCTTAGCTTTTCCCTGAACATCTAGGGGATAACAGTATTATCATCTCATAGGTTGTGGGATTGGCTGCATCACCCCGTGTGGTGAGAGAACCAGTGTCTGACATGTTGTAAGCCCTCAACTCTTGCCATGCTGTTATTGCTGTCATTGACAGTGACATGACCACTTCTATTGGGCTCTGGCGGGCTCTGCTTCTCCTTGGACAGCACCATTTCTCTGTATATGTTTATTGTTGTATGTGTTAGTGGCTCAACTAGTGGCATCCATATGAGGAGTTGAGGAAGAGAACAGGGCTTGGTCATACAAGAGAACAGATGGAAGACACCCATGATGACAGGTGGAATGAAGGCTGGCCGAGTTTCTTTTTTCATGGACATTAGTGTTAACAGATTGATAAGGATTTAAATATGCTATAGTAAGCAATTTCCAATATCAACATAGACTTAGGTTGAAAATGATAAGTCTGTTTCAATTCATGCTAAAGAGGACAAACCAACTGTGGTAGTTCAAATATGCTTGGTCCAGGGAGTGATACTATTTGGAGGTGTGGCCTTGTTGGAGGAAGTGTGTCATTGTGGGTAAAGACCCTTCTCCTAACCACGTGTGAGCCAATCTTCTCTTCGCTGCCTTTGGAACAAGAGGTAGAACTCTCAGCTCCTCCAGCACCATCCCTTACTAGACACAGCCATTTCAGCCATAATGATAATGAACTGAATGTGTAAGCCAGCCCCAGTTGAATGTTGTCCTTTATAAGAGTTGCTGTGGTTGTAGTGTCTGTTTACAGCAGTAAACCCTAACTAAGACACCAACTTAGTCAAGGTCACATGTGAGTTAGACACTGTAGATAACACTTAAATCTCTAAGTAAGCCTCCACTTTACATCTTTACTAAGATATCCTCTTTTATAGTATAATACAGTAAATTATCCCCAAGCAGCAGCAGACATCTGCTGCTGGTTCCCATTTACTTCCATCATTTGTTTACCGGATCAGTAAGCACTCCAGGTTCTCCAGTCACCCTATGTGTTTCTGGGTGCTATTTTCATCCACCATCCACTGAGTAATGCTCTTATTTCTTCCTTCCCAAAGAGCAGAGTTTCAAGTCTATTTATATCTTGTTTGATGGGGGTAGTTAGGTGTTTGACTCCAGTAGCAGTATATAGAAAGATGATCAAGGCCTGGAAAGAGCAAGTGTAGGCAACGTGTGTTTATGTGACTATGGATGAAAATCAGTTTGTGGTGGGCAGAATCCTTATGATCATGTGCATAAACTCATTTCACTTTCCTCAGCTCCATGGATTTAATTTAAAGGAGTTTCTATAAATACTGGTCATGTGGCAGAAATCAACACACAGCCAAAACATGCTTTTCCTTCTCAAATAATGTGTCTATCACTGTTGCTGGGTGAACAGCTTGCCACTAACACAGTAGCACATATTTGCAATTAACATCATTACCAGAGAGACTCTGCCACCACTTGTGAACAGTGATTACCATAGATTCCTGTCACCATAGGCAGAGCCATGATTTGCCTTCCTTCCAAAAGACACCTGGCACATCTATGTACAAGCTTTATGCAATGCTTCTACCAGAATCTTACTCACTGCACCCTTGACGGCCTTATTTTCTACAGTGATGCTCCAATCAGCACAGTTCCATGTAGAGGTGCCCATTTGATGGGAAAGAAGCGTGGAGAACGTTGATAGCTGTGTGAAAAAT